>JAQHUG010000248.1:196559-214638 GCA_028555095.1 Dicrostonyx torquatus | reverse complement strand
AATCCTCTACATGCTAGTGGGTCAGTGCTGCTGACTGTGGAACATTAGCCAATGAAACATGGTTTTCTCTCTATAGTACTCTGTGGAGCGATTATGTATGTTTAGGGAATGTGGTGAGGAAGTGAGGATTAGTGAGGGGGAGGAAAACAACCCCATATCTGGGTTAACTCTACTGCTGAGAGCCATGTTTATTCCACATTTATTCCACAATGGTCTCTGATGCCATATACTTCTGGTCTACCTTTCCAGTGTAATGAACTAATGACTTTTTTTTTTAAAAAATTCATATCACTATCTATGCAATGCAGGGTGATGACAGAATCTATCTTAGAAGATTTCTGGGAAGGTAGACAATGGTGAGGAACTTGAGGTTTACCATGGTTTGTGGGGTTTTTCTTTCTTAGCAGGAACGATAGTTGTGGATAAAGTAGTCTACATTCCCCAGGACTAGAAAAGTTCTTTTCTGAAAATCTATGTTCTAAGCTGAATGCTCCTTCATAAAAATATTTGACTTAAAAGAAGTCAAATATTTGTCTTCTTTGGAATCCTGATGTGATAAAGGACAATGTTTGAATTTATTGCCCTCTTTTTAGAGTAAGGGTTTCCCTGGGTTAGGATGCAGGGAAAATGCTTTGATTTGTTTTTGGACTTCTTTTTTCTCACTGCTGGATGTTCAGAGATATCAGAAAACAACTGTGAGATCAAGTAAAATAAAGGTCCTTGGGAGGTATAAGAAAGAAAGAAAACAAACCAAAAATAAACAACTGTCAATTAAGCAGGATGGATACCTGATGGATGGCTTTTTAGAAGCCTTTAGATGTGGTTGGATAAGCTGGTACCAGGCAAATAGAGCATTCCATGTTGAGTTAGGTATAGTGAGTTCAAGCAATAGCTTGTAAAAAGGCAAGAGTAAGGATCAAGATGGGTTAGAGGACCGTGGTGTATGATGACAATAATAGATCCTAAGAAATCTGGGCTCTGATAATACACAAGTGATCATAACAATGGCTAGCATTTATTTAGCAATTAGAGTAAACTGGGGCTTGCTATGCTTTAAATATTCTGTGAGGGAATATTCTAAAGTGTCTTGTGTTATATTTAATCAGCACTGCGAGCTATTAAGAAGATGAAAGCTTCATTTGTTGGCTTTAGTGGCTAAAGCTGCAGCTTTTTACAGGAGATAAGAGAGGCTAAGGTGGGGTAATTGAGGGAATCCTAGGATTGCATACTGATGGCTTTATAATAAGAGAGAAGCATCTGGGGTGATGTCTCAGTGGATAAAGGCACTTTCCGTGTAAGCATATTGACTTGAGCTTGATCCCCATCACCCATGTGAAAATCAGAGCACGTCTGTGTGTGCCTGTAATCCTAAAATTGTGTGTGTGTGTTTGTGTACAGTTTGTGTGTACAAAGACGGGAAGATCCTAGAGTCTAGCCAGCCTAGACCAAATACTAAGCCATGTGTTCACTGAGACTCTTTCTCAAGGCAGTAAGGGAAGAGTATCAGAGGAAATCATCTGCCACCATGCCATCCCACTCTGGCTTCCACATATGTCCTCAGGGCACGTACACCTCCATATCCAATCTCTTACACACAGAGAACAAAAGAAAGCACAGGGAAAAATCAGAAGATACATTCATACACACTTCCATTTTTTTCTATATGTGACTCTCTATAAGGGCATCACCAAACACTTCCCCACAACCTTGAATTAGAACCATGAGAGAAAATAAACCTCTTTTCTTAGTGTCTTACTTAGCCTTTGATATTGTGCTCTTAGCAGTGGTCAACACAGGGGTCATATTGAGTGTTTTCATTGCTGTCTCCTTGAATCCTCAGAGTAACTCTATGTGACAGTTCCTGTCAATAAATGATCAAGTCACGGTTTGAACTCAGCTCATCATGATTACAAATTCTGTTTCTCTACCTACTCCCATTGACCTTTTTTCTTGCTATCATGTCTCCATGTAAACAAGTTTGCATGAGGTTTTTTGGCTTTTAGAAATATAAGGCATTGCCAAAGGTATGAAGTTAGAGCAGCTGAGGAAGAGAGAGATATGAAAATGTAACTATTTCATGTAAGACCAAATTGTCCTTAGCCAACTCTTTTCTTCCCATCAACATGGAGACTTTGCTTTCTTGGATCATATGTCTTTGTTTCCACTTTGACCATACTGGTTGGCCATGGATGTTAGCACCCAGTACAACATAATCCTCTGAGATGCCATTTTCTAAATTACTTACTAATGTGTTTTAAAAGTGATGGAGGCTGAGAGTAGGATTTGAAAATATTGAGGAAATACAATGTCATCATTGATTCATTCCTTTCATTTTAAAACACATGGTGCTGAGGAAAAATAGGTGTATAACTCATAAGCTGGATTCACTCTCCTCAATATCAGAGCAAACACCAAAATTCTAATAAAAAGTAATTTTGGAGCAACCCAGATCTTTTATATACCCTTTCACAATGCTTAAGCATCACAACTCATAGACTCCCCACTGGATCCCATACATTTCCAGTTCCCTGAGTAAACCACTGCATTTGAAAACACAGTTTATCCTATATATCACTGCACAGTCTCCATGGCTTCTGACCTAAGTCTCATTGTACTTATCTTTTTAGTCTTTTTCTTGCAGTTTAAAGCTACTTTTCTGATAGTAAAGGATGCAAAGAGATAAACAGAGGCAAATGGAGTCTTCTATGGAGACCGCATAATGAGAAAGTCTGGAAAAATGTGTTACTTAGATATACTTTGTGCCGTTACTTTTGTATGTGCTGACCTCTGGCACTGTCTGTAGGGGTGGAGCAGAGTGATGGGGGTGGGAAGAGCAGCTGCCTCCACATATGGTAGAGGAAACATTGCAGGTGCACAGGAGAGCAGGCTGCCATTTTGACTTGCAAGCCTACACTTTTGGATTATCCAGAGAGTCATGAAAACCCATTAGTTTAAATTTAATTTCGCACCAGAGAATAATCTTAATGTGAGCAGGCTGGCCCAATCGGCTTTCAATCATTCTCAAATGTTTACTGAGGGGCACATGCAGCCTCTAGAAGTAATTCACACTCAGTAGTCCAGAAAGGAAAGCTCCCAGCAGTATAAACAAAAGTTTCTTTCTCTTACACAAAAATGAGTGATTGCTTCAAGCCACACACTTAGGGTTCATAATCATATCTTATTACACTTCCCTAACCTTAGCATTATTGAAGTCTTCTTCAGTTTGAAGGAGGATGTTTTTTTAACTTGAGGCCAGATGGAAAGAAAGCTTGATAGACTTTACTATTATGCCCTAGAGAACAATGTTTGATGTTATAATTGAAGTTTTGCAAATTGAATGCACAGTTTGACTGTAAACTTTTCCTATTAAGGCTTAGAATGTCATTTTTAAAAAATGTAGTATAGCAGCAGAAGGTATGAATCACCTAAAAAAACTGAAGGTGTAACTTTCGGGGAACTTTACTGCCTACCATTCACACTTAGGCCATGCGTGACATCTAGAAATGGAATGAGGTAACTGTATTTTTAGAAGAGGAGTTCATTGTCAGCGAATAAGTTTTATATATCGGAGTGGAAAATAATAAAAATAAGTTGACTTCATTTGCTTACCAAGACATGGATGTAAAAACTGACCCACAGCACAGTGACCCCATACAACAGCAAGAGTTGTATGTTGTCTGAAACACTGTGATCATAGAAATGCTTGGGTTTTAAAACTGTTGCATAGTAATTGTAATAAAGGAGATCATACATGACCATAATACAAGAGTCATCAGAAGACACACTGTGACCTGTAATTCAACAGTTCCTCGATAATTCCTTTTACCTCTGTGCATAGCATACAGACAAAAGGAGAAATTTATGTTTCATATTTGAAGCATCAATTTATATTTCATATTTATTACCAATTTCTTCTCATTAGTAAAAATATGCCTCATGCTTTGTTGGCTCTCGTGGGAGGCCCTGCCGTTTCTGAGGAGTGGATGCGGATGGGGAGCAGGAGGAGATTTTGTTGGGTGCATATTGCTGACAAGTAAAGATAAAATTCCATAGCTTTATGTGGGTGCACATGGGACTGAGTTGCTACATTCTGGGTGACAAAGCAAGCATAAGATAAATAAATCACTTCCAGAGAATGCCCTATAGACAAAGAAGCCTGCACCTACTTCTTGCCTTTCTCCTGCACACTGAGGACCATTTGACTGCTGTAGGGCACAGTCTTCTTAAACAAGTATGAAAAGCCACCCTACACTTGTCAATTAGGAACTGTGCCTGGATCTCTTGAGTGCCTCCATCCTCACAGCTCCTTCTGTCAGGTGTAGCTCCTAGAGACCTAGAACATAGCAAGTGATTGTTTCCAAGGTCCCGGACTCTCCCTGAAGTTGTGTCTGCTGTCATTAGTCAAGATTAGTGATGAATGATTTTTAAAAAACATTTTGGTTTTCAACTCTGGGAAGACATGTATAGATTCTTCCGGTGACAGAAACAGCATAAAGAAAGGAAAGAGAACAACTCTGGGATGTGTTTCGAGCATAACATGTTTGAGACCTGGTACCCGATCAAATGTGAAATGAGTAATTAAAAAAAGAAAAAAATGAGTAAAAGAAAGGAAGAAAGAAAAAGAAAAAAGGGAGGGAAGAAGAAAGAAAGAAAGAAAGAAAGAAAGAAAGAAAGAAAGAAAGAAAGAAGAGTTGAACAAACTGGGTTTTAGTCTGCGGAAGTGGACATTTAGGAAGGTAGGCTTGCAAAACATAAATCCAGGGTGCACAGACTCAGGAAGGGGAGAAAATTAATATGATTTTAGACACACTGAAATTTTTGTGTGCGAAATCCATATGACCCAATTCAGAACAAGTATGAGGTGATGTGACAGTAAGTGATGATCAAGAGGAGGTTGTTAAAATATTTGCTCACTTCCACTGTTTATTATTTTCACTAAGTCCAAGTTGAGGGGTTCCATATAATTTTTTTAGCAAGTATTTTTTTTGCAACATGAGATAAGACAACACTGCAAGCAGGGTAGGGTGATTGGGTCTTTTTGTTCAACATTAAAATTTCTTCATTTTGATTTACAGAACTACACCTTACCCATTGCATTGACTTCTCTAAAATATACCATATTTTTTTCCTACTAGTCACATCCATTTTTTTCTTAGTTTTTTTTTTAGTCTCAGTACTCAGTTTGGCTCTGTATTTCATCTTCTATCCCTCAATAGCTGTCTTATTTGCCTTCTGTATTACACGATATGCACATGTATTATTACATGTGTTCTTCTAGCTCATTGGGACTTTATATGACTTATGTGATATTTAGGTAATGTGTCCTATCCCACCCTTCAATTTCTTGTATGTGTATTCTTCTTTTACGTTATTAACTCAATCTCTATTTGATTCTTACTTTCATGGCAAATGTAGACACTATTACCATGATTTGTCTTTTATTACTAACACCAACAACCTTCCCAGAGAACAACTGTCCAAGCCTTCTCCGAAAGAGTCCCATGATGTCTATCATGAAAATCCCCCATGTCCAGCTCCCACAGCCAGATGCCACCTGTCGGAGGCTGCCACAACAAACTTGGGAGAGACATCTGGAAGGTGGCACGAGGTTAAGGAAGGTGGCAGATTGTAAGAAGCTGAGACAGAAAAGACAGGATGGGTCCAGAGGGTCTGTTGGTGAATACCAAGCAGCCCTGAGTTTATTTCAGAGCCTGCTTACATACAAAACCAAACAAAGCACAGCATAGACGGTCAGTCAGTGCCTAACCCCAGGATGTCCCTGTCTTTGAGCAAAGCCGTTTCAATTTCTATCTCGATGTTCCTGAGGTTTGACATCAGCAGTATTCTTTTTACTAGATAGCGTGTTCTTTTCTCGTGGGAAAAATGCTCTTCCTCATGGACTTACTCAGAACTTTCTCACATCCCTCAAGGATACTCAAACAAGCAGAGCAGGCAAACGTGAACTCAAATGACTTTTTAAAGTGAAAACTGAGTCTCCTTTTAAAAAAATCTTTTAGATGAATTTTGATTCTTTTGTTATGCTATATTTTAATAAACAGAAGAATGGATATTAAATCTTAGGAGAGGATGGCACTGCATGGGTGTTAAGGGTTTTGAGTTCTTAAATAGAAAGACGTACAGTGTACAGAGTATATCCATGCTTGTCTCGGCACTCCTTTGTATCTATCTCATGTTTAGATGGCTCAGAGTCTTTATCATAAACTATCAGCAGCACAGCTCCCACTTCAGCTTGTGTTTTCCAGCTGTTAATTGTTGGAGGGGAGGGAAATGATGTGAAATGGAGAAAATATTAGGACACAGGAAGAATATATATCTACTTTGAATGAATGATACTTTAACAAAAATATGAAACAGTATCTAAGGCTAATGAGATGGCTCAGTCCGTAGATTGCTGCACATGAATGAAGGCTTGAGTTTGGATCCTCATACCCACATAAAAGCTAGGTGTGACATTGTGTGCTTAGTTTTTTTGGTCTCAGTACAAGGATAGTCACTCCAGTATTATTACTGAAAACCACAAGTGGCAACAAATTTACAAATTAGGAGAATATTGTGTACTGCAGTTAAGTTGGTGAAGTATCCTTCCCAAATTATATTTCCATGCAATGCAAAGCTTGTAGACAAGTTTACTGCGGACTTTCTTCCAGCATCCATGGATATAGGCTGTGCTTCCCTGTTCCTTTTAGTATTTTCTAAGAGTTTCTCAGTGATTGCATAATACTTTCACTTTTTCCAAAAGTTTAGTGTGTCTAACGGGCATTTCCTTCACTGAAGGCCATTGCTTCCATTTACTGAAGTGCTAATCCTTCTTGCTGGCTTCTCCTTGTGGAGGGTACTGACTTTAGCTTCACTCGCCTCTCTTCTGTGGTACTCTCAGAGTGAGAAGGAACTGCGGAAGTGGCACCAATGAGGATGGTTAACATCAATACAGTCCAAGTCTTTCAATTCTTGCAGCATTCTTCTTCCCACACTTGTAGACAGTAGTTTTGAGATATTATATTAAGCCAGCAGGTTACTGAGTATGGATACTGTTCATTATAATTATAGGATTTTATACATTTATAAAGAATATAGACTGTTAAGAGTATGCCTGCAGTTTATCTTTTGGAAATAAGAATTATGCAGGATCACCAAAAATCTTTAAAAAATTATGTTTATGCACATTTTGCCTGAATGTACGTACACGCTCTAAGTTAGAGTCTGTTGTCCATGGAGGCCTGAAGTCAATGTTGGATCCTCTGGAACTGGAGTTATAGGTGACTGTGAGTCCCAGTGGGTACTGGGAATGTAATCCAGATCTTCTGGAAGAGCAGCATGTACTCTTAACTGATGAGCTATCCCTCCAGCCTCTGTAAGTGATCTTTAGAGGTTTTGTATTTTGCATGTTTTCATAGCGTCTATATAAACACGAAGTAGAATGGTTTTGGAAAATATGGATTTGTTATTTACTAGTTAAGGAGCCTTATGATAGGGACGGATGATAGGGGAGGTAATAGCTGCTAGTGGCTCAGCCTGTGAAGCTCCTTATATGAAGACAGCCGCCTGAGGCCTGCTCTCTGCTTTGCAAAGACGTTTAAAGAAATTATTGTGTGTAAGAATGTGTGCATGGATCTGCCCAAGCTACTGGGGCCAGTTCTTTTCCAACAAACTGCTGAGTGGTGAAAGCTGTTTGGATAGAGAGACAATGCAAGCATTGCCTGAGGAGCTAAATTCTTTCATCTGTCCATTGCTTCTGTGGTGACCAAACATATGATTAAGTGTGTTTCTGTGCTACATAAACGTTATATAACTGGGACAGTCAGTGGTCAGAAACAAGGTGTAGTGGGAGAATATACTATTCCTAGCAATCAGGAAATAATTTTTTGGTAACAAAGCAGGAATATGAGAGGTCTCTTATACAGCAACCATCAAGCAAAAGTCAGTTGTAGAAGCTACCAGGGTAATAGAATTGCTTGAAATCATTTATCATTTGAATTGTGGGAGTGTAATTTATAGGAAGAAGAGCACATAATCTATAGCCTACACAGTTTTACAGAGAACATTGGGAAGATAAAGATAGCAAAGACCTTTAACTAAAACTCATTTGTGGTAATTACTTTTTCATTCCCTTTGAATTTCCAGGTAGCTACTTTCCCTCCACCTTGTGCAACACATGTTTACAGGTTTCTAATTTTGCATGATGTTTGTCATAATGACAGCAGGACAGGAATTTTGTGATTGGATGTGCAGCCTCACCCAAGAAAATGTAGTGAAGTAGATGAAGGCACTGGCAGATTATGTTATGTTCAGCATCCTCGGCTTCTGGAGTTTTAAAGTCTACTGAGTGAGGTGCTGGCATACAGAAATCAATACACCAGGAAAACCATGTCTTCACTCTTTAAAGTCATTTGCCGGAAATAGGTATTTCCATACTCAAGCATGTTATTTCTCTTTTGTCAGTTATGTTATGTCTAAGCAGAAATAAGACATCCATGACAAATTAGTTCCAAGAACTGCTAGAAAGTTTTATTTAATGTTGAAGAAAGGCGTGGTAGTGGCAGATTGAAAAATGTTATTTTGCTAGGCATTATGATAGCAGATGTTTATACATTCTCTAGCCAGTCTAGAAAGAAGATAATTTTGAGATAAATGAGAAAACTATGGCTTAAAAGAATGTGACATAACCCTTAGTGAGGTCCATAAGAAAGCAATCCTAATGGTCTATAATAACATATAGGAACTTGCTGATAGGGCTGTAATGGTACAGTTGCTTTGGAAAAGAACTTGACAGTTCTTCAGAGTGTTAAACCTACTGTAAGACTCAGTACTTCCAATTCTACATATATGACCGTATACACTTAAAGCATGTGTTCAGACAAAGTCTTGTACATGAATTTTCAAAACATTGTTAATAATTTCTCAAATACAAAAATCATAAAAATCATTTATATACAGAAGTATATTAACAAAATATAATATCTTTAAACAATGGGATATTAGTTACAAAAAGGCTTGAAATATCAACACGTGCAGTTCCAGTTTGGTTTTTGTTGCTGTGATAAAAGCACTGACCAAAACAACTTGGGGAGGAAGGAGTTTATTAAACTCATAATCCCATGCCATAGACCATCAGGGCAGTAATCGAAGGCCGGAACCTGGAGTTAGAAAATGAATCAGAGACCATAGATGAGTGCTGCCCACACAATTGCTTCATTTGACTTTCTTATTTACTTATACTTATACAGCCTAGGTCTGCCTACCCAGGGATGACACTGCCCATACTGGCCTGGGAGCCCCTACATCAATCAGCAAACAAGAAAATTTCCCAACAGACTTTGCCACAGGCCGTTCTGATAGAGACAATTCTTCAGATGAAGGTCCTTCTTCCAAGTTTATCAGTTTGGCAACCAATTAGTTATTATAATAAACCTGAAAAGCCTTTTCCTAAATGCAAGATGAACCCAAGAAACGTTTTGCTAAGTGAAGGAAGCCACGTATAAAATGCCACATACTAGATGATATCATTTATATGAAGTGACTCAAATCGGAAAATTCATACAAAAGAGAATTAGATTAGTGCTTTCCAGAATCTGGGGGAGCGGTTGATATTGGGATGATTATTTTTGAACAAAATATTCTGGAATAGAAATGCTGGTTAAACAGCATCATAGATATGTAAAAACCATTTTATACATTATTATAATTTGATTTTATTTTTTAATGGGGTAAATTTTATGACATTCTAATTATTTTTCAATAATCTCTGTCTTTTGGGTCATCTTCATTCACACATTGGCACCAGTACTCCAGATCTTGAGTTATCATAGTGAGTTTCTCAGTTTCAGCCCCAGACAATCAGACTTACATCCAGTTCACTTCTTACTCACCTCATGTTATTTTTGAGGTTCTTTTATCTGTCTGCGTCTGGATTATTATTTGTGAAATTGTGACGCTAATAATCAAGTCTCTGTCTTAAAGAGTATTGGGAGAAGTTACAACAGGACTCAGTAAAAATTAGTGAAATTTATATTATCCATGTATGGAGCTGTAAACATCAAATAAGTCTGAATGTGGATCATTTCTTTGTATGACTTTATTAAGTGCCAGCCATTAAGAACTGGAAAGAATATGAACATTAGGAGCTGCTTATACCAATAGCTATATAATGCAGAATAAAGGTAAGTATTAAATTTTTGTGCAGAATTATGGTTTAATAAATATTTCTCTATGTTGGAATATTGAATAGGATGGTAAATATTTCAATTATATGAGTTTAAGTAGGTATTTAGGAATTTATACTCTGGAAAAGGATCTATGGGGCATTTGTATACAGGACCAAAGACCGACTCACCAGCAAAATTTTGACAAAGCGATTCAGTGAATGAGTCCTCACAACCAAAAATATCTAGAAAATTACCACCTGAAAAGGAACATTATAATATTATAATTATATAATTATAATTATATAATTAGAGTTATATATTTTGGAGAAGTATGGTTTTAAAACTTTTTTTGTTTGGAATTTACTTGCCATCAAAACTTAGGAAGAGATTTAATCTGGGTGCAGGACCAGGGCTTGCTACCTGGTGAGTTCCACTGTGAGGTGTCTGTCTGGGGAATGACAATTTATTGGAGGTCCTTCTTTCAATCAGCTGCCAATCTTGTCTGTTGCCAGTCAGAAACCCTTTAATCCCTTACTTGGAGTGTGAAAACCTGTTTTTAAGATGCCAAGAGCTAAGGGCACAGCAATGGCCAGGGTCAATTTGGAGGGCCGCTTCTACTGTAGGCACTCAATAGCTCCAAGTCTCAATCCCCGTAAGGCTCATGTTCAGCAATGGCTGCCTTATGTTAATGAAATAGGGGTTCTTAGAATTGAGTCTGTCTCGGGTTTCTCTGGAGGGATTGTTAGACCACAGTGGCCAAGGATTCCTCAGGGTTCTTGATTGACAGGTCGTGAAGAAGACTTGTCATGCTACATTTCTACAAGTGTTTGTTGCTGTTCCAACTATGATACTTTGAGGACCATTTGGCCAGACATGAAGTTGTATCATCACAAATTCTTGTATTCTCTATAGTCAAAGGCAGATCTACGCTGCGACTAACACTGTCTTTGCCACAGGCTTTGCAAAGTTGTTGGCAGGACAGGCAGTACTTTATGAAGTGGTCTGAGAACCCCCTGATGAAGCTGGTTTAGAACACATTGTTGCTTACTGAGGGCAGTAGTATGCTTACCCAGAGTGCTTGCTTTGGGATACATTATGGTTCTTTTTGCTCTCCCTGGACTAAGTTTTCTTTTCCCCTTCAAACAAGGTAAATTAAGTAAAAGTGAGAAAAGTCTATTTCAATGGTTCTGAAAATCTGTTTTATTGGAATCTGGCTGGCTTCCACATTTAAAGGAAATTTGGCCCTGTGCTGGTTAGGTTTTTGCCAACTTGACACTTAAAAGCCAGCATCATCTGGGAAGAGAAATCAGTTTAGAAAATGCCTCCATCACAGTGACGTGTAGGCGACACTCTTAGGGCACTTTCTTGATTAATAATTGGTATGGGAAAGCCCAGTCCACTGGTGGTACTGCCCCTGGGCAAGTTGTATTGGATAGTATAAGAAATCAAAATAAATAAGCCATGGAGAATAGTCTGTAAGCAGCATCTCTCCATAGTCTCTGCTTTAGTTCCCTCCTCCAGGGTCCCGCCCTGATTGGCTTCCCTAATGATGGACTGTGATCTGGACAAATAAGCCAAATAAACCCTTCCCTCCACAAGTTGATTTGACCATGGCATTTATCAATAAGCAGAAAGAAAATCTATTCCAGCAGTTGTATTTTAAGAACAATAAACCAGATACAATGTCGTACCTTATAAATAAAAATTTTAGTATATATTAAAGTTTAAATTTCATCTTTCCGACACTGAATAGATTCCAAGATAATAAAATATGACAGAATCTTCTTTGAAGAAGACTGAAAGGGATGGGCTTTCTATCTAGTATATATTTATAATTCACTTCTATCCCAACTTGACACTTCCTCCTCATAAGTCAGCTTGTCCTGGTACTGGCTACCAAAGATCAACTGTGAATTTAGATGTTTGGCAAGATGTCAGATGTTGCTTAGACGTTTCCAAGGAAACAGCTTTGCTTATCAGTTCTTGTCTCCACAGAAGGGCCAACTTTAAATACACTGTCTTCTAGATATAGAAGCAATCAGCGGGTGTTTGTACCTCCGAAGAGCACACAAACCCGGTTTGAAGGATATGAAGTACTGAAATAAAACCATCTCCTAATCTTCACTTGAATTTTGATTTCTGTACTTTTAATAATATTTTTATTTTTTTGAGACAGAGTTTCTAGATCATCCTGAATTTATTCCCTTATGTAGTTCTTGCGACATTTCCCCTTTCCATTAACACCATTCTAGTGTGTGAGCTAAAATAAAAATGATTAAAGGTGAGATAGTCTACTTCAAACCATTTAAGGCTGCTTGTTCTCAGAATTAGACACAAATCACTATTAAGTGGCAGAGTTGAACAGGGCTTGTGTCTGCAAAGTTCCCATTTTGATTAAAGGTGTGGCTCCTAGGGTGACTTCGTTGGGAAGTGGTAAAAAGGTGAAGTTAAAGAAGAGGGGCCCTGCTGTCAATACTCTTGAAGAGGATGATGGGACTTCAGTATGACTTTCTGAAACCCCACTCAGAGACACATACACAAATGCACAAATTTCTTCAATATGAAGTGATTATTGCCATGGCATTCATTTCCAGAACTGAGCTAATAAAGATACCATGCCCTTGAATCTCTAAGACTGTGAGTTAAGTAAACATTTTTATCTTTGTAAACTTGGCAGCCATATTGGCTATGTTTTATATTAATAGGAAACAAGTTAGAATCATTTGGGGAGAAGGAACCTCAGTTGAGAAAATGCTTCCATCAGGCTTGCTTATAGGCAACTCTGAAGGGTATAATTTTCTTGATTAGTGACTGATGTGGGAGGGCCCATCCTACTGGGGACAGTGCTACAACTGTACTCTTGGTCCTGAATAGCACAGGAAACTAGGCTGAGCCACGCCATGAGAAGCAACCACGTAAGCAGCATTCCTCCATGGTCTTTGCTTCAGTTCCTACCTGTAGGTTTCTGTCTTGAACTTTTGCCCAGAACCCGTGAGTTGTATGCTGGAATAAATCCTTTCCTCCTGAAGTTCATTTTGATGGTGGTGTGTTTACCATAGTAATAGAAACCCTAAGTGAGACAGTTATCTCATGCATTTTGCTATGATGATTCAAAATTTACTAATAAATAGGATTCTAAAACCTTAGTAT
Source organism: Dicrostonyx torquatus (assembly GCA_028555095.1). Classification (NCBI taxonomy): domain Eukaryota; kingdom Metazoa; phylum Chordata; class Mammalia; order Rodentia; family Cricetidae; genus Dicrostonyx; species Dicrostonyx torquatus. The sequence continues at coordinate 201,325 of JAQHUG010000248.1, read as the reverse complement.
CATTGCCTCTGCCTTAACGTTTCTAATGTTGTTACAAAATACGACGAGCAAAGCAACTTGGGAAGAAAAGGGTTTATTTGGCTATACTTCTATATCACTGTTTATCATTGAAAGACCTTAGGTCAGGAATTCAGACAGGGCAGGAACCTGGGGTCAGAAGGTGATGTGGAGGCCATGGATGGGTTGCTTCTCACTGACTTGCTTCCCATGGCTTGCCCAGCCTGCTTTCTTATAGAATCCAGGGACACTTGCTCAGGGGTAGCCCTACCCAAACTGGGTTGGGCCCTCTCCCATAAATCACTGATTAAAAACATGCCCTATAGCCCTGTCTATAGTCAGATCATACAGAGGCATTCTCTCAGTTGAGGCTTTCTCCTCTTCAATGACTGGCTCTAACTTGACTTAAAACTAACCAGTACAGCTTCTTTTTATGCTAGTAACTTAGGCCCTCTATTTCTTTCAATCTGAGCTATGAACTTTCTTCCATTTCTTTGAAACAATAATAATAATAACAACAATAATAATAGGAGCTTAAGGACTTATGCACAGCATACACACTGCTTCCTTCACTTGGTTTTCTCGTCCCTTTCCACTCAGGAATATACACAAATCTTTCAGGTCTCAGTTTAAATCCTTACAGAAGTGCTCACTCTTGTATATACAGGAGGAGTATACCTGTATTCTAAACACACCTTCTCTTTATTCTTAAAATCACCTATTATGGTTTCAATGAAACTGTTAGATTGGCTTGATATTTTTTTGTATAATGCTTTTGTAGCCACATCATGCTCCAAAGGTAGGAACTATATCTTTTCACTCACTGTTGTCGGTTTCTCATTTATAAAAAGAGATTGTAGATTTCATCAAGTAACATTTACTGAATGGACAGCACAGCAGTGGAAAACATGGCCAGGACTTCTAAGATGCCCTTTCAAGAATATGTAGGAGTCAGTCACGTGACCAGAAATGCTGGGAGTAAAGGGCAGGTGATAGAAGGGAATAAAGGTGAGAGGTGGAAACGACACGAAGTTAGCTAGATACTCGGGCATAAGCAATTAGCCAGAAGGCACAATGTTCTCAGAGATGTGCACTATATCTGAAAGTTGTATAAAAGAAGCACTTTAGTTTCTCAATAACATTATGGGTTATTTATTTTATTGTATGTGTGTCATATGTCTGCGTGCATGTGGAGATCAGAGGTCATTCTCAGCTGTCATTCTTGTTCCTTAGGAGATGTCTTTTTTTTTTTTTGAGACAGAATCTCTCATTGGGACCTGAAGCTTGCTAATTTAACTATGCTGGCTGGTCATTGAGTTCCAGGGATCTGGTTGTCTCTGCCCTCCTGTATAGGGATGATGGCTGTATACTAACATGCCTGTTTTTATACATAGCTACTGGAGAATTGAATTCAGTTCCTTGTGTTTGTGTTATAGGCACTTTACTGAACAAACTACAGCTTAACTCCAGAGTTGGATGTCAAATAGTTAAGATCAGATGTTGGATTTTGTATAAATTATTTAGCAGAATATAGAGATTGAATTGGAGAATGGGGATTTGGGGAACAGGTAGACCAGAAACATTTTTAAGACTATGGTTAGTGTGCCACATGAAATCAGATGGTTATGTAAGGGTAAAGAGAGAGTAAGTTCTGATGATGTTAAGTGTGAAGTTTATCTGTACTTGGAGAGTAAAGGGGAATGGGCTCTTGAGTAGTCTTTGGTTTACGTTTTGGGCAACTGGATGGATAGCGATGCAAATAATGAAGTGAGTACATACTATATAAGGGACAGAGGGGGTGACAAAATGATTGTTTTTTATTGCTGTCTTGGAGGCACTTGAAAGGACCAAGGTCTGCCTCATGAAGGTGACTAGGAGGAAGAGATTACCCAGGAGGCAAGGCAGAATATCACAGAAGCCCGAATACCGAGTCTTAGCAACACAAATGTATACATTTACATAAAAGGTGTATGATATGTTTATTTACATGAGAAGATAAAAATAATCTAACAGGGTTCTCACACATCCCTTAGGAGTAAGAAGAGGGTGGAGGAGAGAACTTTAGCAAATTGCAGGAAGCAGATAAGCAAGGCAGGTCAGAAGATGGTTACTACAAGATGCCAACCTGAGACGTGTGTGAGCATCAGCAAAGGACTTCTCCTTAAAGTCAGGGGAGGAAGAGTTAGGAAAAAGACGGTGGTGGGGACTTTTAGAAAAGACAGTCGTGTTGGGTGGAAGCATGATTGCCTCCAGTCAATGGTCTTGTTTATCAGAAACCAATGTTATGAGTGAGGAAAGGATGCTTGAAGACAGTATAGATTCAAGTCAAGATGACTGTCACTTTAAAAAATGTTTGCACAAGTCTTTTTCCCTCCACAACTTTAGGATGTTCTCTTCCTTTTCTGCCTCCCCTTCCTTCTTCTTGTCGTCTTTTCTTCCTCATTTCTCTCTCTTCTATCTTTCCCCCATTTCCTTTTTTCTTTTGATGTGCCATGTCCCTTAATATGACATGGAGATTGTCACTCTAGTCATCAAATACATGATCAAACCTACAGACTTGTGCAAATATCCAACAAATGTTCTACTGAACCACCAGCCTCCTTGCCAAAGAACTGTTTTGTTGTTGAAAGTAAAAAGATACTGAAAAAGTTCATCCAGGAATATTGGTGATTTTATTTTTAATTCAGAAAAATAAAAGATGTAGAATATTTTGAAAATGGAGCCCAACAGTCCCCTTTATGATTGTTGGAGAATCAGTACCTTAATGCTGTTGTTCTTTTTGGGTCTGGAAAAATCAGCACAGGAAATAATAGCTCTTCTTTGGGACTGTAGAAGAAATTCCTATTTAAGTGGGAAATAAAACTGTGTGTATATCAACATTATTTCCACCTCAGAGATGATTTTGTTGTAGGGGAAATTCTAAAGGAGATTCAGAAAACTATTCTGGTTTAGAAAAATAATATAGTGTCCTAAAATCTGAAAGGAAAGTTGTTCTGTCTTGTATATTTGAATAGTTTGGGGTTTATATGCCATGGAGACTCTCTGTCACATCTAGTTATCAAATACATGTGACACACTTGTTTAATCAGGTGAGGATATATCAGAGCTTCTGCTGGGACAGTTTCCTAATTATGATATGTTGTTTTTCTCTTTGAAGCTGTCTGGAAATTTGGGGATCATAGAGTAAGATTTGTTGCTTGTGCCTCAGATTTTTACAAAAGGAATTATTTTGTCCTCCCTGTGAATAATATGAAAGCATTATCTACATTGAATCTACCTGTGAAAGGATCACGATATGTTTATAATTAAAACATTTGAGATATATGATGGGGTTTGGAGAAATGACTCAGCTGCTTACTGCTGCTTCTTTCTCTGACTTGTGTTTGGTTCCAAGCATTCATATCAGGGAGCTCACAATTGCCTCTAACTGCAGTTCCAGAAGCTCTGACACCCTCTTTCGTTTTTGCAGGCACTTACACAGACACATAAACTAAAAATAAATAAACCTTTTAAAAAGAGAAAACAGTGCAGAAGAATATAGTCTCATCACCAATCTAGTTCAGAATGTGAGATTGCTAATGTAGTATGTGTAAGCTTAAAGAGTGTTTCTTTTGGGATAAAATGCCCCAAAATGTTACCCAGAAACTATCAATGAATTTAGTAAAGGGACTTTATTAAGTATTTCAATATTAGACTTTAATAACTGAGTTCCAAATAGAAACTAGTAGATCAAAAACTAAGAGAATGTATTACCTTCCCACATCCATTTATATATATATATATATATTTGTTTGGGCAGAGACAATTTCTCATAATGCCTGATATTGCTGGTGAAAGAAGCTGTCCTTAACACTGAATTTCTAGTGGAGCTGTTTCCCCTGTGTGCTGGATTTGGACACCATAGAGATTATCAGGAAAATATGTCCAGACAGGTGTATGTAATCTTCAGATTAAATCTTCTAGGTGATGGCACGCTTCCTGCAGAAGCAATTGTGCACATCGCTGATTTTGTGAATGCACACCCCTAGAAGAGTATAATAAATGAAGCTTCGTCTGTGGTTCAGTCACAGATTGTTAATTTTCCAGGAATTTCTATCCCTTTATTAAATATATCTTCTCTCAAAATTGGCCAAGGTGGGACTATTTATATCACAGAAATTGGAAAATGCTACTGGACTGAATTGTTATTACTGGAAAGCCAGTTTAAAATCATTTATCAGCATACGACTGCCTGAGTGCAATCTAATTTATTAGATTACTTTCCAAAAGATCTGAAGGGTGGAAAGAAGCTAATAGAATTCCTCAAGGTGAGAAAGATAGAGTGGACACCAAAGACCTAAATAATCATGTCAATGACTTCCAGGAATTTGAAATTAGAAATTTTGTTGTTGAAAATTTTGACAGGTTTCCTTCAGCCAATGAACTGAACAAAGCAGCCAACTGGAACTTGGGTCACCTTGCTGGAAACCATGTGGGTCATTATTTAACTGAGAGAGAAAAATCTTCCTCTTTATATTAGTTTCTTTTTTCATGGCTGTGACCGCATACCCAGCATACAGCAACTTTAGGAAGGAAGGGAGGGTTTAGCTTGGCTCAAAGTTTAGGGTGATCATCATGGTGGAAGGCACGGCGACTGCTTGTTTAAAATAACAGAGAGCTGAATACCACGGCTCACACCCTTTCCATGTTTTTCTATTTTTATTCACTCCTGGGCCCCAGCCCATGAGGTCTGTTGCCCACATTCAGAGTGTCTCCTTTTCCTCAGTTAA
>JAQHUG010000248.1:171939-195031 GCA_028555095.1 Dicrostonyx torquatus | reverse complement strand
CTTGGTCCTGCCTCAAGTGATGTGCCAGACTTTGTTGACTCCCCATGGGAGGCGTCACCCTCTTTGAGGAAAGGGTGAGGGGTGGGGTTGGGTGAATGTAGGGAAGTAGGAGAGGGAACTGGGATTGGTATGTAAAATTAAAAATAATTGTTAAAAAAATATTAATAATGAAAAAGAATCAGTCAGCTCTACTTTAAATCTTTAGGGTACATACTCACTCAATAATAGCTTTTTATATCAAGATATTGATGACAGAAATGGGTATAAGGAATTTGATGTGGGAAATCCTTTTGTATGTGTGATGATTTTATTGGTTAATGAATAAAGAAGCTGCTTTGGTCTGTGGTAGGGCAGAGTAGAGCTAGGTGGGAAACCTAAGCTGAGCTGGGAGAAAGAAGGCAGAGTCAGTAAGAAGTCATGTAAGCACCACTAGAGACAGATGCCTCTACTGGAGCGCTCCAAAACTTTGCTGGTAGGCTACAACCTCGTGGTGATGCACAGATTAATGGAGATGGGTTAGTTTAGAAAATAAGAACTAGCTAGAAATACGCTTATGCTATTGGCCAAACAGTATAGCAAATAATAGTTTCTGTGGGGTTATTTCGGGTCAGAGCAGCCAGGAACGAACAAGAAACAGCTGTCAACAGGAATTAATCATCATCTTTGTTTATCAACCAATCCTAGAAAGAAAGATAAGTCAGCCAATGATAATTGGGATGCTTTGTTCCTGTTCCCTGACCTTAACTAGTTCTGCTTTCAACTCTGCCTTTCTAAAGCTTTAGATCGTCTTCTTCGTTTTTATCAGTTCAAACCTATTTAACAAAACCATCTTAGTCTAACTTTGTTATTTTCAAAGTTTTGTTTCAGCTGTGATGTTCTCTGAAACCTGTCAACACATGTCCCAACTTAAGGTTAAATTTAAATGAGCTGATATGCTGGGCTACTGGGACTTAATTGTTTTTCTGAATTTTCTCTTTCTTTTCTTATTTTTTCTTTTTCTTTTTCTTTTCTTTGAGACAGGGTTTCTCTGTGTTGCTTTGGAGCCTGTCCTGGAACTATCTCTTGTAGGCTAAGCTGACCTCGAACTCACAGAGATCCGCCTGTCTCTGTCTCCCAAGTGCTGGGATTCAAGGTGGGCACCACCACTGCCCAGCAAGTGATTTTTCTTAATCAATAACTTGAGCTACAATCTTTACAGTTCCTTAGGTGAAACTCACAGGCCCTGGCTGTGAAACATAGCCTTGTATTTATTTTTATTCATCAAAAACTTTGTATATTATTTTTTGATAAGTTGATTATTATTATTAATTTAGACAGTACAGCTTAGCAAGGGGTCATTTTCTTGACAATCCACAGATAAACATGCACAGTAAAGCAGATTCTTCAAGAGGTAAACACACTATATTACAGGCGCTGGAGATCTCCCCACATCCACTCACACCATGTTAGATAACAGAAGAATATTGCAGTAACAAGCATGTAAAGGGACCCCAGAAGCAAAATGTATTCTGGGGTTTGTAGTCCTGGGTCTTGTCTAAATGAGATTCGTTCATCAGAGAGTTGTGTCTTGGTGGGCCGGACACCAAGAAGTACAACTGCCACCTGCTGCTCCTCTGCCAAGGCCATTAATATTAGCCATCACACTTCTAGATGAGCTGTCTTTCATCTTCCCTCCTCCCTTCTTCCCTCCCCTCCTTTTCCTTTCCTTCTTTCTTTTGTCTGTATGATGTGTGTACATGCTATATGCATTTATACAGATATGTTTGCCCACATGGTATTGCTGGGGCCAGACATCAAAGCTAGGTGTCTACCCCAGTTACTTGTCCAGTTTATGCTTTGACACAGTGTCTCCTCCAGGGCTCATGGTTTTGGCTAGTCTAGCTGACCAGCTAGCCCCTTGCTCTATTCATCTCCAACCTCAATGCTAGAGTTAGAGATATGTGCCACTGCACTTAGCTGAACTCAGTTCTCATGCTTGAGGAAATTATTTTCCAGCTGAGCCAGATCGCCAGCCCTAATTCTTTTTTCTTTCCCAGCCTCAAAATTATTTGGGGTTGTGATTTTAAAAATGTCTGAGGTAATGGGGTCAGAGACCAGTTACGTTTGTCTCTCAGTTGTTTATAAAGACTAAGTGAGCTGTTCTACTTACAGCAGTTTAAAAATCATGTGAACACAACTAAATTTATGGTTTAGTATTACGGGCTCAGGACTGGTAGGGAACACTGAATGCAATTCAGAGTCTTATGTTGGTAAATGTGGCTTTAAAAACACATATCTTTCTATAGAAATTTTAAAGTATAAATGCTAATGGTTTAATTGGCTAGCACAATTAGCTAGAAATTTCTTCCCTATAGAAGGAAAATATTCTCATATTTATGTTTCAATAATTCACATTAATTTCTTTATTATTTATACTTCAAAAATATTTATTGAGCTTCTACTTATAACAGCCTTGAATTAGTTTCTAGGAATGAGAAATATATAGGGTAGAGATATTTCCTATCTACAGAGCATATTCAAGTTTACAGAAAGTGAAAAAATTGAATTTCAAAAATATTGAGTGTTTTATTGGAAAAATAGAATATCTCAAGATTATTTTCACCCATTCTCCAAAATATGACTTCTTCAAAAAGGTGCTGTTATTTGTAGAAAATGAGATAATCACTATTTGAGTATGTAGTGGCATAATACAAAATAATTATATATAATAGACTAATTGTAGTAGTTGCATAGGCTCTATAATTAATTTTGCTTAAGTGTAAACCAGAAGGCATCTATTCAAAGACTTGACTAACTCTTCCTCATGAGTCACGGAGAGTGGAAAATCACAGCAATTACCTGAAAAATAGAACACGAAGAAAGTCTAGTTAAAACCATTAGAATTCTTGAATAATTGTATATTGTATATCTCATAGTTCAACAATGTATCCTATAGAAATAAACACTCATGGCACAGAAGAAGATTAGAAGTAGACCCAATTGAAATACCATAATCAGGACAGGGGAGATAGCTCAACAATTAAAGCACACTCATAGGAAGCAGAGTGTGAGTCACCAGGACCCTTGCACACATTGGCTGTGGCCTTACAACCATAATTTCGGTGGTTGGAAGGTAAGGACAAAAAAGATCTCTTGCATAAGCTGATTGTATTGACTAGCTCACATTACAGAGATCCTGACTCAATGAGCAAAGTTGGGAATAATGGAAAACAATATCTGGCAACTTCAGACCTCCACATATATACACATGCACATATATCTACACCCACACATGCAAATACACAGAGACACATCTATGACACATGTTGATGCACATAAGAAAAAAACTATATTCGATAAAAACCTTGGAGTCTGAAGTCCTTTTTTCTGATTTGTGATGTTTTAACATCTTGTGGTCTCACTGATCTTGGGGAGATATCATCCATCTCAGGACGAGCTATTTCTTAGTGAGCAACTTGCCTGAGAGCACACACTAGTCAACCCAACCAGTTTATTCAGAGCCCAGTTTGTGAACTGCCTTCTCTAACTGCCTTTCACAAGGCATTCAAACTATCCCAGGGCTAGGCACCACTGATTTAGATCAGAGCCTATAAAAATTATGTGAATTGAGGCTAAACTTAAATGACTGTTTTATAATTCTTAACTAAGACAAAAACAGAATATTCATACCTAGCCTATCTTTTTGCTACTTTTGCCTCCTTTCCAGTCCTGGTGCTTCCTCATGTGGCCTTGCATGTTATGGTTATTAGTCTGTGGGGCATATCAGTCAAAGTCATTCAGAGAAACAGAGTATATAGGAATCTATGTATCCCTATCTATCTCTCCATCTATCTATCTACCTATCTACCTTTCTAATCTATCATCACTCTGTCTGTGAAGTCTCCATACCATTTCATGTAGTCATAAAACTAAATATCCAAATCTATTGTCTGCAAACTAGAGAATCAGAAAAGCCAGTGATGTAGCTTAAATGCTGAGATCAAAAGTGATGATGGTATAGACTATAACAAGGCTCGAGAACCTCAGATTGGGGGCAGGAGATGATCTGCCAACTTAAGCAAATAGATAGACATAATGCAATTCAAGGTGTTCCCTTGTTAGTGATTTCTGCAGGTGTTCACTACCTTAAACAAAGTCTCCACATAGAAAGGGCGATTTATCCTAATGGCTCACCAATGTAAATGCTAATATTTTTCATCACACACTTGTCAAAAATTGTGCGCATCAGCATTTTGTGCATTCTGCAGTCTAATCATGTCGATATATAAAAATAACTGCTGTACATGATGTGCCAACTCTACTCTTAGATCTGTAGCAGACTCTCTGTGTATTACAGTTGTCTCCTAATTTGTTGGTCTCATCATCTTTGAATAAAAACAAATTTCTAGGTTCTTTTACAAGCCGTATTAGGAGGGTGGTCTCAGAAGGAGGCGGCATATCCAAGTGGGTTAGCAACACCTTTGCTAACAGGAAGTAAACAACTGAACGGGAAGTGACAGTAGGATGCAGGTGACAGAAGAGAGGCAGAAGCAGAGTGACAATAATCGCCCAAACGAACATGGAATCTATTCAGACATCCATTTGCAGTCATATCAGATAGGAACAGAAACTTTCAAACCATATATCAAGTCCCAAGCAAAGACATTTTTAAAATCTGCTCTTCTTAAAGCCAAGCGAATTAACTGATAATAGAGATCCATCTAGAAAACTTGATAAGACTTGTAAGAAAACAGTTTTGTTTTTTTTTTTTATCAGTGTTCAGCTGAAGTTCTTGGGAGTGTGCTTACTGGGACAGCCATGTTGTCTCTGCTCTTACAAGCACTTGTTGAAGGACACACCTAGCACTGTTTTAAAAGCATTACCAGCGAGAAATATTTTATCATTTACTATGACACGAAGTTGGTACAATAGCTTCCTTTTCTCTTTTCTGAGAGAGGAAGAAAGAAAATGAAGCAAAGAAAGGTAAATTTGTCCAGTCTTTATAGATGCAAATCTACTGTAGGAATTCAGTGGGATGTAAGCACATTGATTATAGTTCTTCCCAGTGCATAGACCCTACTGCAGTCTTCCTCTTTCAACATGCAAGATGTCCAAAGTTTAAATGTCAGTATCCTTTATGAAAACCTCCCCAGTTGTTTTGTAGGACGTGGAACATTCTTCTGTCATAATCTATACTGGTTAGTAATGACTTAACTTGATCTTGGTTTGTCTTATACAACTAAAGTTCTGGGAAGACACCATGCATGGGGTTCCTCAGTGGCATTATTAAGAATATTATTATTTCAAACTCTTCAAATGCACTATGATGAGGTGAGGGACATTGTATGCACATGGGTGTAATTCTTGACTTGAGAAGATGTGGGAAAGACAACGAGATAAAGTTCCGGGGCTATATCCTATACAGATACATCAAGAACAGTGATCATTCCTTGGTTCTGCCTTTTACCTCATTTATTTATTTCACAGACCAGTGGGCACAGACTTCCAGGAAATCAAGCTTTTTTTTTTCTTAACTCATTGTTTTTGTAATTCAAATCAAGAAAGACAAAGGGTATTGAAATTAGGTAGGCACTTAGCAGTGTTTGTTTGCAAATTTCTCTAGGCAACAGTGTATAGCAATTATCTATATACATGCATCTCTCATGACAGAATACAAATGCGTCCTACCTCTCCCCATGCTGCAAGCAGAGCTCTACCTGGAACATTGTAGAAACAATAGCAGTGTCCAGACTGAATGACAGTGGATCAGGACTTCTGGCTGGCTTTTGAAATTCTCCCCTCATGTTTCACCATGGATCTCTTTATATAGTATTGAATGTCATTTCAGGGATTTAAAAAAAGATTCACAGTACCTGAGCAAATAACTTCTTTCATCACTGCATTGGAAATCCCTGAGGTGCAACTCGAACACTGTTCCTTAATGAATGCACTCCATATTACTCCTTTATAAAGGATCACCAGCGAGACAAGTAGTTGGCTGGCTGGAAGAACTGGAGATGGGAGCCAGAAGCACAGAAGAGCACCAGACAGCTACTGTGCTCGACGCTCTGTGATATATTTTACAGTACAACATGCTTCACTGTTAGAGCCACGCTTGAGGCTGCTCCATGCTTTCCCAGGGGTAACATCTGTTCAGATCTCATCTGAAAGGACAATAGATTTATTCTTCTTAATCTTTTGGGCTAAAATGTTCATCTGTCAATATATTGGAAAAAGGATAACTTGAGGAGAAAATTTATGGATTGAAAAAATGTCTGCAGAAGTCTAGTTTTCGGCTGAGAAGTTCTAGGGTGGTGAGATGACTGTACAGGCATTCGTTATTAGGTTATTTCTAACGGTGTCTCGTATTCTTTGAGAAGAAAACTGGCTTGTATTGACACTGAATTAGAAAAGTTCTGAGTCCTCCATGCTTTACTGACTGCTAGCTGCATCATTTTCTGCAGGGTCAAAGGTAACTTCTCACTGGAAAGCCTCTGTCTTTATAAGGATATACATAAGCCCTAGGCAAATGTTCTTTACATCATGTTTTTCATAAGAGAAATGAGTCAGTTTCCATGGCCATCTCATGAATTTTATAATGCTCATAAACCTTGTGTAGGGAGACATTTAACATTAGGTAATGAAAAATTGATCAGAAACACTTAACTTTCACTTAATTTTAATAATTAAGAAACCCTTTGCCAATAAATTGCCTCTCATAATTGATGGGATTACAATTCCTACTGGAGTCCAAAATCCTGACAGACAAAATGTTCTCTCTTGCAGAGAGGCAGTCGAGACAGAATTACAGCGTTGTTATTGAGCCACTGTGGCCTACGTCCCCACTAGTTAGTGTATGCGTCTACATCTGTTGTCTGTTGAGTTGCCTGTGACTTCCTCAGCTCTGCTCTGCCTTGGGGATTGATTGGTTTCTGTGAACAAAATCAGTCGTATCCCTTAATAGTCACTGTGCTAATGGGAGTGGCAGGTGGGTGACACTTTCCTGAGCAGAGAAAGGGGCTAGAGTGTTCATTCTCGGTCAATCTCTCAGTATCTGCTAGGTAGTAATATTTTCTTTTCTGTAGCCATATTTCTCCCCTCATTTCTGCTACTGTCTATCTTTTTTTTTCTCTTTTAGGTTTCAGAGGGAGAGATGTCAATCATGACATCATGCAAGTTCATGGTTGTGTGACTGACTGTTATCACTTTCCTTCAGCACCACTCAAAGCCTGAAAAACATTCTCAACCTGTTCACTCAGTGACCCTTTTGAAGGGGTCAGTGAATTCTTAGTGTGATTATAACTGATAAGTAAGCCATGTGTTATCAGATTCACGGTTCCAGGAGGGTCTTTGGTTTTCTTCCTTGGCTTTTTTGATTCCATCTTCTCACAGATGAAGAGAAGGGAAATTCTAAGTTCTTAGTATCTTAACTGGTTTATGACTGCCCCTGTTCTGGGATTAATGTGTCAACCAGCTGTCTCTTATCTCTCTTTTCTGATCTTTTCTGGTCATCTCTCTCTTCTTTCTGTCTCCCTCTGCACCCTCCATTGCTAATTTATGGGGGATAGATTTATTTTGGTTAATGGTTTGAGAGTCCATCATGGTGGGGAAGGCAGCATACCTTTGTGTCTACAACCTGGACAAATAGAGAGACAAATGGTTTTGTTCAACTCAATTTCTCTTTTTTCCTTTTTATTCACTCTAGGACCATGGCTTGTGGGATGGCTCTTCCCTCTCCTGCTCTTCCTCTTTGGAAGCACCCTGGAGGCACACCCAAAGCCATGTCTCCTGGGTGATTCCAAATACTGTTATTGACAATGAACTTTAGCAACACAATTGTGTTGCTGTTGAAATGGGGAACTAACTAAGGAAAATTATATTTCCTACAAACACAAAATTTTGTCTATACCCCAAAATCATATCACAGAACACTCAAACTGATGTTAGATTCCACTGTGAGTGAATTCCTAAGCTACATTAAGCAAATGGTCTTTTTATTGATTGTTGAAAAGCAATCAATGGGTGGATTGATTGACCTGATGATTCTTTAGCTTCTCAAGGAGAGGAGGAAATGATAGCAAAACTAGAAAATAAAGTTACCATCTTTACATTCATGCTGACCAGAGACTGGGAAACTAACTAGATATGAAGAAAGGTGTTCTTGAGCCACACACTGAATTCCACACATTATCCAACGGTCCAAGGTGTCATGGTCAGCCCTCAGTTGTCACTGTCTACACTGAATTTTGACTAATGTTTTTGGCCACAGCTGAGGGTGGGTAAAGGTGGTTGGTATAAGAGACAAAAGAAAATGGATGGAGAAAACACCTTCATTTTCACCTCCCTCTATTTCTTACATTCTTTTAAAGCAGTTTGCTTAGACACCAAGACGTTGGCACACACATAAAATAATATAGTAGATTAAACTATTTAATTTCTAGCTTTCACTGTTACGAGTTGCAGAATGTTCAAATGGATATTAATTTATGTACTTTGTTATTAAAAAACTAGATGGCAGGGTGGGTTTCTGCACAGTTGTTGCATTTCTAAATTTCTAAATGAAACCATTTCAGTACTAGATGAGGAGTGTCAACTTCTGTGACCATTTGGTAAGAGATCATGATAGTTTAGAAAAATCTGCTTAAAATATGTAAATGGTTGGAAAATACTGAGTGCATGATACATAGTGATACTACGTATTGAATGGTGATATGTAGTTATAAATAGTCTCCATTCTGCTGGTCCCTCTGTATTGGTTACTCTCCACCCATTGGGTTCAGCTTATGAAATAACCATTCTGAGGCTTAATGTTAAATACATACTCTTTGGCCCATTATCTCAGGCTTCTTATTAACTAACTCTTACATCTCAAATGAACCCATTTCTATTATTTTATATTTTACTATGAGGCTTGTGGATTTGTACCTCTTGCTTCTTGGGTGGCTACAAGGCACCTGCCTGACTGTATTCTTTCCTCTATCTCTGCTTGGATTTCCTGCGTTGCTATATTCTGCACTGCCATAGGCCAAAGCAGCTACTTTATTGACCAATGGTAATAAAGCATATTCACGCATACAAAGAGGAATCCCACATCAGTGATATTTTAGCTTTTGTTTATATCTGCATCTGTGTTTACATCAGATAATAGTGCAAAAATATTTCCTATAACTGGTTGACATTAACAGATAAGGATTTAACTTCTCTAAAGCTAAAGTTTCTTATTTATCATACAGGAGTAATTTTTATGACAGTTTAGTAAGCTACCAAGTGTCAAGGACACAGCACATAGGAGACATTTAAAACATCCCAGCAAATGTCTCATTAAGGGTCTTTGGAAAGCCGGTTCTGAGATGAACATTTGCATGGAGAAGGTGTTTGGGGAGATGATCTCAGGAACATACTCAATAAGAAAATGAGGCAGTCATAGCCAGGCCAAAGAAAGGACCAAATACTCACTTGTTATGGAAAATCAATGAGAGTTCTGGCAGTGAGATGATCATTCATACTGAACTGAAGACATGAGCTCTCTTGCTCATGCAGCAAATAGGGAGAATCTTGATTGAGGTGATTCTTCTGTTGAAGGAAAGCCCCAAGAATCACCTCTGACATAAATCAACCATATCTTCTTCTGGCATCTATAACAACAAACAAATGTCTGTCCTGAACGACTGGAAACTGGGTAACACAGCACAGCATCCACCCTGGCAGCACTTACACCTACTTGCTGCACTGAGAAAGTTTATGTCCTCTTGGATCATGGCCAACAGGATTCCAGGATGTCTCTTTTTCTTGGGAAACTTCCAAGAAGTCTAGTGTGATGAACTTCAGTTCTTGCCACTGCAGCTGGGTCTCAGGGTCAGGACCCTCATCCTTGTACACTTCTTCTGCCACACATTCTGAGTTCACACACATCTCTATTGTTATATGATTTCCATACCGACCTCAGGCCATGGATATATTTTCTTATGTCTGTGCCCACATGGATGCAGTGTGTGTTCTGTTCTCTGTTCTATGGTGTCCTTCTTGCTAATCACACCAAATCCTGATAACATAGTGACTCCTTTCCTTGCCTTCAGCTCTCTGAGCATGAAATACTTGAAGAACCAGACAGAAAACAGCTCAAAGCTTCACTGGAACTCCATTATTTCTTCAACTAGAAGAATTAACTCTAGGCACTGGGACTTTGGCCTATAGAGCTTAAAGAGGGAATAGGAAATGCATAATTTCTGGGAACCAGATCCACTCTACACGTGGAAGCTAATTGTGATGTTGGACTGGATCACAAACTTTCTAGGAGGCTTCATGGAACCACTCTTTGGCTTCCTGATCCATTTCAGGATACATTTCAATAAAGGTGACTCAATAACTACTAAAAAAAAAACCAGGAGTCAGTGTAGTTTATAAAAAATGCCCTGGAAAGTGGCCATCCATACTTGAAAGGTATCATCCCATGATAGTACCAGAGACCTTCATGTGTCCTTCCCATTGCTCACCAGGGCAGCTGCTCTTAGTTGGTATGGCCTGTGTCACTATCAGTGTGTTTTGTTATACATACTGATTATTCCACATGATCAATAAAGTGATTCTCTGGTCTAGAAAGACATCACCTGTTTTCATGCTGATAGATTAAATGCTTTGTAAGCATGTGGGTCATAATGATGCTTGTCATGGTTTTGTAAAATGATAACGGGTGGCACTAGGGAGATTCCCAGGAATCCACAAGGATGACCCCTACCTTAGAATCTAAGCAATAGAGGAGAGGGTGCTTTAACTGCCCTTCCTCTGTAGGCAGATTGATGACTATCTTAATTATTATCATTGAACCTTCATCCAGTAACTGAGGGATGCACATGCAGAGATCCACAGCTAAGCAGTGGACTGAGCTCCTGGGGTCCAGTTGTGGAGAGGGAGGAGCTATAATATGAGCAAAGAAGTTAAGACCATGATGGGGTTATTCACAGAAACAGCTGGCCGAGCTAGTAGAGCTCACTACTCTGGACTGACAGCAGAAGAACTAACATACGCCCTCTGAATGTGGGTGAAAATTGTGTGACTTGGGCAGTCTCTAGGGCCACTGGTCGTGGGACCAATATTTATCTATAGTGCATGAACTAGTGTTTTTGAGCCCATTCTCTAAGGAAGGATACCTTGCTCAGTCTAGATTCAGGGAGGAGTGCCTTGGTCCTGCCTCAAGTCACATAACAGACTTTGTTGACTCTCCATGGGAGGCCTCACCATCTCTGAAGAATGGGTGGGGGTGAGGTGGTGGGAAGGAGAGGGAACAGGGATTGGTATGTAAAATAAAAAAGATTGTTTTTTAAAATTAAAATAAAAAGAAAGAAATCAGAAGCTAGGAGCCAGAACTATTCCTTATAACATTGTTTGAGATCTTGGTTCTTTACTTTCTGAAATAAAAGCTCCTCCAAACTTTCAACTAACTTGTCTTTCTTTTGTTCACCAATAATAGAATCCTATAGACTGAACAACCAATAAAGAACAGACATTTGTTTTTCCTTTCTGAGGGCTGGAAGTCCAAGATGAGGGCTCCAGCAATAGATGTCTGGAGATGATCTCCATGTTTTGTCCTGATATGACAGAAGACAGAGGGCAAGTGGGTAAGCTGGTCCAGGCTGTCAGGCTGCCTTCATAAGGCTTCAGTTTGACTGATGATGGAAAATTCGTCATGATATCATCACTTTCTGAAGGCTCTGTTTCACCATCCTTACAGTGATAATACCTAAACCGAAGATACATTCAAACCACAACAGTGAGCTAATGCATTATTACTAATGTTGCCTTTATTAAATAATTCTGTTGAAGTCTCCACTGACTCTATGGCTGAGTATATGTTCTCAAATTTATAAAGTTAGTGACACAAATCAGGATTTATGTCTTGAGATTTATTTTTATTCCTGGCTCTGAATACCTCTGATTTAATTGATTTTATAATGATTTTATGGTTTAAATCTTTGAAATTTCCAATTTTTTTTCTAGATATTATGATGCTTCCCAATAGGCAAATCAAATGTCATGGTTTATGAGAGAAAAACTATAGACACGTAGAGAGCCCTTTTATCAAGCCCTTATTATTGGCCACACATGGCTGAAAGTGCTCTTATAATTACCAAAGTGCATTCTCATCACAGCTCTGAGGCTTTGACATTAGTTTTCTCATTTTGACAGAATAAATTTGTCCTGAAAGCAGCTTTAAAATTACTTGAACTATAATAGACGTGTGTGAAAATTTATTTTTAATGTCTGTCAAATAGTGAAATGACATTCAATAAATGGAGGTAAAATATTTTCATCAAATTATTATTCTGCTAATATATCATAGTCCAAAACACCATAGACTGAGTGGCATCTAATCAACAGACATTTATTTCCCAGAATTTTGTAGGCTGAATAGTCAAAGATCAAGGATCTAGAGGATTTGGTGTCTTGTAAGAGCCCAGTACTGCTTTAAAGGTGAGCATTTTGGGGGCAACATCCAGGATGAACCCTCTGGGTCTTGTATAGAAGGACGCTAATTTTGTTTATGGGAGATTTTTTCTTAGTCTTTGTCAATGGCAAAAGAATTTGTATTTTCACCGAAGAATTTGGGGAGTCAAAAATATTCAGAATTTAGCATCAAAGGATACTACAGTTCTAGAGACCAGTAATGACATATATCAGGTAACACAGCTGGTGAGTGTAAAGGCAGGATTTGAACCCAGCTTCAACTCTGAAGTTGGTACTGTGTTGCAGTTGGCTTCTATGTTGGACCCAGTTTTATGGAAAAGAAAATAGAGGTCCAGAAAAATGATTCTGTGAGTCCCTATTTAATAAAGAGGATAACTGCAGCTTTCACATTCATGGATTTACATGGACCGAATATATGTTTCTTTCATTAAATACATCATTTGCTTTACTATTAGGGATGCATAATCTGGAACAAAAGTTACTTTATCAAACAGTTGAATAAAGTAAGAATTAAGTAGTGTGGATCATAATGCAGGGTTGTTAAATAGTCTGTTGCTTTATGTGGATGTTATATTTGAGGAATTCCTCAGCTTCACAGAGAGCCACTATGGAGATGGAAATGAAGAGTCTAATCATACTGATGATGGAGATGTAGCAAACCTTGGATCTTCCATCTCTAAGGTCATCTGTATAGGGAGGGTACATCTAAATGTGGTGTCTTTATATGTTTTCTTAACTGATTGCCATCCTTTAGAGGGCACACAGCAGGCCAGTGACACGGTTCCATTTTCAGAAGCAACTAAAGCATCAATCAGAAACTGTGGGTATCATCTATCATGTTGACTATAAACATCCCTGTAGTTGTTGGCAAGGACATCATCATTGACTGGACAAGAGAGGATTTGTCTCTCATCAGGTCCTGAACTTCTAACTAGAAATTAAATCTCTCAGAGCAAAAACTTGACTCAGGCACCAAGTCATTGACTTTGAGATGGTATATTCTTCCTTTGTTTTTTATCTGGAGTGGATAGTGTAACCACAACCTTTCTAATGGACACAAGCAGCATATCACCTGCCACAATGCTGACCGTAAGTAGTTATTTGTTTTAGGAAACTCATAGCTTTTTTAGGTGTACTATTTCAATAATTCACACTGGAAATAGCAATGAGATGCTTAGGTTGCTGTTTAGCCAGAAGTGCACTGTCAAGGAAGGCTTTGACAACCATAATTGTATGTTCTTAGAGTTCTCCACTAGCATAGGTATAGTGCAAATAGCATAGATTGGACTATATCACACTCTCGCACCCTACTGTCCACATTGTTTTGTTTCATTACATTTTAATTTATTTTTTATTGATTTTTTTGAGCTGTCCACATTCTTGCAAACATATTTATGCATTTGGCTCTATCATTTAATATTTTCTAATATGTTTGCAAATTATAAATGGACTATGAGATTACTGTAAAAAAGAAGGAAAAGTTGAATAAAGATGACATGGACTAGTCAGTGTTTTCTAGAAGAATAAAATCATTAGGATGGATATACAGACTAAGGACATAACAGATCAGCTTGCATGGTGTGGTCTGGGTAGTCCAATAATGACTGTCTCACTCTAGGGAGGCTGATAACCTGATAGTTGCTCCATCCACAAGATTAGGTGCCTCAGTAGTCCCAATCTGTTACCTAAGGCCTGGAGGACCATTGGAGAGTCATTGGTTTTCCATCCATATCAAAGCTCAAAGAGTCTGAGTTCTGATCCAGCAGAGAACCAGCAGTGGCAGCACCAGACTACATGGGCTTGTCTGTGAAAATAAAGTCAGAGTGGGAAAAAATATCAATCTAAATATTTTCCTATGCCTTGTCTTTTCATCTAGACTACGTCGGCAGGTACCCATATTTAGGGTGGGTCTTCTCATATCAGTTAAGGCAACCAGGACAACCTTACCCACCTGGCATGACCATTGGGGGGCAATTTGAGGCAGACAGTCCCTCATCAGGCATCTCTTCCCAGGTGTTCCAGGCTACATTAAAATGTCAGTTAAAGGTAACCTTTACACCCAGTAAACTGTTTTCTACTGTACTTAATCCTATACCTCTCAGTTAACCAACAGGGATTTGCCATGCATCTTTAAACACAAACACACAAACATACAGAGATATACACATAGACACACACATCCAGAAACCCCTAGAAACCTGTAAATAGTTTCTTTCAATATGACTTCTCCTTTTTTCCTTTTTACACAGAAGACTATCTGCTCCGGTTTATATATTTAAACTCATTTAAAAATTGCAATTCCAATAAGCGTAGTTACATAGATATATACATTTTGTGTAAAAAGGATTATCTCATGCTTGCTTTAAATTATTCTTGACTTTAATCTCTGCAACAATCACCTTAATAATTATAACATAGTAGTTAGTGTGTCGCAGGCACATCCTCCCAGACTTTTCAGGCTGATTTCTTTATCTTTGTATCTATCCCGCTGGGAGTGCAGGGTCCTTTAGTTGGGAGTCTCTGTCTTTGGATGCATGTGAACCCTGTCATCAGCAAGTCACGGCAGAACTCCCTGTTAGATATTTTCTTCAAAGAGCTTTCTTCAAGTCCTCCATAATAGTCATAGACAATTTCATCTCACATTTAATTCCCCACATACCGGTTTCTAATTGTATGTGCAAGGTTATTTTTAAAAATTTTTCTAAGCCCTTGATTGAAACTATATAAAGATCTTTCTAGGGACCATGTAAGCTCAGGGCAAAATAAACTCACTGAGCCTTTCATTCTGAGTTCTGCATTCATATCTGGTCTAGGTCAAGAATGAGTGGCAGCAAGAACTTTAGCACCCCTGGGAGAGGGACTAATTCCATTTCTGGACCAAGTCAATTTAATCTCATCTTTTGAGACCTTCAGAAGGTAGTCTCTGAGAGACCTCAGACTCTGTTTAGGAGGCACCATGGACTTGTGCATTGAGACTGTGGTTAGGAGTCAGAGCCATCTAGAATTTTCTCTGGGCACTGCCTCAGACTGTGCCACCTGAGAAAGGATTCTTCACCTCTCTTTGACTTTTCCTTCATCTAAAAATTAGAATAATAGTACAGGCCCTGCAGGGATGGCTGTGGATATTAAATGAGGCAGAAAATGTATGACATATCCTAGAGAAGAATGTACACAGAAGCACACATGCTTGTGTGTGTGCATACACACACACACATACACACACACACACAGAGAGAGAGACAGACAGACAGAAAGAGAGAGAGAGAAAGTGCACCTATACTTTTCATAACATTCCAAACACTGATTGAAATATTTTTCAAGTAACAAGTTGTTTAATATTCACTTATGTGTATATTAAGAAATATTAGCACCCTGCTTTAATAAGAAAAAGTGAACGTAAACAAAGTGAAGTCGCCCTCAGTGCTCCAGGGGCAGTAGGTGGTGGAACAGAGCACTTGGTTCACAGTGCGCAGTCCCAGAGCCCATGATCTTAACTATTCCTACACTGCCTCATAGAGTAGCTATTCTAATTACCTGGTTTCAATATTTTTGACATATATGAATGCAAATAGCAAGTCATTACTTCTGTAAACAGATTTGCTATCACCACTTTTGAGGAGGATGTTAGATGAACTTTACTTATTTTTGTGTTTTTGATGGAAATAAAATAGTGCCCTGGCATTTAGAGCAACTTCTGTAAGGGTGTTTGGAGGAGCTATGAATGTCTCCAGAGTCTTCCATAAATTCAGAGTGGTTGGATATGCTGGTCAATGAACAAAAGACGCTTTTCAACTTAATACCCAGTTTAATGTCAACATCTTAAATAAAATCAGCAGCTTCTTTTTTATTTTTCTTCCCTCCCCTCTCTTCCTCTCCCCTCTCCCATGGTCCCTATGCTTCCAATTTACTCAGGAGATCTTGTCTTTTTTCTACTTCCCGTGTAGATTAGATCCATGTATGTCTCTCTTAGTGTCCTCATTGTTGTCTAGGTTCTCTGGGATTGTGAATTATAGAATGGTTTTCTTTGCTTTATGTGTAAAAGTCACTTAAGAGTGAATACATATGGATCTTTGTATTTCTGGGTCTTGGTTACCTCACTCAGTATGATATTTTCTAGATCCATCCATTTGCCCACAAATTTCAAAATGTCATTATTATTTTTTGTTGTATAATACTCCACTGTGTAAATGTATCACATTTTCCTTATCCATTCTTCAGTCAAGGGGCATTTAGGTTTTGGCTATGACAAATAATGCTTCTATGAACATAGTTGAGCACATGTTCTTGTGGTATGATGAGCATTCTTTGAGTATATACCCAAAAATGGTATTGCTGGGTCTTGAGGTAGGTTGCTTCCTAATTTTCTGAGTAATCGCCATACTGATATCCAAAGCGACTGTACCAGTTTGCACTGCCACCAGCAATGGAGGAGTGTTACCTTTAGCCTACTTCCTCTCCAGCATAAGTTGTCATCAATGTTTTTGATCTTGGCCATTCTTACAGGTATAAGATGGAATCTCGGAGTTGTTTTGATTTGCATTTCTCTGATGGTTAAGGGTGTTGAGCACTTTCTTAAGTGTCTTTCATCATTTTAGATTCCTCTGTTGAAAGTTCTTTATTTAGGTCTGTATTCCATTTTTTATCACAATCCCCATTAAAATCACAACATAGTTCTTCACAGAAAAAACAATACTTTGGAACTTCATATGGAAAAGAGAAAAAAAAACCTGGATAGCCAAAAAAAAAAATCCTGTACAATAAAGGAACTTCTGGGGGCATCGCAATCTCAGACTTTAAACTCTACTTCAGAGCTACAATACTGAAAACAGCCTGGTATCGGCATAAGAACAGACAGGAGGACGAAAGCAATTGAATCAAAGGCCTGAATATCAATCCACACACCAAGAACACCTGATTTTTGACAAAGAAGCAAAAAATATAAAATAGAACAAAGAAAGCATATTCAACAAATGGTGTTGGCATAACTGGTTATCAATATGTAGAAGATTGAAAATATATCCATATCTATCACCATGTACAAGGCTCACGTCCAAATTAATCAAATACCTCAACATAAAACCAATAAAAGCAGATTCTTAACAGTTTCTCTCAGTTGATTTACGAAGTCACACGGAAACATATAATCATCTTAAGTTTACAACCCCTAACACAAGCTGTTCTAATGGATAGTTCTAAGTTGAAGATGGACAACTGGAATTTTTCTTTTGTTTTATGAGAGAAAAGGAGAGAGAGAGAGAGAGAGAGAGAGAGAGAGAGAGAGAGAGAGAGAGAGGAGAGACAGAAAGAGGTAGAGAGAGAGAATGTGTGTATGTAATGTCTGTGTTTGTGTGTTCCTATGCATGTGGATGCATTTGTGTGTGCAAATGTATGAGAATGTGGAGGTCCAAGGATGATAACAAGAGTCATTACTGATCACCTTTCTACCTTATTCTTCGAGGGAAGAGATAGCCTTGGTACATAGCTTGCTTCGGGTTGCTGGCAGGTTGCTAAGCCCACTTGGAACTTACATAGGTTCAGGGGATTCAAGTGTTGCTCCCTTAGCATGCTGGGTAAGTACTTTAACTGTTGTGCAATCTCTTCACACAAGTTTGTTCATAAAAAGTGGTCTCTCCCCCTCCATTCTCTCTCTCTCTCTTCTCTCCTCTCTCACTCCCCTCTCTTCTTCTGTGCCTCCTTTGCTCCCTTCCCTCCCTCCCCAGGACCTCTCATATACTAGGTAGCTATTCCACCATCGAGCTACATTGGAGCTACATCTCCCATCTCCGTTTGTTTAGTTTTTTAATGCAAATCTTGAACCTTCGACACACTGATGTGCTATGTGCTTGTGAGCCTCTAGACAGGGCTGTGCTTCCTCAATTCATGTGTCAAGGAACCTGTGAAATTTGTAACTGTGGCTAAACTGAACTGTTTCTCAGGCTTTCTTATCTGTATTTCTTTAGGGAAGGCTATGATTTTACTAGTTGGTGTAGGTCATAGCAAACATTCTTGTGGAGGATTTGGAAGGTGAAGATGAATCTACAACATCTTGTTACTCTCAGATACTGATTTTTATCTCTGGATTCCCTCCTTGGTGCTAGCCAGTCGCTGGGCCTCTTTCTGGGGTGGTATTTAACTTCTCCACATTTGTGACCAGCTTCTCCTATAGACTGCCATGCTCAGTGTTCTCAGAGGCCACAATAATTGGCAGAGATTTCAGCTTTACTCAAGTGACTGTGCCTTTATTTTACCCTTTCCTTCCTGGTTGCTGATCTTCCAACAGGCAACTCTGAGGCAGCAACTTTACAGGACTGGGTTAAATTGACCCTACAATGACATGTTAAATCTTTATAATGTATAATAGATGGTGTACCTGTAATATTATTTATGTTATATATAATATAATGCATATATAACTATATATCTAGATCATATAATCTGTTACCTACTGATGCTGTGCCTCTGTGACACAGCTCTTGAACCCTGGCACAGTGAATGTCCTCAGGAGCTGTATTCTAAAGACCATTAGTTAGGAAATACTAATGTAGTTTGGGAGTATTTTAGTTGTGGGTTTTCTAGTACTTCAGAAAAAACTATTCAGAGGTAAATTATCATATTATAGCATCTACTTGGCCACATCACAGTAGCTTGTCGTAGGTTAGGTTCTGCTACACAGTGGATCTTGACTTCCTGTAAGGGCCTGTGTACTAAAGGTTCTGTTGGGAAGGGAAGGCTTTCATAGCTGTAGCTTAATGAGAACTCCTTAGGTGATCAAGGATTTTTTTTCAAAGAGGGGGAGTATAGGATACTGGCTTCTTCTTGGTATACTGATACCTGGGTTTGCTATATCATGTGACTCCCAACTATTGATATCTGATACCTGATTGTAAAGCAAAAGCAAATTTGATTTTGGAGTGAAATCTCTAAAACTGTGAGCTAAACTAAACCCTTTATCTTTATAACTTCATTTTTCTTAGGCTTTTTGCTCTAGTAGCAGACAATCTCATCTCACAGATTTTACTGTGGGTCAAATCATTTTTCCAAAAAGAGAAATTCAACTTAAGAGCACCGTTATCTCTGGCGAATCCATGGGGTGTAATGGTTAGAGTGGTCAAGGAAAAATGATGTGGTTGTGGCTGGGGAGCAAGGTCCCTGGGTCCGGTCTCCCGTGCTCTCCTAGGAGCAGACATAGAGACAGAGACAAACAGAAGGAAGGCAGCAATACAAACAGAGACTTGTGTTTCCGTGAGTCAAGGACTGCAAACATTGCTGTGAAACCACCCAAAACTGAGAAGGGGAAGACTTCCTTTTGATGGCTAAAAATTTCAACATACTAAATCTCTGTGGTTTAAAGTCACCAGGTGTTTTCTTTTTTTTTTCTTTTTTTTCCCCAAATTGCTACAATAGTGTTGGGAACTAAGAAAGTTTCCAAATTCATTTTAGATGCCTGTTCTAATCTCCCCCACTCCCTATTATCTACAGCAGTACAAAATGATAGGAACCATGTGACCAAGCAAGTACTCTCAGTAACCGTGTTCCTTTTAAGAAGTACTTTGAATTTGACTTGGATGGACAGTGTTTTTCGTTTATTTTTTTATGTGTATGGGTGCTTTGCCTAGATACATGTCTGTTTGTCATGTGCATTCCTGGTACTACAGAACACAGAAGAGATCATGGGTTCCCCTGGGGCTGGAACTACAGATAGCTACAAGCCATCATGTCGGTGCTGCCAATCAAACCTGGGTCCTCTGGAGGAGCAGCCAGTGATCTTAACTGCTGAGGCATTACTCCAGCCCCAGGTGGACAGTTTTGAGTGAGGCTGTGCCACCCACCCTCTGAGTACCTGTGACATGTCTCCTGTTCACTACCTGAGACTACAAAGACCAAGATGCCCAAGGTGGGCAGCAGCCATGAGAGTATTTCTAGGGCAGGGTTTGGTTTCTTTGAGCTGAATTTCTTTGTGCAAGAGGCTGTCTCTGGGTAGTTAGACCTTTCTAGATGGGAGGGAGAATGACAACTTAGAACTATGTTCAGTTCACGGTCCCCTTCTCAGTCACTGTTGTAGTATGGTTAGGGCTAGTCCCTATACCTCTCTCATATGGATGGATTCTCCCTCCTCCTTTCTTCCCTAAAATCATGGATTAAATTTATATGTTGAGTTCTTAACCCCAAGCTGTCTGCATTTGGAGGTGGTCGTGTAATTAAGACTAAATTGTATCATAAGGGAGGGTCCTAATTTGACAGCAGTGGTGTTCTTAGCAGAGGAAGAGACAATCTAGCTTTCTCTGCTGCCATGCAACAAGATGGCTGCTGGCTGAACGAAGTGCCTCACGAGAAGCTGACTCAGTCAGTAACTCGATCTTGGGCTTTGGGTCTCCTGAACGATGAGAAAGTAAAATCTTGTGGTTTATTCCACCGAGTCTGTGGTATTTTGTAATGGCAGCTCAAGCTGACTAATGTACTTAGCCAGGGTCGCTCGTCTAGTACCTGCTATTTAAAAGCTCACTCTTCTTTAAATCTTTAAGTCTTCCTGACTCAAGCAGAAATTTATTTTGGTTGTTTCCATTTCTGTCGTGAGTTACAAGCTAGAGGTAGAGGTGGGGTAGGTGAATTGTGCTAGAGGTAGGAAAGGACATGCAGGAAAGAAACACTGTTGAGGTTTAAAGACATTAATCTATTACCAGAGTCCCTCCCTCTCTCCTTTCCTCCCTTCCTTCAGGTAGTGATAACTCACATATGTATCACATTGTATGAGTATTAGCCAACTAGACCACAAGGAGATTACATGCTTTCATTTTGTTGGAGCTAAAAGTCTATGAAGCATACTGTTGTATGAAATTACCAGCACAGCCATTATTCCCAGAAGGGCTCAGTCTATCCACTTGTACTCAGTGATAAAGGGGAGCAGTGTCTTCCAAATAGAAGGGACCTCATGAACTCAAAAACAAGGTGCAACTTGCTTCGTGGCAAAGGCATATTTAGAAAACTGTGTGTAGTTGGGAAAAGTTTGCATGTTGAGACTGGAAAAGTGGGTAAGATCTTTAGAGAGAAGCAAATGGTCTATCAAGGAGTTCAGAATATATTACCATCACTACACACTATATTTTAAAAAGTTCCAAAGTTCTTGTATATGATTGCATCCCTCCTGGTCCCTCCCTAAAGGCCCTGCCTGCTCTGTATACTCCTGATAGACTATGATTCCAAAGGTAGAGACCATGCTGATTGAGTTATTGCTTATCTCGGACCAGGGACAGAGCTTATGGCAGTCAAGTGCTCCCTAGTTTTGTTATGAGTGAATGAATTAAGCTAAGAGTAGTACAGACACAGGGCCACAATACTTGAATCAGGATTCAGGGAGAGCTATCAAAGATGACAGGAAATCTGTCATAGAAATCTGCCAGATTGCCGTTATTAGCAACATCCTTTTTTACACTTACTCTAAATCCTTTGCTAGCCGATTAGGCCCAGAGTCCCCGTCTTTTGTGAAATGGAGGGTGACTGAGCATTTCCTACCCTGGCAGCTGAGACAACTAGGTTCAGAAGTGCACTGCCCACAGATGCCTCTAGAAGGAACAATTCTGATGTTTAAAATGGCTTTGTTCAAAAATTTTCTCCAACACTTTCCTCTTCCTTGTGGCTGGATTTTCTGTTGTGTCGCCTCTGTCACCTTCCCGGGCTGCCAGCATCTTACCTGGTGAAGAAGCAGCTTGAGTTGGGTGGTCCCTAAGGAAATGGGTTCTGACCAAATAACTTCTTGGGTGAAAAGATGAAAAAACAGTTTGTCAGAATTGTTTAGAATCTAGTCTCTGGGGAATATTTTTCTTCCAGCTAGTAAATTATTCTAAAATATCACATCACTGGTGTGAGAGGAATTTATAATTCATTGAAATACTTTAATATTGATGTCAGAACAACTGCTATCTGAGGTTGTACTCAAAGGAAGTGATTTGACTTTAAAACAAGAGAAAAAACAACAGATGTATGTACCAAGGATGTTGCAAAAATTCATTTCTCATTCTTAAAGCATCCCAAAGGAGCTGATATATGTTTTCTGTCACAGAAACAAAAAGTTAGATATCACAGAGCTTGAGCAACGTGCCCCAAGTCACACAGCTAGCAGGAGACAGTCAGGACACACACCCAGGGTCTGAGTGAGCACAAAGCCAAGTGTCTTTGATTTTTTTCCTGTTGCTGTGCTAAAGCACCTGGGCAACAGCATCTTAAAGGGGAAGTATTTGGTTTAATCCAGTGGTTTTCAACCTTGCTGGTGCTTTAATACAGTTCCTCACAATGTGGTGACTTTCCCACCCATAACATTATTTTCATTGCTTCTTCATAACTGTAATTTTGCTACAGTTATGAATCGTCATGGAAATATCTGATATGCAGGGTATCTGACAGTGACCCCCGTGAAAAGATCTTTTGACCTTCAAGGGGGTTGAGAGTTGTTGATTTAATCTCACAGTTCAAGTGAGAGTCCACCACGGTAAAGAAATAATGGTGACAGGGGCCTGAAGCAGCTGTCCCTCGGTGTCTGGAGTCAGAGTAGAGAAAGAGAGATAAGTACAAAGCAGAGATCAGCTCAATTTCTTCATTTTGTAGTCTAGCATTCCCTGCCCAGGCAGTGGTTCCACTCACAGTTAAGATTTTTTTT
>JAQHUG010000248.1:117982-139892 GCA_028555095.1 Dicrostonyx torquatus | reverse complement strand
CAACTTAACTATTCTTTTTTATTTACTTTTGGATTTTTCCCTGTTGCAAATGTTTTATGTTTTTAGTTTTTTTTTGCACGTTAACCTCAATTTAATTTTTTTGTTTTTATTGAGCTATAATTTTCTCTACTCCCTTCCCTTCCTCCCCCCTCTCCTTATACCCTCTCCCATGATCCCCACATTCCCGATTAATCAGGATATCTTGTCTTTTTCTACTTCCCATGTAGATTTTAGTTATTTTTCTAATCTCTAATTTAACTCATAAACTACTACCTCCGAATCAAATATTAATTTCTTGCTGACTAATGTAATTACTATTGACTGCCATTGTTTGATAACTGTTATGTCTGAAATAGTAGTGTTGCTTATGCTTGTCTTTATGCGTCCCCTCTTTCATTATCTGCCTCCCTGTAATCTTTACTTTATAACAAAGCACTTTAAAAGATCCTAATCGCATAGAAATTTCCCTGAAGTCTTTTCAATGAAGGTTTTCTTTTTACCCGGAACACTGAAACCCTTTCTTGTGTAGTACAAATCTTTCTTCATTCCCTGACAGTTGCTTCAAAAGGTGTTTCATTTTTTTTCCTTTTTTTTTTAGAAGCTAGTAAACCTCATTACACTCAGATGGCATCTTGTTCAGAGCTTTTAATACTTTGTTCAAGGCCTGTTACTAAGGTGCCAGTGTATGCCTCACTGCATGTAAAGATAGTCACAGCTTGAGTGGGCTGGGAAAGCCAATCACCTTGGGCAGAACAGACACAGTGTGAAAGGAAGAATACGAAAATATGTGCCCCCTTCCTGTTCCGAGACTGTAGCTGCTTTCAACTTTACATCTTTTCAAAATCAAAGTCTAGTACCAAAATAAACTCCTAAGGATATAGAACCCTTCTTCCAAGTTGTCTAGTAAATATAGAAAGATAATTGAATTGGTGTCCCTCAAATTATGTCCCTATGGTTTTGCTTTTTATCATTAGCAACAGAAAAACTATAAAAAAAAGAAAGTAAAATCCAAAAGTCTGTACTTAATCTTCCACTGCTAAATTTAGAAAGCTTTCTGTGGCACGGGCATGGAGTATGCCTATGTATTCACGGGGTATTTTCAGAATAAAGGCCAGCCATCTGGCCATCTGTATCTCTCAGTCTTCATGCTATTCTTTGTCCTACGCTTGGTGGCTCATTCTTTTAGCTTTAAAGCAATAAGCAAAGTTTAAGAAGACATTTACATGTTAGCAATTTTATTTGCTATGAGAAGCTATGTATTACCATACTTGTGACAGATTTGGTATACTAACCTGTATTTTAATGTGGATGGAAACAAAAAGGGCTGGTAAAATTCTCACGAAACTATTGGTATACTTGTTGCCAGTGAAGGGGAAAAGACATGAGGTAGATAAAGTTGTGATCACAGAATTTCATGAGCACTTTTTTTTCCCATTGTGTTAAAACATTTCTTTCTTTGTTTCTTTTTTTTGCTATTTTCTCATATGATATGTTTTGACCACATTCTTTCCCCATCTCTAACTACTTCCAGATCCTCTCCACTTCCCTACCCACCTGACTTTTGTTCTTTCTCTCTCTTAACCCCCGAAACAAAAACAATAATCAAACAAAGAAAAACAAACTCCAATAGAACAAGAACAACAAAAATACTAAAACAAAGCAAAAAGTGCATGCATGCACACACGAAACAAAAACAAGTACTCTGTTTTGTGTTGGTTAACTAATTAGTCCTAGGCTTAGGGTGTGACGGATATACCTGGTGACACTCCATTGGAGAAAACTGATCGTACCTTTTCCAGCAGGTATCAATTCCAAACAGTTTCTTAGTTGAGGGGGTCACTTTGGGTCTTTTCCTCCTTCTTAGTAATAGAATTTTGTCTAGTTCGAAACTGCAGGGTTTTTGCATGATGTCATAAACTCTGTGTGTTCATATGCCCATCATCCTTGAGTCACCCACCACCTCTGGCTCTTAAATTTTTTCTGCTTCCTCTTCTGCATTGATGTCTGGTCCTTGAGTGATGGCGTTTGATGAAGACATCCTTTACTTAACTTGTGTGAACATTTGTTACAGAACAAATGTTCTTTGAAGCTGTTGCTTGTTATCAAATAGAATTTTTGGAACATAGGTGAAATTCCAACTGTTTATCATATATGTGAAGGCATAAATTTCTGTCAGAGAGGAGCAAGCCACATCTCACACAGAGAAACTGAAAAATGGAAAACAGCCATTTTTTTTTTTGCTTCCAAAAAACATTTCAGTAAGAGAGAAATCAGAATTCAAACAGATAGGATAAGAATGATTTTAAATTCATTCATCTAGGTGTGAACTACCTTTGCAAAGCATCATTAATTTAGGAAATGAGAGAAATGGATCCACAGATCAAAGGAATAGTAAGGAAGGCTTTTATTGTAGGAAGGGAGACTATTATCATGCTGGGTTCTCAGAGATGTGACAGAATAGTGGAAGAATTTAGGTACTTGATATAACTCCACAAGGAAACTTCGGAGTGCTAGGGGGATGATTTTAAAGACATGTCTATTTAAAAAGATGCAGTGGCTGCTAATTCTACCTAGAGCCGAAATCTTTACTTAGTGGAAACAAACTTGCCCAAGTCACTGCTGGCCTTTCTCCAAAGAAAAGAATTACCAAAGATTTTGAACAGACCAAATAAGAACCAAAAATCATGATTCCTTTTTTTTTAACTGAAGAATTTTAATTGTGTCCACCTCAGCAAGACCGTAGCAGTAATTAGATCCTCCAAAGAATCTTTGTAACCTAGTTAAATTCTTAGCTCCTCCTAGCATGTGACGTTGAAATCTCACAGGGAGAACTGTGCTACTTTTTAATAAAAACTATCTGGACAGCAGTTAAGTGGAGCATTAACCTGTTTTGGAGAAAAATAAAACTGCTGACACTGGCGTGTCTGTGGAAAATTAAGTGACTAGAAGGAAAATAGAAGTGATATTTCTCAATTTGGGGAGTGAAGACAGATATATTAAAGAGCCAAGTAGTTATCTCTTTCCTCTGTGTGTGTTGCATGTGTTTATGTGTGTTATATGTGTGTGTATATATGTTCTCTGTGTGTGTATATGTGTGTGCTTTAAATGGTACCTATTACTGGTAAAGTACTACATGTTAGATATGAGGAAAAATAAATACTGGAAGGCTGGGCAGCTAAGTATTATTACTTTGCCTTAAAAATATTGGGGGTCATACAGGCAAACCTTTAATATTGCTTATATATTTGAAATGTTTAAATGGTTCTGTAAACTTTTACATGGCAACTTAATACAATTAGGAAAATGCAGAAAAGTAAAGGGGAAAAGTAAACTCATTAACCCCATCACTTAGAAATGACCACCAGTAGTATTTTGGCTTACTGTCTTAGAGATCCCCCATCACATACAGCTTTTCTGTTTGAAAACATCCTGCCTATTATCTCTGCTGGATAGAGTTCTAGGAGTGGAGATTTCAGATGAGATGCTTTAGACATTTTTCAGAATCTGAAAACATGTTAGTGTGATTGATTTTGAGAGCGGTCACATCCGCCCAACGCTCTTGGCTGCATTCAATGCATATCTCTAAAATGCCTTCATTAGCTAAAGAAAAAAAATCCTCATCACCTTAATTTTCTTCGGTACTTTTAGCAATGAATGTTTATTGGAAAACCATAAATGGGGTACTCACTATCTTGGATCTACTTCAACTTGAGTGTGAATATGACTCTCTCGCACCAAGCCGCTCAAAAGAGAGGATGCATTCCCATAGGAGGAAGCCTGAGGTGTGTTGTGATGGTGCTCAGTGATGTACCTAAGAGATGGAAGAAAAGGAGAGTGGAACAAAGTTAAACAGGAAGTTGTAAATATTCTTTAATTTGAATACAGTTTGGTGGTGGTTTGAATGAGACTGGCCCCATAATCACGTTTCAACATGTGCTCCCCAGTTAGTAGAATTATTTGGGAAGAATTAGGCAGTGTGACCTGGTCAGAAAAGGTGTGTCACTGGGGGTTTCAAACAACTTTTCAAAATAATTGTGAGCTTCCTCTAGCTTGGATCAGCTGTTTCTGTGGATTTCCCCATCATGGTCTTGACCCCTTCACTCATAGTCTCCCTCCTCCCTCCTTTTGATGGCACTCTGGGGGATTCACTCCAGTGCCTAGCTGTGGATCTATGCATCAGTTATTGGATGAAGGTTCTATGATGACAAGAATGTTAGTCATCAAGCCAGATTGTGATGGCGCATGCCTTTAATCCCAGCACTCAGGAGGTAGAGGCAGAAGAAAATCTCCGCAAGTTTGAGGCCAGCCTAGTTCTAGGACAGGCTCCAAAGCTACAGAGAAATCCTGTCTCGACGCCCCCCCCCAACAAAAGTTAGTCATCAATTTAATTACAGGAAAAGGGCAGTTTAGGCTCTCTATTTCTTAGAGTCTCTATTGCTGGGGTCATCCTTGTGTATTTTTGGGAATTTCCCTAGTACCACGTTTCTTCCTAATGCCCTAATGATTCCCTCTATGAAAATATCTATTTCCTTGCTCTCCCCATGATGGGGAAACCCACAGATACAGCTGATCCGAGATAGTGGGAGCTCACTGACTCCAGACTGACAGCTGGGGAACCTGAAAAGGACCAATCTAGGTCCACTGAGTGTACGTGAGAGTTGTGTGTCTTGCGCAGTTTGTGGGGCCACTGACAGTGAAACCAGTATTTATCCCTAGTACATGAACTGGCACTTGGAGCCATTGCCTATGGAGGAACACCTTACTCAGCCTGGATACAGGGCGGGAGGGCCTTGATCCTACCTCAAAGTGATGTGACAGACTTTGTTGACTCCCTGTGGTAGGCCTTATCCTTTCTGAGGAATGGATGGGGTGGGATGAGGGGAAGATGGGAGAGCAGGAGGAATTTAGAGATGGGGAACTTAGATTGGTTTGTAAAATTAAAAGGATTTTTTTTAAAAAAAAATCAGAGCAATGGACTGAGCTCCCAAGGTACAGTCAAAGAGCAGAAGGTGGGAGAAGATGAGCAAGGAAGTCAGGACCACGAGGGGCTGGTCCACCAACTGAGACAGTGTGCCTGATCTAATGGGAGCTCACCAAATCCTGCTGGACTGAGACTGATGGAGCATATGGCCAAATGGGACTCTCTGAATGTGGCTGCTAATGGGGGCAGACTGAGTAGCCATCGATAATGGCACTGGGACCTATCTCCTCTGCATGAATAGGCTTTTTGGGAACCCAGTCTATTTGGATGCACACCTTCTTGGGTCGGGATGGAGGGGGGAGGGCCTTGGACTTTCCACAGGGCAGGGTACCCTGCCCTCTCTTAAGGAAACAGGGGGAGGGAGGAGGGGTAGTAGGGGAGCGGGAGGGGACTGGGAGAAGGGGAGAAAGTGTAAATTTTTGAATGAAACAGATAAAAGAATATAAAAAAAGATTATTTGCAGATTTCAATTTAATCAAATAAAAACATAATTAGAAGATAATACTGTTTTCTACCCAGAATAAAATTAAGAATACCTTCTGAAAAAAATAAGAAAATAAGTTTGAGTGTCAAACGACTTTCAAAAACAAGTGCAGGCTTTCCCTTTCTGCCTCTCGCTTGTGAGATGTGAGCTCTCAACTGTTCCTGTCACCACACCTTTGCTCTGCCATCATGGATGCTAATCCCCTTAAACTGTAAGGCCAATTGGTTGTTTTCTTTTATGGGTTGCCTTGATCATAGTGTTATTTCTATTAATCACAAAAATAGAGAGTAAACTAGTACAAACTCCAAAAAGAAAGTTCTTTTCATTTGTTTTTAAGAAGCCATGTGTGCATGGCATTGTAAGTAAATAGCACAGACTGCACTAGAATGTCTGACTGCCTCACTTTGGAGATCTAGCCTCTTGCTATTGCCTAACATAACTTTGCTCTACAAAAGGGTTATTTTCATCTTAAAGGATGGTCAATCGTACCACAAGGACATGTGCTCCACTATGTTCATAGCAGCTTTGTTTGTCATAGCCAGAACCTGGAAACAACCTAAGTGCCCCTTGACCAAAAAATGGAGAAGGAAAATGTGATACATTTACACAATGGAGTACTACACAACAGAAAAAAAATAATGACATCTTGAGATTTGCAGGTAAATGGATGGATCTGAAAACATAATATTGAGTGAGGTAACCCAGTCACAGAAAGACAAACATCATATGTACTCATAAGTGGCTTTTAGATATAAAGCAAAGGAAACTAACCTACAATTCACAATCTCAGAGAACCTAGATAATAATGAGGACCCTAAGAGAGAAATACATGGATCTAATCTACATGGGAAGTAGAAAAAGACAAGGTCTCCTGAGTAAATTGGGTGCATGGGGACCATGGAAGAGTATAGAAGAGGAGGGGAGAAGAAGGAAGGGGAGCAGAAAAAAATGTATAGCTCAATAAAATCAATAAAAATGTTAAAAAAGGTAATTTTCACTCTTTGCTGGTTTCATTGAGAATCTTGGATCCATTCTCAGTTTGTAGATCAATTTGATTGTCTAGTCATGTTTCTGCTCAGATGGGGCAAGGCACCACCTGTGTTCAAAGTTCCATCTGGAAGGTACAAGGAGGCCATCATGACGTGGGCTACCCCTCTGTGTGCTTCAAATAAGTTTTATTACCATTGGTTAATAAAGAGGCTGTTTAGATCAATGGCTTAGCAGAGAAAAGCCTGGTAGGAAATCAGAACAGAGAGAGAGAGAGAGAGAGAGAGAGAGAGAGAGAGAGAGAGAGAGAGAGAGAGAGAGAGAGCAGAGTCAAAGAGACACCATGAAGCTGCTGAAGAAGAAAGATGCCCAGAACGTTTACCTGTAGGCCACAGCCTTGTGGTGATACGCAGATTAATAGAAATGGGTTAATTCAAGATGTAAGAGCTAAGCTAGAAATTCACCTGAGCTATTGGTCAAGCAGTGCTTTAATTAATATAGTTTCTGTGTGATTATTTGGGTCTGGGCAGCCAGGAAATGAAAGAGCAGTTTCTGCTTACACCATCAGGCATACCCTGCCCTTGTTTCAGATGAAACACCAGAGCATGGAGAAGAAAGCGCCAGTTATTTGTGGTGGACCCTGCACTGGAGCTCCTGCTCCCTGATTCTTGATGCCTACTCCAGAGTGCTTCCTCCATGCCATAACCCCTTAGCTGTTTAACCTTTGTTTTTTAGCAACATTAGAGGATTAGATTTCATATTCCATTTTCATAAAACAATGGAAGTCAGCATTCATTTTCATTTGTTTCTGTTCTCAGTTGAAGAAACCATGCAGAGATATTTAGATAGTCTGCTCTTCTTCCAATAAGGGAGGCAAAAGGAAAAACTGAACATTTGAGTGCCTACTCACTATCTGCCAGACACTTGGATACTTCACACCCTGCAATTCTCACAGCAGCTCTTTGATGTAGCTATTATAATCTCCAAGGCACAGATGGGAACATGGGGAGAGATGCACAGGGAATTTAAAGAACTTGCTTAAGCTGAATTTCCTAGATTCTAAATGGAAGAATGAAGACTGAAGCCAAAGTGTCTGACACCAAGGTCCATGCCCTGCCCACTGCACCTCACAGATTCCAATTCCCCATGGAAGGGTGATATGACTACCATCTGGTTAGAAGTACTTGTGCTTCATTTCTTGTTACGGTAGAACCCAAGTGTTTGCCTTCACCTTCTTCAGTTCCTAGCATAGGGAACTGACTTCAGCTGAACCTTATAAACTCTTGCCTGGAACTCAGCAAGAAATAGGAGAGAAGTGTGCTTAAGCATAAATTCAACCCAATTCAACCAACATTTTATTTATTTGTTTGTTTGTTTGTTTTTGGTGACAGGATTTCTCTGGGTAGTTTTGGAGACTGTCCTGACACTCACTCTATAGACCAGGCTGGCCTTGAACCTACAGAGATTCACCTACCTCTGCCTCCCAAGTGATAGGATTAAAGGCATGCGCCACCACTGCCCAGCTTAAACCATCATTTTAAATACTTAGGAGCTGTATCATTTTGAGTGAGAGCAGTAAATTCATTGTTCTTTAGTTTTTCTCTCTGAAAAATTAAGTTCCTAATCGTGTACCCCCATGGAAATATTGTGAGTAAAATGAAATTAGGTGTATAAATCACCAAGTACAATACCTTAAATGTTCAGTACATAATGGTGATTATGCCAATTATGCACTTGTCCATGGTTGTCTATGGAACTTTCCTTACCAACCCATTTGTTGTGTCTAGCTGATTTCCATGCATTTTAAACTCCCAGTTTCTATGTTATTATCCTAGGGATACCTTCTCTGACCACCTTAAGCTCAATGTGGTTCTTTAACCTTCTCTTCACCCTTCCAGAACATGTACATGATATCAAGATTAGGACTTTTATTGTCATCATTAACCCAGAAGCTCTTGAGAGGTAAGGACCATCTTTGTCTCAGTTGTCATTTTGTTTCCTACACTGCACAGAACAGGTTGGTGGTAACTGAGTATTCACCAGTCGGCATTTGCTACAGAAAGGAACAATAGCATGAAGAGCAATGGAGAAGGTTTTGTCTCAAAAGAAAAAATCAAACATACAATCTAACACACAAGTAAATAACAGCATGAGACAGAAGCTATTCAGCTTTGGGGGACAGGAAGTAGACAGAGAGACAGAAAGGCATCCAGAACAAGATTTAGCCCTTAAGTACAGATGCTCAATGACATTTTTTTCCCTCCAGCTCCATCTCCTAAAATTTCCAGAGCCTCCTTAAATAGCACTACCAGCTGGGGTCCAGGTCATCAAACTCAAGTCTCAGAAGTAGACTTCCCATCTACACTATCACAGGCGCCTTCCTAAACACACAGCTGTTTGGCTGGCCCAGGCTTCCAAATTGTGACTCATAAATGTTTGCTCTTGTGGAATTCATTGATGATAATGGTGTCAATGCAAGAGTCAGTCATGAACCATTCAGACAGAGCAGAAAAATGAAAATAAATGACTACAGAGGCAAACTGTGATGCAACCATGGGTAAGGGAAGAAAAAAATACAGGAAACAGGGATCAAGCAGAAGAAAGAGACCATGAATGCTCACTAGGAAAGTAGCCAACAGGTAGTTCAAGCTGCTGGGCAAATGTGCAACATTTATAATTTTTACTTTAACAATGAAAAGTTGTGAGGTTTTAAAGAGGTACTTGGGGCTATGGGTGATCTGATTTGTGAAGAATGAATGTAGCTTCTGAGAGAGTGGGTTTGCTGTCCAGAGAATGGATTGACACAGGTGGTCCTGGTCGTATCCCTCTGTATCTAAGTTTGTCATGTATTCTACATATATTCATATCCTTCTCAGAATGGGACACTTGATAGAGCTAAGCCGATGCTGGTACCTTGTTCTCAGTTACCTTGTCTTTATAATTTACTCAGCCTCACATACTTTCTTGTAACTAACTTGACACACACAGCCAACTCAGAAGTACTTTTGTGGTTACACATGAACCATTTTGTGGCCATATATATTTATGATGTGATGAAGAATTCAAGTTATGCTGTGCTGGTTCCTCCAGGCATGCTCAGACGTGGCCATACCCTGACTTATTTCAGTGCTATGTTGTTAAAAATTTCTGTTTTCTAGTCTCTTCACTATCATATTTTCCCTGTTCCCCCCTTTTAAAATGTGATTTTGGTGATCAAAATGGCCTCCAGGGATAGACTGTTGTGTATTGTCTCTAAGTAGAAGGATATTGTAATATAAGTCACAGAAAATGCTCTTATATGATGTTGTTAAACAAGCTTTACCCAGGCATGACACTAGTGCTACTGTTCATAATTTCAATGTTGATTAGTCAACAGCATCTATTAATATAGATGACTTTAGACAGAAATGCACAAGAAGACTGTATGTTAATCGGGGAAAGAGAATGTCATGATCAGAATCTCATGGGAACTTAATCCTTATTTCCTCTGGAAGTAATAATGTTGTTCTTTAAGTCAGTGTTCTTTGTGAGTGTAGACCCTGACAGCCATGAATAACAGGCATAGATGACACAGATCACTGCACTTTCAGAACACACAGAGAGCGCCTCAAGCATGCACATTTGGCTGTCTTATAATTTCTGCGCTGAAGGCGCCTTCACGCATGTTATAAATTGCCAAGCTTAGAGACAGATGAAACAAAATCTCCTTTGAATTCCACATCCCTTCTCTCCATTCCATTAGATCTGATATGTGTCCTATGGGATTTAATGATTGCTGAATATTTGCTGGCAAGTTCTGTCTGGAACGAGAACCCAGGCTCCAAGGAGCACCCGAGAACTGCACCTAGGAATAACTTCGAAAGAGGAGCTCTTTGAGGCTCACCCATGGAGATGAGGAAAGTCATCAACACCACTGGGATTCTTCTGGGACACATTTTGTCTTCTTCAAATTTTCAGACTGGTTAAGTCAAATTTTCAGACTGGTTAAGAGTTTTCAAATGATTATCTTCAAACTACAGGGCTGAGAAAGTGAGTCCTGTTATTAAGTAAACAGTCCACTCCCCTGCCTTCAGCCATACCTGATGTGCTTGTCCACGTGCCATGGAATGTTTGTTTGTCTTCTCTTTATGCGGCATCCCCAAGGTTGGTTGGCTTGCACGATTCTGGTGTTTTATTTCTGTCACGTTCCAAAGGTTTCCTATACCTTAATGATTCTGTCAATGTTTTCTTTCTGTCCTATTACCAAGGTTGTTTGCATGGTGCTCCTGGGCATGTGATTCTAGTATTTGGACCCAAACATCCTCAACTGAACCTGTTTGTTTTGGATGCCAGCTGTGGCGGTGGGGGGGGGGCTCAGAGTACCCCATAACACCTCAGCAGGTCCACAGACATATCACTCTGCCTATGTACACACCAGAATGGATATTCAGTGCACAAAGCTTAGTTGTTGTTTATTTGATTTTGTGTGTGCTTGAAGAAATCATTGAGCTATCAAGTAAATATTTCATAACAAAATATTTATCTACCTTTTATTAAAGTGATGATAGATTTCACTTCATGCCCCCATGATGAACAAGGGTTTTATTACTGAACTCCATCCCCAGCTCACTAGTTTGTTTTATTTTTTTCTCACTTACCTTAGCATTGCCCTCCCTAACCCCAAAATGTTAATAAATGTCAACATTCTCTTGCATCTTAAGTGCTAAGGTATGAGAATGAGGGTATGGCATGTAAAGTAAGGAACACCTTTTCACTCTGTGTCCTCCCATGCTGGTGTCCCTTGCATGCTCTCAGCATCCTGCCTTATCAGCTATTGGCCATGTGGATTACTTCAGTGGTCCTGCCACCGCAACCATGTTTTCCACTTCTGGGTGTGTTTTACCTCTCTATTCTGACACCCTTGGCACCCTAAAAAAAAAAAAGCTTGGCTTCTCTCTGTGTCTCTTTGGCATAGTGATCCCACAGTGTTGCTGTCTGCATATCTGCAGATTTCCAGCATAGGGCCATTTTTTCTTAATTATAAATTAATATAATTATAAATTAATTTAATTAATCATAAAAAGGCCTTTCTTCACCCACAGGCAGACTCATAATCTCTGCTTACAATTTGCTAATGCTAAGGAAGGCTTGCTAAACATCCAACACTTCTGGTACATACAACATAGGACTGTCACAGGCATTCTTTTTATGTTTTTTTTTTTTGGAAGAGATTCCTGAATTACTTGTGGATCTTAGGCCAGTGCAGAGTTGTTGCTGGGAAACACTGAGGAAAGTCCCCTTTCTCGTCCATTGACAATCCCCGCTGCCCTGCTAGTTTATGACGTTGTTATTCAGGGAAGAACATTATCTTGACCTTCATCAGTTTTCCCAAATAGGATTTTCTCACTCTTTCTCTGTCTCTTTCTTCTGGCACACAATTTGTCTTGAAACCTTCAGGGCCTTACTTTGATTCTTAAAATGTCTTTTCTTTCAAAGTAGTATCTCAGCTATAAATTTTGAGAGACTTTAGATATCTAAATGTCACAGAGGTGGCACCCTGTGCTCTGTGTATTATAGCCTAACCTGAGGCAGTGTATTCATCCAGTTTGGATGGGAAAGATCTGATCCCCAAGGGAGAGACTAAGGATGTAGAGCACAGTCATTGGTATTTTCACTATTATTCAAATTCCAAAATCCAGGTGCCTTGTTCTTGTAAGGATTTGTTGTCAAGTTTTAGAACATCATACTTCCTATTTGGTTTCCCCTTTCACATTTGTCAACACAGAAGCCGAATTACCAAACAGAAACAAGTATGTGATGATGATTATTTCTTTAATTCAAGGAAAGAATGATTTATAGATTTCATGTGCATGTGTGTATATATATCTTTTACATGTATGCATGTAGCTGAATGCATGTGTGTGTATGTGTATGGAGAAGGGTTGATGTTGGTGTCTTCTTCCATTGCTCTCCATCTTGTTGTTTGTAATTGGGTCCCCCATTGAAGCTGGAGCACACGGATTGGTTAGACTGGCTTTCCTGTAGCATGAAAGACATCCCTGTCTTTTCTCCCTGTCCTGGAGTTACAGACCCATGTGTGCCTCCACGCCTGGCTTTCTGTGGGTACTGAGGATCTGAACTTAGATGCTCAAGCTTGTACAGCAATCATTTACTCACTGATCCCAGCCTAGATAATGGGTAACCTTTTTATGAAAAAGGATAAATTATAGATTTCTAAATATGCAAATGCCCATGGAACTCAACCTACCTTCTGAGCCATTCACCATTACACAACCCCATGTAAGGCACAGGAAGTAGATTTGAGGAGAGAAAATACCTGTTTATTTCTGTCCCTTACAGCTGCCTCCTTCAAATCTGGAGGGAACATTGAATTCTAGCGGAGATTTCCTGTCTCCATGACACGGAAGTCATCACTTTATTATAATTGTGAGGAGGCTTGGTGAAAAATGACAGCCTGCTTCCTCACCCTGACTCAAGACTCAGACTAAAATGGGCTAATTAATTATTTCTAATGTAATTCTCATTCTCTTTCACATCTGATTGATTGGTGAATTATCCAACTGCACCTTTGCTACTGAAAGCAGAAACAAAATCAAATCATTTCCCCTGTGGGAACTAATCATCCCATGCTGTCACCCACACTCTGTCCCTAAGACTCAGAAGAAGAGTTTTTAGAGTTACACTCAGCCTGCTCCTTGTCTGATGCGGGTCTGTGCATCTGCCCTATTTTATCTGCACATCCCCTTCACTAGCGGAGACTTGATATTTGAATATAAAGATGCTCATGCAATGCTCCATTACTTCTTGGTCCTTTTGTTACATGCTATAACTAAACCATACCACACCACACACAGATTGATATTTTTCTTTTTCTTTGCTTGCTCAGAAAGGCTCCTGAAAGCTTATGCAATAACCAGACAGAGAAGAAACTAGCAGCTAGAGCCCAAATATTAAGCATGTGGGCAATGACCTTACAGATAAAGAAGACAGTTTGCATTTCAAAGTCTCAGTCAGTGCCATACCATGTCAGAGAATGGTATTGAGAATATCTCTCAATGAATATTGTGGTGCTGAAAAAGGAAGCTCTTGGCCAGTATCAAGTTAACCAGGGACAGATGGTGTAGGAGGTTCTTCTGTATTTGTGTTGCTTTCATTGGTGAATAAAGAAACTGTCTTGGCCTTTTGATAGGGCAGAAATCAGGTAGGCAGAGTAGACAGAACAAAATGCTGGGATGAAGACCGAGAGAGAGCCACCATGAAGCTGCCAGGTCAGACACGCTGAATCTTTCCCAGTAAGCCACGACCTCATGGTGACATACAGATTATTAGAAATGGGTTGAATCAAGATATGAGAGTTAGTCAATAAGAGGCTAGAACTAATGGGCAGTAATTTAATTAATACAATTTCTGTGTGGCTATTTTGGGTGTAAGCTAGCCAGGTGGCTGGGAGCTGGGCGGCCAGGACAAAAAGCAGGCCCGCTCCTCGTACTACAGACAGATTCATATGACTCAGGTCAGAGATGTGAAATCAAGGTAGTAATGTAGAAGTAGATTCACAACTAGGTAGAAGACTTACTGAACAGACCAATCCTGAGCTCTTCCTGTATTAATGAATGTAGATAGGAAACTAGCTCAGGGACCATGATGTATTGGTAGAGGGAAGGATGCTCAAACTGGTTATACTTTGTTTTATCTGTTTTATTTTATTGAGCTTTCTGGCTATTATTTCAATTATTTAAAAAAATTTATTCCTGAATTATGCACATCCCACAAGAGTTCTGGTAAGAGTATGTTTCAGAGAACCATTTTGTCCTTTGACGATAAACTTTTGGAACTGGAACAGAAAGCAGTCTATCTAGAGGTTTTCAAGCAAAATGTCTCCAATGAGAAACTGTTACAAGGAAAACTAGGAGGTGTGGTCCTTGACAGAATGGGAGGTTTGCACCAGCTGTGTGTCTCTCCAAAAGGGCATGCTAGAAACTTCTTTCCAGGTCAAAGGCTGGGAAGTGTGGCTGAATGAGCTGTGACTGAGCCATGAGGGTGTGTGAATGGCAATAACAGGACAGTTAGTAATCACTTACACTTGTTTCTCTCTGCTTCTCCAACCTCCATCCTTCTCTCCCTCCTTTCCCCACATTTCTTATTCTTCTTCTTCCTCATCTGGCCTCCCTCCCCTCTCCATTTCTCTTTTTCCCCATTCCTCCAATCTCTTTGCTTTCTTGTCATAGCATGATACAGCAATAAAGCTCTAATTTCAATTTTTAACTTCTGGAAACATGAAGCAATAAAATTAATTTCATCATCAGTTACACAGTATGTATTTTGGTACAGTACCACAGAAAGGATCAAGCTAGAGCACCATCACCAGGAGTTAGGTGTTATTATAACAAACAGATGCAAATGTGCTAGAGTTTGGAGAGGCACGATAAAAACAAGCAAACAAACAAAATCCTGGATTTTTATGATTGGAGCATTAAAATTAATTCTAGTAAGAAATCTGAGGAAGAGAAAAAATATGTTGAAAGCATGGAACTTTCTATATGATATGGTCATGTAAAAGCCACTCATATAAGGATTCAGATGAAATAGAAATATCTTGTTGGAAATTGGAGTAAAGTCAGTTCTTACTATGAACTGGTGACTAGTGTATCTGAATTGTGCCCATGTCCTGGAGTGCTTCAGGGAACAAACAAGCATAAAATATTTCTAAGAAAAGTGTTGAAGGTAATGCATGGCTCCTTTCAGATACATACAATAAAATGAGAGAAGACAGAATTGTTGTACAAAAGAAATTTATAATTAGAAGGGAAACAGAATCAGGCATATGAAGTATTCCCAGCCTAACAAGTAAAAAATAAAAAAAAAAACTTGTGGAAATGAATGTCCAAGTCACTTTCTGTTGTCTACTCTTTCCTTGTCCCATATCTGCAATTATATACAATTTTTACTCCCAATATCCCTCCCCCTTTTATACTTTTATTATCTGTTTGAGCGTTTATTTCTCACATTTACAGATGTGGTGTGATATTCATGTCTGGAGTCTATAATGTTCCCCAGTGATCACACGTCTGGGGCATCATTTGTTGGGGTCCAGCCTTGATGGGGTTTGTATGTTCCAGGGTAGTGGTGTGTGGATTAAAAATGCTAGACATACAGAAATGAGGACACAGAATAGAACTTGGAGGGCAATCCACAGAATGGTGAATTCAGCTGTATTTATTTTCCAAGTGCTTATACACCCCAATCCAAAAAGGGGAAGGACAAGGCAAAAGACTGCTTTAACATGATGCAAAGAATAAACAGAGTGATTACCTCTTCA
This sequence comes from Dicrostonyx torquatus, assembly GCA_028555095.1. NCBI lineage: Eukaryota > Metazoa > Chordata > Mammalia > Rodentia > Cricetidae > Dicrostonyx > Dicrostonyx torquatus. The sequence continues at coordinate 124,121 of JAQHUG010000248.1, read as the reverse complement.
ATACAGAAGAATCAAGCAACTATACCCTGAATTAAGTATTATGTTGCTTAGACAGGAAATGCAGTGACCACACCTTAGGCCAAGCATCCTGTTGGCAGCCATTCCCTGGGTCAAACCTCCTTTCTTATCCTTGAAGAAGCAAGAAAAGGCCTGAATTCTCTGACCTTTAGTCAAGGTGGAATGGACCTACTTCTGTGGACTCCCACAGAGCCTTGTGGACAGAGATGACTCTCTGCCTTTAGAAGGGCCAATAATTGGTCTTGTTGATGTTCATGTGGTTCTGGTTGTGTAGACATGCAGAAAATAGGCTGCCATATCATACTACTTGAAATAGTTCTTGCCACTTAAAATTCAGAGAATGTATTGAATAGCCTCTAGATGAGGCAGAAACCTGCACTAGTGGTAGATTCCTGTATACTCCCCATGAGTGCCTAATGGAGCCACAGGGATGTGGTTGACCCTATATTCCAGAACTCTAGAGCCACCAGCTTATGGACACAACTGAGAAAAGGTTCAGGCCCATGGCTTCAGTCTGTGAAAGCTGCTCTCGGTGCTGAGCTGAGTAAAACAATAGGGCTGGAACTGCTAGAGTCCTTGAGGTCTCAACCAGTGGATCACTGTTCTCAGGTCAAAGGTACAATCAAAAAGGTTATTTTCTGGCTTTCTAACTTTTCTTTGCTTCCTTGTAGGCTTATGTGGATCCAGTCGCAATTCTTTTTTTTTGGCCTGCTTTTTTTTTTTGGAGAGGGAATTTGTGTACATGGAGACTGCACTTTAGTTTCCCAGCCACCCAGACACAAATAATCACATAGAAACTATATTAATTACAACACTGTTTGGCTAATAGCTTAGGTGTATTTCTAGTTAGGTCTTACATCTGAAATTAAACTAAACTATTTCTATTAATGTGTGTATCACCACAAGGCTGTTGCCTACTGGTAAGTTTCTGGTTTCTACATGGAGTCTCTCTGACTCTGCCTTTTTTGTCTTTACCTTCAGTTCAGTTTTCCCTGCATAGCCCTTTTCTGCCCTACCATAGACCAAAGCAGCTTCTTTATTAACCAATAGTAGTAAAACATATTCACAGCATACAGAGGAAATACCACATCTAATGTGTACTGTAGGTAGGCCTGTCTTAGAACTGCATATCATAAATAGGTGCTTTGCTTAGGCCAACATTTAGAAAAGATTTCCATGTTGGTTTAATCATACCTTGAGCTCACTTATGCCTGAATCTTATAAGACTCTGAACCATTGAGCTGGTACTGGAATGAACTAATATCAGAGATATGGGATGAGATGAAGAACTTGTGTGTGTGGAGGGCAAGACTTTGGGAGTCTAACTAGACTTATATGGTTTGAATATGTCTTCCTGTTTCCCACAGCAGGTTGTTGTATTACATACTTAATATTGACCAGGCTATGACAGGAAAGCAGATGGATTAATGTAGGTATGAGAATGAGTTAACAGAAGGAAGAATTCTTTATAAAACTATACAATGCATCAAACTGGAAACATAGCCAACTACTCAGAACTAATGATATCATGGATCTTTAAGAAGACTCATTTTACCCACATCTTCCACTTTACTAAACCAGCACAATTCCTAACAACATAAATGTTACCAATAGATAAATGTAGTCCTCACCCTTCATCAAGGAAACTTCTGTTTGGCTCCCTAAGGAGTGCTCAAGAGTGGGAGAATTGTCTTCTCTAGATAGGAGTGAAGACTCTATGTAGACACCAATTGGACTTCTCCATGTTCAATGAGTTGTGTAGGTGTCATCAGCAATGGGAGGTCATGAATTTGAAAGAGAATAAGAGGGATGTATGGGAGGCTTGGAGGGAGGAAGAAGAAGAAGGAAATTATCTAATTATGCTATAATCTCAAAACTAAAGAAATAAAAAAGGCAAGATTGAGTCCTTTGTATGTTCTCTCTCCCTCTTTCTCTCTTCCTCTCATTTCTTCTCCTTCTCTTTCTTTGTCCCTTTGTCCTAGTACAAAGTAAAAATAAAGCCTTACACTGGGTACAGGATACTTCATCTTAATTCTTCTTTTCTTGTAGAACCATAAACTACTTCATGTTGATTTATTATAAATTATCCAGTTTGTGGTATCCTTTTACAGTCAAATAAAGCATATTACACAGTCTTTAAAAAATAATTCACATTTAAAATAAGTATAATACAACTTAATTGCATACCTTATTTTACCTTTTAACATGAATATGAGGCTCCTGAGATAGAGCATCCTTTTAACTTTATCATTTGATAGTACAATGGTCTAAAAAATTTATTTGTCAGTTGCAATTTGGTGTATGAGGTCCTTTTGTTTATGTGTTGCTTTCATTGGTTAATCAATAAAGAAACTGCTTGGCCTGATAGGGCAGAACTTAGGTAGGTAGAGAAGACAGAACTGAATGCTGGGAAGAAGGGCAAAAAGAGAGCCGCCATGGAGATGCCAGGTCAGACATGCTAAATCTTTCCTGGTAAGCCACGACCTTGTGGTGATATACAGATTACTAGAAATGGGTTAAATCAAGATGTGAGAGTTAGCCAATAAGAGGCGAGAGATAATAGGCCAAGCAGTAATTTAATTAATCCAATTTGTTTGTGGTTATTTCGGGTGTAAGCTATCCGGTTGGCCAGGACAAAAAGCAGGCCTTCCTTCCATCAACAGCAACTCAGACTTCGCACCTGGGTTCAAATTCTGCCTGTACCACTTATTAGTTGCCTTTGCTGTATCATAATTGTAGTAGCAGTTTTTATCTTTGGGTGGTTTGAGGATTAAATGTTTCACTAGTACATCAGATAAGGTACATCCCTTGATTCCTTCTTGCCATCTCAGATGCTGATTCCTTCATGTTGAACCAGGGGACCAGCATCACTAGGATGATAGGCAACTGATAGGAAGATTTGGTGGATTAGAGCTACTGTGTCAGTTGCAGGTATGAGCTCCAAACCCAATAGCAGGAGAGACATTGACGTTCATCTTGGTTAAGTACTATTATTTTGTCTTTCAGACATTGTTTGACAGCTTCATACCTTTGTATAGTGAATTTTAGTCATTTGCAACCCCCTGTTCCTTCTCTGTCACACTGAAAGCTTTCTTTCCAAGCCCACTTCCCACCTTCAGGTTTTTGTTTAGTGTGTGACCTACTGATTTTATTTAGTTTTTGCCTTGAGCATAGGTGAGAAGTTATTTATTAGAGCAATCGCAACTTATCAGTGGATACACCCTTAAAGAAAATTACACCCTCTCTTTAACAGGTCAGTTACCAATCATCCCTCAGGGATCGGACATCATGGTGGCATTTTGATTCTTTAGGCACTCACAGCAGTATTAATTGACCTGCAACCTGTGTGACCCACACTTGGCTATGCATGGCCTAGGATAGCTATGAAGGATGCCTCACACAAAATTGTAAATATCTTAAAAACTCAATGAGAAAATTTAGAATAGTTTTTGGTAATTACATTCTGTGGTTCCTTGTAACATTGTGTCCTTGTATCTAAAGTTTGGAAACACATGTAAAGCCTACTATATTACTTTCAAAATTGAGTGCAGTTGCTTTTTACAGCATATAGATTTTTATTTACCAAGATTCATTACTTATCACATAGTTGATATGTTTAATTATTATAATAATTTATTTTAACAATATCCTCAGAAGATTTCCTATTAATGTTCATCAAAAACAATATACTTTAGTCTTCTTAGAGCTTAATACACTTCCTCACTGCCATTTACATATGAAAAAATTTTGTTTGTATACAAGTTCATACAAAAATTTCTATCATTTATGTATGAGTAAAGTCCTGTGATAGACACCAATTACAAATTAGTAGAACTTCAGAATCAATTGTGCACATTTTGCTAAAAGCACCAATGTCAACCAAAGGAAAGTGTGACTCAGACATTGCTGGAGCCATGAAGGATAGTATTACTAGATATCAAACAGTTTTTAGCCTTTTCTTAATTGATGAGCAGGATTTCATATGTTAGTTTATTTTATTACATACTCATATACCTACTTTGCCTTAATTTCATTTTGGTAAAGTTATAATTCCATTGAGGATTTTTTAAACTTAGGTTTTATTCATTTATCAATATAAATACAACTCTATGATCTACCTAGACTTGGGGATAAAAGAGGAAAGTATGGAACCCCAAAATCTTCAGTGGGAGCAAAGATTCCTGGATATTGCAAGCATATAGAATGGAGGTTTTTATTTCTAGCTATGGAAGGAATAGTCTGTCAGTTAAGATACACACAAGTCAAAAACATCAGAGTTGTCCACAGTCAACAATGGTGAGCTTCATGATGGGTCTTTCATTCCTGGACCCAAAGTGTGCCATGGTTTCCATGACGCTATGCAAACTTTGCCTTTCTAGAGACCACATGTTTGCCATCTGACCACTCAGACTTGGAGATGCAGATGAAAATTTGGCAACCATTTATCCTTGGATCAGCATTTGCCATAAACAAGATATCAGGTCCCATATGCTCCTTGATGACATTTCCATCCTCAAATCTCTCCCTGTAAAAGGACTTACCCTCAGTGTCACTATGGCAGGTAAAGTCACCACCTGATACCCAAGTTCTTGAGTAATTATGTGGAGGGAGCCTTATAACCAAGTTCCTTTTCTTCAGGTCTCAGTAAACAATGTTCTGTCTTGAAGGAGATAGTCCACAGGCTTGCCTTCCACCAAGATGGTGAAGAACATAATGGAGCCAACTACGGTCGTCAGCAAGCAGCCAGGAGAGACAGGCATTTGCAAAGCCAGCTAAAAACTTCTTTTTCTATTTTGCAGTTATTTCCTTTATTTTGAGATTATATTGTAACTGAATCATTTTCCTCTTCCCTTTTCCCCCTCAAAACCTTCCCATAAAAACCCTTCTTGGTCTCTTACGAATTGGTGGACTTTTTAATTTTTTCCATTAGTTATTGTTACATGTAGTCCCCCCCCATCCCACATTCCTAGTATATAAAACACAACCTTCTTGGTTTTTAAGTGTTATTTGTGTGTATGTTCCAAGGGCTGACCATTTGGTATGGGATAACCAGTTAGTGTGCTCCTTCCCAGGGAAGACTGTTTCTTCTACTTTCCTTATTCCTTAGTTGTCTGTAGCTTTTTGTGCAGGGTTGAGGCTTTGTGTGGAAGAAAGGTTGAGAATTTCTTAGCTGAATTGTACCATTAAATTTTCCCTTTTAAAGTAAACATAAGCCCCTGGTAAGAATAGTGTTTTACGTAAAATATCTAGTTTTAAGGTCTAGATATTGACTTTCATGACAAGACATTACTACAGGGACTTCTTACTTAAAATTTTCTGCTTTTAAAAATTAAAATTTTTCCTTTTCTTGATTTCTTTTGTCTCCTCTCATCATATCTTTTGGTTGATAAATATTTTATCATCTTTTCCTTTATCTTAAAAAACTTCAGCTTCCTTTTACATTTGGTGAAGAATACCACAGAAATCCACAGCTAGTCAAAATGCAGATAACAGCTGACTGTGGAGTGTCCAGCCCCAATTGTTAAATCTCCAACATCCCTCCACCAAAGGCTCAGGGAACATTCTGGAAGATGGGGCAGAAAGACTGTAAGAGTCAAAGGATCAGTCTGATGCAAGATAGTGTTTTCCATTGATGAGAGGGAGCTGTATTCCCAAAGGCTAACAACTTGGCCACCTATATGAGACAAGAACAGTGACAACACTGATTGATATGATAATATGGAAGAAGGAAATCTCACAGGATCCCACCCCTGATGGAGAACTGCAGGCAAGTAATGGGTGATGAAAGAGGAAGAACTATTCTTCTTTGGGGATGAGGCTCTGATAAAATTATCCAGTTTCAAACAGTCCGCCCTAAATGTACATACTTACAGTAAATGGACTCACCAGATTTACTTATACACACATATATTTATATGTAGCAATAATAAAAAAGAGGTAATGAATTTGAGAGGGTCTTGGGGGCAGGCACGAGGTTTGGGGAGTAGAAATGATTTTAATACAACACTACCTCTGAAATTCATTTAAAAATATGAAAAATGTATAGTAATCATTATTTTCAGGGTTCTCCTGTGTTCACCTTTTTGCTTCTCAATAACCATACTTAAGATATTGTTTTCTA
>JAQHUG010000248.1:74455-87552 GCA_028555095.1 Dicrostonyx torquatus | reverse complement strand
TGTGTATGTGTATATATATGGTGTATGTGTTTTATTCTAGTCATTGGTTTTGTTTTCATTTTTTCTCTTATTTTGAGAGATAGAAAGAACATGAAGTAGGAGATATTAGGGGTAGAGAAACAATATGATCAAATACATTTCTGAAAAAATTTAAATGAATAAATAAAAAGAACCTCTTATGAGTCAGAGATAGCACAGACAGTTCAGAAATGAGTTTTGAGAACTAGGGTGCTCTGGCCAGTGCCTTAGTGGAAATTACTGTTGGCCAAGATGACTTTGGCATTGCCCTCATCTTGACTAAAATTTGCATGAATTTCTTCCTTTCTAAACGCTTTTGACTTATTACTTTAAGGAGAATTTACTTCAGAAAACTTGTAAAGTATTATCCTATCCTATGGAAATGTCAAATTTCTACAACCCAGGTTATTTCTCTTGGACGGATGAGCCTTCTTTTGAAAAAGAAGAAAGAAATTTCTAGGCTCCAAGGGAAACAATATCCTCACTTAATCAAGTGCTAGTTGGAAGTATGTGTCCTATATGCTCTGACAACTTTTCTGAAATTATTTAATCCTTTTCCATGATCTTATCCTAACATTTTATCCCCTTGCCTGTCTAAAATGACAGTCACTGTACCAATTACTTCAATTTTGAATAGGTTTTTTTTTTCCTATTCCACTTTACTGGTACAATGTTTGCTTTGACTTTGTGCTGTCAGGTTTTTACCGTTGTTGTTTATAGCAATCATCTGGGTTTATTATTCCCCAGAAGGGTCAGTCCAGTAGATGTGCCTATGAACAAGGAATCTGCATTTGTAAGCTAACTTGACGATGAATGCAGAACAAATAATGACTAGATACTGAAATATTGGATCCAGTGATTTCAACACACAATGAGTGTAACATCCAGAACAAGTGAAAAGGACCATGGAGCCAGATTCAAGGGCTCACAGGCCAAATGCTAGACATTTGACTATAAGTACAGTAATAAAGTTGGAAACTTTGAACAAAAGTGAAATCCATAATTATGTGCTGACTGTGAACAGATACATAAAGAACTGGGGAGATGGAGAGCTTTAGCTGCAGCAGGAGGCTGAGTGAAGATGGATGCACATGCAAGCCATGCTGAAGTTCAACAAGCATTTTTTTCTAAAGAGCACAGTAAAGATCAATTCATGCAAGAATCACCAAATAAATGGCAAATAACAAGGGGATTTTTGCTGTTGAGTAGGATATGGGGAGCCTCCTTTTAGACTTCTCATCACTTACAAGGGAAAAAAGTACTAACTATTTAGTTGAGTAACTGACCCACACCATAGTGAGGTGAGAAAATTAATAACAATGAAAAGGAAGGAGGTTGAAATTTCCTTCATATTAAAAGAACACAATGATCTGTATAACACTTGTGCTGAGTCTGCTAATAAGAATACAGGCTGAACATATTAGCTGGAAGCTAATTATGTAGAAATATTGGGGAATTTGAAGTGTTGATCATTATCGTAGTGAGTCATGGTTAATCTAGAGACTCATAGCGATTCCAAGAGCAGATAAAATGCAAGCGTGAGTACAGCCTTAGATGGGACATCTACAACGAGAATTAGAATGGAGGAGTTGCAGGATTGTTGGGGTGTGGGGTTCAGAAAAATAGTAAAGAGGATAAAGACATGAGTAAATTAATAAAACAGAAAGCAGGATAGTATTGGGTAGAGTTTCAGTGAATACTGAAATTGCTCACGTTTAATTTCCAGTTGCCTAAAATACCCTTGACCCTAAAAGGTAGGTAAGATTAAAAAAACTGCATTAACATGATATAGGAAATGAACAGACCAGTTGAAGGTACAGGCTACATTCATAGTTAAACATTCTATTGCTAGAACAAAACTCGTCACGCTCACACCCTAGACCAAAGCATTTTGTAGGCAACCTATTTCCTAGGTAAAATCCACTGTTATCTACTTAAGGGAACAGCAACTTAGTTGGGTCCTTAGATTTTGTTTGGAGTAGAAACATATTTACTTCTTCATTGCTGAAATACAAGATCTGGATATTATTGCCAACCTTGAGAACAGAATTCTCTGATCTAAATCAAAGTGGGACCTTTGTTTGAGATACAAACAGTCAATAACCTTGAGTAAGTTCCAACTCTCTGACCTTTGGTGGAAATAGGCTCAGAGTTTAGCGCCTCCACACAGGATGAGGAGGGGAGCTGTGAAATGCTGGCATCCGGACATGGCATGACTGTTCTACATATGGACGCAGGGCAGATGTGTTTACCTGCACAAGACCCAAACAAAGTCAAACCAGTTAAACCTTCCATCATGGAGTGGGGAGGGTCTCTGGAGGCCTCACCCCTCGTTGAGCAGCTAATGAAAATTGACAGCTGTCAGGCAAGTGTGGGTAGGTCACTTTTCTTTTGTGGTGTGAACACTAATAGATTCTTCATGCCCCACTGGATGATTCCACATCCATGATGAGCATCAACTCGACCAAATAGATTATTAGTAAAGAAAAATTAAAGAAATAAAGGGCATGCTATAGATTGGGAGATGTGCTGTGGGGCCCTGGATGGAGTTGGGAGGATGGAAGTGGGGGTGGACATGATGATCAAGTTACATTGTATATATGTATTACATTCAGGAATATCTAAAAAATATGCAAAAATTAAGAAAGGAGAGAAAGATATAATTTCAAAAATGTAATATGAGTTTTTAAAACAATAAGAAAAATTCCATATTAAAGGAAACCCAAGAATCTTGAAGATTAAATGCATCTCACTGTTTTGTGAAAAAGGGAGTAAAGATTATTACACTATCGTAGGTCACTAAAAGTTAGAGGCTATGTTGTAGTTAAATAAGAGAATATCTTACTTCTTAGGAAATACAGAACCCTTGACAGACAGGCTCATGCTGCATGCAGCTACCACTGCTGAGGTTGCTCATGAAAAAAATGTAGATACCAAATCACAGGGTTCCTGCAAAAGAGCCATTGGCAATGGGTGAACCAGAGCCGAACAAATACAAGCATTTTCCGCAAAGCCCTTGCAATGCCTCTGTATGTTTTAAGTTATGTCTAAATGTAAAGGTAAAAGTCTGCCACTTTTCAAAAGTGCATGGTCACAGAGATGAGAAAAACCAAAACTTCTGAACTTCACATCACTGTAATTAAGCATGAAGCCATTAATTTCTACAGAAGATTGGTTTAATATATAACTTGTGGATGGTGCATTTTCTGGTGTTTGGTGCTGTTTCCAAATTCACCTACCCATTAATTTCTCTAGGATAGGACCACTAAATGAGAACAAAACTCTTATTTTTAATTAAACAGTACATATGCTATTAATAACCAAGTAAATTTTTCTCTAACTGGAAAAAGGTCTATGTTTAAAAATAGTTTAAATTTACTTTATATTCTTGTAAGCACTTAAAATATTGCTTCCTTTTCATCCATGGATCATGAAAGCAGCTGCCTTTTATTTTCATTTTCTTACATTTAGGGTTGTGAGCCTAGCCTTTAATGGCTGAGCCATCTCTCCAGCCCTATTTTCATTTTCTAATGTGCAGTATGTTAGCCTCCTTTACCTGGCTAAAAGACAAATGTGTTTTAGAGCCTTTGCCATTTCACCCATGCTCTGATGATAGGATGAATCATCTGCGGAAGAGTTAATCCATTCTGCTATTTGGTCAGAAGTGGATCCATAGCGATAATATTTCATGGTTCTTTCTAAGATGACAGCTCCTTTCATTATGAGTAGCCCATTAATCCCACAGGACTTTTTCAGCTCTAGGACTAGCTAGTTCAGCAGACTCTTATCTCCTACAGGTCTGTCATTTATCTTAAGAAGCAATGGCAAGCGGAAGTACAGGAGTGCACTGGAAAAATTAACTGTTTGTGAAAGAATACACTGACAAAGTATTCACAATATTAGTTTGCATGTGCCAACCTGTCTCCTTCTCTGTGTATCTATGGATCCATATGTGGTGCTGGGGAAAGGTTTCCACTTATTTGGCTATCACTCTCCTGATGTGGGAGGTCCTTCTGACTTGGTTAAGAAATAAAGAAGCTGCCTTGACCTCTTGATAGGACACAACTTAGGTGGGTTGGCAAGACAGAACTGAATGCTGGGAGAAAGAAGGGCAGAGTCAGAGAGACGCCATGGAGTTGCCAGAGACAGACGCTGGGAATTTTACCCAGTAAGTCACTCCAACATAGCGATAGACAGATTACTAGAAATGGGTTAAACTAAGATGTAAGAGTTAGCCAATAAGAAGTTAGAGCTAATGGGCCAAGCAGTGTTTTATTTAATATAGTTTCTGTGTGATTATTTCGGTTCTGGGCAGCTGGAATCAACAAGTACCTCTCCTACACTCTCCTATGGTTCTCAGTCTTGGGTTAGATATTATTAGCATTTTGTTGGTACCCAGGGACTTATGTATGCTGGACAAGAGCTCCAGCACTGGGTTCGAGTAAGTAATCACATTTAACTTAAGAAAGGCTGGAAAGCTTGATTCCCCTACCCCCATGGCAGTGAGGCCAATGAAAAGAATTAATAAACATGGGAAGGGCAGGAAACTGACGGAAAGAGTTCATATAGTGTGTTGACTAGTTTTCCGTCAGATTGACACAAGCTAGAGTCATCTGAAAAGAAGGAGCTTCAATTAAGAAAATGCTACGTGAGATCCCACTGTAAGGCTTTTTCTTAATTAGTGTTTTTGGGCAAGGACCCAGTCCATCGTGGGTAATACCACCCTGTACGGTTGGTCTTGCATTTTATAAGAGAGCAGGATGAGCAAGTCATGATGAGAAACCAAAGAGGAGAACTTCTCCATGGCCTGTGCATCTGCTTCTGGCTCCAGGTTTCTGATTTACCCCTGTTTGAGTTCCTGTCCTGAGTTCCTTTGATAATGAACAGTACTGTGGAAGCATAAGCCAAATAAACCTTTTCTTCCCCATGTTTCCTTGGTCATGGTGTTTCATCACAGCCTTAGTAACCTAAGTAGGACACATATGTTAAAGAGGAAGAGCAAACTCTGCCACAGATGTTTAAATAAAACAAAATTGTAGTACAGTACAGCAATGTGAATGATCTACGAACAGGGCATCATCTGGGAGGCCTGCCTGTGTCTCCCCAAAGAGAAACTCAGTGTAAGTCCAAGTCCACATTGCTGCAATTCCTCCTAAAATATGTACAATTATGATCAATTTAGCTTATCATGAAACAGTCTTCTTTAAGGCTTTAGATTCAAACCAACCAATAATTATCTTGTGCAGCATAGTTAGTAAATGCAATTCATTACAATAATAGCCTTGCCGTCATATCATTAAACCAAATATAAACCTCTGAAAACGATTAAAAGTGCACCCAGTATTCCCAACACAGGTGTGTGCTTTCCAGCTGTGAATGAAAGAGTCCTATCCTCTTCTTTGTGCTTGGACTGTTTTCCCCCTGCATTCTCAGGCAAGAGGCAACAGCTTCCAACATGGCTAGAGTCATCTGTTGAGATCAAGAGGTGTGCACATTTGTTTGTCTGTCACTGAACCTAGGAGTACCTCTGATTTTCCTTTGGTAACAAATGGCCTCTGTACGCCTTTAAATAGACTTCCACACTCAAATGTCCCTTCCCTTATGGTTTCCTGCAAATATCATCTACAGCATTTTCCAGCTTTCTATTGGTGATATTTACTTCTGTTTTGATGGAAAAGGACAACATGGGTGTTCAGGGAGTGTTTAGTACCGTGCTGAACTCACTGTTTCTAAAATCTCTGATGTGTAAGGTTAGAAATGGGAATTCGATGGAAATGACTACTTATTACTGAGTATTATACGTGAAAATTTATTTGATCCTCCTCAGCAGAATTTCATTGTTCCCCTAACTACCCTGTTCCACTTCTTTACAAGCATATCTTAGGTATTTAGATGTAATTATTATACAGGTTTTGGTTTGGTGTATTTTTAAATACATAAATTTCAAAATCCATAGCCAACTTTACTCTTTCATTTACATTTTTGTGTGACAAGGTCTTGTTATATAGGCCATGCTGGTCAGGTACATGGCCAGACTGGCCTTGAACTCATGGCAACCCTCTTGCCTCGGTCTCCTAAATACTGAGATAATAGGCATGTGCCAATATGCTTAGGTTTACTGTTGTTAAATGTCAAGAACAAGGTTCTCCTAGGAATTTCTGTGGGATACTCACCGGAGTTTTATAATAATTTCTAAAATACATCTAAAGTAGTGATGCTTTTTTTGAACATCATTATGGATGGAGTGTGGTTCCTCAAATTTCTATGTTGAAAACCTAAATTCCAGGAGGGTGGTATTTGGAAACCATGTGCTCAAGATATTCTGGTGCCTCACTAAAATGGAAGGAGACATGGGATATCTTTGTTTTTCTCTCTCACAAAGAGGAGGCCATATGGAAATATAACCAGAGAAAGGACCTTCACCAAGAAGTCATAGTGGCATCCTCACCTCAGATTTCCAGACTCTAAAACGTGACAAATAAATGTGTTATTTAAGCAATCCTATATATTAAAATGATATTATAGCAGCCAAAACTATGGCAAATGTGATACATATATCACACAAGATAGTGATAGGTCAGTGACCAGATAACAAGTTCAGTTCCAGTCTACAGCCTTTAAGATGACTAGCTAAGTTTACCTAGAGGCACCAGGATGGCCTGAAAGTGAAGTCAGACTTTGATGGCTCCTTGTATTTTAGGCCTGATTAGTGTTATTTATATATTCTGGATTTGAATGATGACTCCAGAATCACACTCACACTAGGGTAGCCACTGCCAATCTAAATGAAGAAAAAGGGGCATATCTTCCCGGTGACACTCGAACGAGGGCAAAGATTTACTGAGATTGCACAGCTCTGCACAAAGTGATAAATTCTATTTCTCAATTTGAAGGAATTTGGTGTTTGACTCTATTAGGCCTACAGTACACGCTTCATCCCTAGTCTGAAGGGACACAGCCTGAACGGGGTGAGACATGCTTCCTAGAAAAATTCCAGTGTCCTGGTGGGATTAAAATACTCTGCTGTGGTTTATCGACTGTGTGGAAGGTGTCTGAGATCTGTGTGGAAGGTGCAGGATCGCTTTCAGATGCCTGTTGTTATTTCAACGCAGAAGATAAATTTCCTGTGTGAAGACTTGTTCTCTGTACTAGAAAGAAAAATAATATCCTTACCCAAGTTGAGACCAGCAGAATGCTGTGCAGGCCTTGTTAGAACTGATTCTCACCTAAGCTTCTCTGCATATTTAGTCAAGCATGCACAGTTCCCTCCCCTGCCTGGTTCTGCTTAAGCAGCTGACTCTAACTGCTTCTGCTTTCTTTCGAGGGCTGTGGTCTTCAGTCTTTTATGAGTGCTCCTGCATCAGTGAAAAGATTGAATCATGATTTTTTTCCTCTTAACCTGTGTCATATCTGTTTTGTTCTTAGCCCCTGAGAAGATGGAAGTAGAATTTCTTCACCCCTAATGTTCAATTATCAGAGGAAAAAAATGAAGAAAAGAAATTGATGTTTGGCAATCAACGAAAATTTATTTCCCATTTGTGTGTGTGTTGGTGTCTCTGCTCTGTTCTTACTATATCTGGAAATTTGTTTCCCACATCTCTCTCTAAGCAATACCTCGCACATCCTCTTAGAACAAAGTCAAATATAATTTAAAAGTCAGGGATTGCTAATATGTCACAAATTTGAGGACCTTTGTTAACTACCCACTTTTGTCCAGATAATCATTCCCTTATTCTAATTTTCAAATTTTACACAGCATGAGTGATGTTTCGACACAGGGTTTTGCTTTAATCTCCATTCTAATATGTATCTTCACAGGACCAGAAAACCCTGACGGTTGATAACTACTCACTGTACTCAGAGCAGTACCTACTGCTTCATAGGTGTTCAGTCACTTTGTGCCGACTGACTCTGCTGCCTCTTTAGGGCAGAGCTCTGTGTCCATTAGCATTTGCATACACTACCCTTCCAACCCCCAGCACAGGCACATTAGGATGATGCACGCACTGCTGGCTAAACCCACCCAACTTTTACATAATTGTCCTGCTCCTTCCTTCTACTCTGGGACTCTAAGTCTTCAAGAATTGTATCCCCAGTGTATATTCAGGCATCTGTTTTATTTTCAAAATCAATTTTCTTAATTGGCATCATTAGTCTGGCCATCAGCATCTGGGAACATTGACATTTCCCAATTACTCTTTGCTAATTTATTTATGTTCAGTTGGTATTTAGTGAGGCGGTCATTGAGATTGTTCAGGAGTTTATATTACAGCACAGAAAGAAACCTTTCTAGCTATAACCTCACTGTCTAAAAGTATTTTAAATTTTATTCTACTTGCATCAATAAAAAGTGACCATCACGATGATGCAATTGTTGGCTTTGTTTTGGAGGCAATTATTTCGCCATCATCTATCTTCTCGTACATTTGGTCAAAAAGTATGGAGCCAAAGGAAGCATAAGTGTACCCTTGTGTAGATTCTGTAATGAATTAGATCCCTGATACAAAGTGAACCATTTTAATCACCTGAGTTTATAGCTACTTGCACTTTGACCACAGTCCACTCAGTCTTTCTCATAGCCAAGATTTTGTTTTCTTTCATCTCTTGTTCCTCTCCTTCCACCTTTTAACGTCAGTGCTCTTCAGACTCAACTCACCTCTCTTCTCACTCCTTCTCATACTGTCCAGAAATCTTCAGACTTGGCCCAGAGGCTCTCAGAGTGTGTTCCTCGGAGTCCTTCTTCTCCTCCCCCCCCCGTTTTTTATTGTTAAAAGAAAAATTTACATTTACTCCCCTTGTCCCAGGCCCTCCCACTCCCCCACTACCCCACCGCCATCTCCTTGCTACCTTGAGATGGGGCAGGACACCCTGCCCTGTGAGAAGCTCAAGTCCCTCCCCTCTCCATCCCGGTCCAAGAAGGTGTGCTCTTATTGAGATTGCTATTTCTAAATCCAGACTCATTCCTTTTTTTACCTTTTCCTTTCATAACATTATTACTGATTATTTGGGAATTTCATACCATGCCCTCCAATTACACCTACTCCTAGTCTTCTCATGTCTGAGCTCCCATGACTTCCCAATAAACATAAGAGCCAACAAACAAACAAACAAACAAACAAAGAGCAAAACGTGTCCAGTTGTTTACTGGAGCATGCATGGTCAACCTCCCGGTGGCTAGTCCCTTCAAGAAAACTGAGTCTTCCCCACCTCTTTATTTTATATTTATTCATCATACTGGCAATGAAAACTGCAGTAGGTCACATAATATGTTTTTTTTTGACTAAACAATTTTACATGAAATTATTCATAGCAATGATTCATTGGTCTGACTAAACCCCAACTCTTATTCCTTACTTTCAAGTCTGTTGAGGTTGTTGCACTTGGGATCCTTGGGTCTCTGTCATATTTTAGCACTGAGGTCTCAACTTCGGTGCATTTTCTCATTTATTAAGGTTTATGTCATTTATAATTCACCTCCAAATTTCTGACTTTTATTTTCAAGAGTGAGTTCACCGTTTGTATTAACATACTCTGTAATATGTTTGCATTTCCTGCAACATTCATTAAAAAAATACACTGACTGTCTTTGGCATGCCAGAACCAGGGATGCCATGATATATACAATGTAAGATATCCAGCATTAAACTGCTTATGTTCTAGTGGAGAAGAGAGATAGTTAGAAAATTGTTAGGTAAATGTGTCTATGCGTGAAATATTGTTATCACAATAAATACATGACATATTTGGTAATGTAGACACTGCTATTATATAAAATTGACTTGATAGGAGAAGTCAACGAAGGCTTTCATAGGGAAATGGTCTTACAACTTAAATATGAAAGGTGTATTGAAGCTAGCAAAAAGGCAAGGAGAAGGAAGAATGCCCAGGCAGAGGGAAAAGTTTGAGGAACCATTATGTATATGCATATGTGTAGGTGATTATGTATATATGTGCAGACATACATATATGTGCATGTATGTATAAGCATCTGTATGTGTTTATGTGTTTATTAGTGAAGATACAAAATAAATATTCATGACCAAAAAAATACCATACCATTGTTATTCATTTGTTTGCTTTGCCTCCTCTTATGGCTTCTTTATACACAGCTATGAGGTAGTTTACAAAAATTTATTTATGAGTTACAACCTTATTCATTTCCATATTCTATTGGTAAAAATTATTTCACAGTGATTTCTGGGACACAACTGCTTCTTTTCCAGAATCCTCAGTATATTATTAATGGATTTATATAAAATTATATAATCCCAAACTGAAATAGAATAAAGAGTTAAGTCAGTGGCTTCATTATCTCTCACTAAAATAAATCCTAAAGTGGAGAAGTGACTTTCCCAATGGGAGATGTAGGTACTGTAGCAGGGACAAAGGGCGATTGCTGAGTGGCCGCTAATAAACGACCTGCATAGCCTGCTTTCATGGTATTCCTCAAGTGTTGAGGGACAGTTCTGAGAGAATATGAGAATACATGAGAACTGATTAAGTAGATGATGTAAAGAGCCCTAAGCAAAGTAGCCAAGAAATTCTGAGTGCGCACAGAGCACTAAAGACTATTAGACAAGATATCACACTGTCAGCATTGGAAGTTATCCTGTGCAGGAAGAAATCCACATGCACATGACTGCAAGGATGTAACAAAGCCCAACAGGAAGAAATTTCAAGGAAAAACATTTTGACTCATTATAAAGAAGAATTTTCTCATTTTCTAGGTTTTTAACAATGGAATAAGCTATTCAGGGAGATGAGGAACCTGTAACTCTGGTACCGTTTATGCATCTTTGTCAGTTAATTATGCAGAAGAAGTAGAAGTATGCTCTTCACATAGAGACTGCAGATCCTCCCTCCCATCTTTCTGCATGGCGCCTCTGTGAACAGCAATTTTAATAAGTATTTTGATTTGTTGTTTAACCACAGCCATCTCAATCTTTCTATTTTGATTTCTTTTTTCTCTATGGGTCTAAGTCTGTTTTTAAATTTTTAGAATTTTTTTATAGCTTCATGCCTTTTTCTTATTTTATCTTTGAGAATATTCCTACATTAAATATTTTACATACATGAAAAGAACATTTAGAGAAAGATACACTGGCAGAAGACTCACTATTTAATCCAAATGTCGAATTTTTGTTAGCTTAAGAAAGGTGTATTGGTCATTTTTAATAGAAGGCCTGCTTACTCATAGCAATGATTTATGATATTATGTAATTTATTTTACTTATAATATCATTAACTAGCTAGGATACTGTCCTTTGAGGGATGCTTTATTAGAACAAAAGCTTTTAAAAGTGTTTCTGTGCATTAAAAAAAGGCAATTTAGGAGAAACCAAAACACGTTGCCTTGGGTCTTATATTGATTTTATGTCTGAGTCATTTATTTTCTTATCCCTAACAATTGATCAGGACACAAAAATTTGTTGAACTTCTGCCACGGGCAAGGCACTTTAGAAGATTCCATCATTAAAAAGAATACTCAGGAAATTTATGCTGCAGTTGTTGAGAAAAGACAAAAAAGATTTTTTTTTAAAAAAAAAAACTATATTTTTAACCTCAGACAAAAAATGATTTTTGGCTAATTTTAATTATACAGAAAAATGTATTTACTTTCACAGGCTAAGATATTCATATTTATGTTGGAATCTGCTGC
Source organism: Dicrostonyx torquatus (assembly GCA_028555095.1). Classification (NCBI taxonomy): domain Eukaryota; kingdom Metazoa; phylum Chordata; class Mammalia; order Rodentia; family Cricetidae; genus Dicrostonyx; species Dicrostonyx torquatus. Next base: position 75,875 of record JAQHUG010000248.1, on the reverse strand, counting down.
CTATGTCCTTATTTGTGCATACTAAAATTATTGAATACCAGTATCTAATGTAAGGGATCTAGGTGGGGACTATTTAGCAAAAACATATTTGGAACCACTGTTGGAACTATACATGATGCTAATTCCATGGCCTGTAAGTACACTGGGCTTGTGTCCATTGATACCTTTAACATGCTTATCCAGTGGGCACCTGTCAATCACACATTGTAAGTGTGTCAATCACACACTGAGACTGTAATATATTTCACATGGGTTCATTAGATATTCTGAATTTACAACAAACTACAAAATTCAGATCACTCATACACAAGACAGTATTATTATTATGCACACATACCTCAACCAACCTTTTTTTGTACAGAGTTGTCAAGGCATCGATCAGAGGAGGGTGCTTTGGAAAACTATGGTTAGCTTCAGACCACTCTGAAGCTTGCTTTTAAAGAAACTGAGGACATAATTTAGGTGTGAACATGGGGGACTTTAATGATTATGAAGTCTTTCAGGTCAAGGCTGCATTCTATAATCCAAAGCCCACGGGATTCTATACCAACAGTGACATAGAAATGGTCATATGTGCTAAATTCATACTACAAATCGTGATTTTTTTTCTCCTCCCATTCCCCCAGATCCTCTCACCTCTGCAGTATCCCCCATCACACACACACACACACACAAATAAATAAAAATAGAAACCTAAAAAACAAGCAAACGAGAAAATAATGATTTTTAACGCAAAAGTTTATGTGTTGGTTTATTAGAAAAATCACTAAATATAACTGAGCTGGTTATTCGTCCTGTTACTGTCAATTCATATAATGTAAGAATATGGAATCTGGAGTCTGCTAGGCATTTTTTACTTTCCCCAGATTATTGAAGTAAGGTTGACAGATAAAATCTGTACGTATTTAAAATATAGATATGGTGACATAATGTACACATTTGTGGTGAACTGATTTATAACTCATTATCATATTCATCATCGTACAAGGCAATTCTTTCTTTGTGTGTGGCAAGAACACTCAAGAGCTCCAACCTTATCAATATAACTGTACAATGTGTAATTCTCAATCATTCAGTGAACAGTTAGATGTATGAATCAAGCCTGCAGCTGTGTGGTTGAGAAGGATATATATCTCAATGCATGCTGAACTATGAGAAAATCCATGTGGGCAATGCTTTATTAGATATAGATGGCACTGGCTGACTTAGACTTACTTAGCTAGGTTTGTGATTTATTAAGTCCTAATTTTTTCATTTTCTTTTTAAGAAATGATTTAGTTAATTTATGTGTGTGTGTGTGTGTGTGTACTTTTTGGCAAGTTTACCATTTATTATTTATGGGAGTAAAAAATAATATTGAGCCAAATATTATTATTTTTTTTTCCTCTGGGATCCTCTAGTGCACAGTCCCAAACTCTTC
>JAQHUG010000248.1:22316-39946 GCA_028555095.1 Dicrostonyx torquatus | reverse complement strand
TAGATTCTCTGAATGTGGCTGCCAACGGGGACTGACTGAGAAGCCAATGATAATGGCACAGGGACCTATCTCTTCAGCATGTATTGGCTTTTTGGGAACCTATTCTATATGGATGCACACCTTCTTGGACCGGGATGGATTGGGGAGGGCCTTGGGCTTCCCACAGGGCAAGGTATCCTGCCCCATCTTAAGGAAGCAAGGGGATGGTGGTGGGGTAGTGGTGGAGCAGGAGGGCCTTGGACAAGGGGAGTAAATGTAAATTTTTCTTTTAACAATAAAAAAAAGGGAAAAACACATTTGGCATACATTTCAAAGTATGTGAAGTAAAAGTATAATTAACCTTTCAATTATGTAGGACTTGTGAATATCCCCCTGAGACCATTTCGGTTCATGTAAACCAGGGGGACTTGTGTGAACTAACCTATGCTTCTGCTTGATAGTTAAAGATAGGTGCAATTTTGTTTGACTTAACTCTCAACCTACAAGATCTGACATGAGCTCCAGGTAGAAAAAGTCAGAATGGAATTAAAAGATATTCTGAGTTGGTGTGTGGTAGATAATTGACTTACCAATGGAAAACCCTACACATTTTGTGTCAGAAGTATGTTGAGTGGTGTGTGAGAGTAGGTATAATGTATCTACTTGTTTTTTATATTAAATTGTTTCTTTAAAGACTAGCATATGTATTTAAGAAGCAGAATACATTTTCTAATGTATGACATTTTCCTCTTTTTATGGCTAGAAACTTTTTGACTCCACTTAAGACATTTTTGATATCTTAAGATCACAAATATTCATTTTTTTATACCTACTCGAATTTTCATATTTCATAGCTGTTTATCATGTATCATGCAGGAGGAATCATGATACCTTGAGAGGCCTTTAGTTCATTTCTGAAGAGAGAGGGGAATATATTATATGAAAAAGAACACATTTTAATATAGTATCTTATTAATTCTACGAGATTTTCATGCAGTACATTTTTATCATGTTCACTCCCACTGATTTCCAGGTCTAACAATACCTCCCACTGGCCTAAGTGTATTTTTTTTTAAAAAAGGGAAAACAAAAAAAAAAAAGGGAAGAAGAAAACAAATCTTTGAATTCAATGTTTGCTGCCCATGAACTCTTGAGCGTGGAGCCATTAACTGGAGCATGGCAAACCTACTAGGGGCCACAACCTTGATGAAAACTTACTCTCCATTTCTCAGTAGCTATCAGTTGTCAGTAACTTGTCAGCTAGAAGTGGGACTTTGTACACAACCTTTTCTTCCCACCTGGGACTGTTTTCTGGCTTGAACTTAGATGGGTTTTGTGTGTGTTGCCACAATTAGGATGAGTTCATAGGTGCAATTTCCAAGTTGTGTTTTTGTCATCTCCCACTTATGGCTTGTAACATTTTTTTTCTTCTTATTCTGTGACAATCTTTGAGCCCAGTGGGGTGAGTTATAGATGTTTCATTTAAAGCCAAGAATTCCTCACTTTTTTATTCTCTGTACTTCGGTCAGTTTTGGGTCTCTGATAATTGTCAGAGAATTAAAAAGAAACTCTAAAAAGAAACTTCTCTGCTGAGGGTTAAGACATGTACTAACCTATGAGCTATGAGGTGGGGGTATGAGTATGGAGGAACCTTCCAAGGCAGTGGAAATAGAACCCAGCAGTTTAATGGGTGAAAGGAGTAAGAGGGGTTTGGAAGTGTTAAATGAAGTAGGGAACGGGAGGGCAGGGTAGAGGAGGGAATATCAGAGAGATAAATACATAGCCTTTAAAAACTGGTAAGAAAGCTTAAATCTATTCATTTGTCATGGATCTTTACTACAAGCAATATATTTTTATGGTGTATCATTCTGTAATCCACGGTCTTCTGGAATTCATTATATAATTTAGGCTATCTTGTAACCCATGTAATTTCTGCTGTTTGGTTTCTCCAGTACTGGAATTACAGGCTTGAGCCATATACCTTGCTCAAAGACATAACTATTTTTATAGTACTCATACTGTATATTGAATCTCTAGAATTGTCAAGGACTCTGTTTTAATGGAAATATTTATCCCATTGCATCTGCTGTAAAAATTGACTTGCTTGCTTTTGTCTGCAATTTTCACTTTCTATTTATAACACTTTATATATAGATATATAACACTTTATATATATATATTCTCTTGTTTTTTTGTTTTGTTTTTGATTCAAATATGCTAACTATACCAGCATCATTACTTATTTTCCTATTATTTTAGTAGTTATTAAACACTATAGATTCCCTCTTCTGAGTTTCTACTCTAGTCACAATGAAAGATTGGACTCATGGGGAAATGATTTAGATAAAATTTAATATTGTTCTTTTATTTCATCAATGGAAGAGGACTTCCAAAGATGTAAAATCCTCATAAAGACCTCTGAGACTTAGTAATTACTAAGGGTGTTTTCCATTAGTTGACATTTCAGACATGTAATCATATTGTCAGCAGTCACATAGATTGCTTTTTAATGGGAAAACAAAAACCATTTGTTCAGTGAAGCATTCAGTGACATTCAAAGATCTTTTTAAGTCAATTTGACTACTTATGTAACTTGATAATTGAATATGTGTAAATAAACAATCTATGAAATCTCAAACTACTTGTGCACATAGAAATAGACAGTATGAGAGGGAAGGAAGAAAAGTGTCCTATGTTACGGTTTCATGACTCTTCACTGTATCTGCAGTGCACATATGCTTCCTTATAAACAGGGAAAGAATAGATGACTCTCTGGAATATAAGATATATTTAGAGCATGGACAGAGACTCCCATTAAGAGTACTAAATTTTATTGTCAGCTAGCTGCTCATGTTTCCCTTCCAACTCTGTTTTTAATATTCGTGGCTATCAATTCACATATAACCCCTATCTTGCCACCTATTGTTGTCTCTAACTAGATTCATTTTATATTAACTGTTGAGTTTTCACAGCAGGACATGACATTTATTGGTTCCGGAATGCTGAGTAAATTGGAGTGCAACTTCAATATGTATAAAGCTGCCCACATATCTGAATAACTAAGAAGTTATAAAGGTCAGTTATAATGAAAGTCAGAATTGGTAAATAGTAACAGAATATTCCCCAGAAGCAAAATTTAAAAAGATAGGAGTTTAATGACTTTAAATATCAGTTAAAACAGCAGGGAAAATATGTAGTATAGAGATTATCAAGGAAGAGGTAGAATTAAAACCAATATGTCGGTTTTGATTTATTTAGTGAGAATACACAAATCCACTGAGAATAATAGAACTTTAAGTCCAGCCAATAAAAGATGATGGGAGAAGCAATAGATTGTATTGTCAAGGACAGTTATAACACTATACTACTTTATAGCCATGGAAAAGGATGAAAGTTGTGCAAATTCATCTGTAAGATCTGTACTTAGATTGAATATTAGATAATCTGTAGGAGCTCTACCCAAATCAAGAGAGAATGAGAGATAAATACTACCTAATAAGTGGCTTCATGCATTGCCCCATATTATACATATGAAAGAAATCTTGTTGTCAAATAAAATAAATAAATGGGCTGGGATGTAGTTTAGGGCTTGTGAACTTCGCTAGCATGCAAGAAACTCTAGCTTCAATACAAAGTCGAGAAAAAAAGATTAAATAAATCAATAAAGTCAATGAGTGCTTAATTCTAATTTAAAAACAACATATACATGATTAAATAATAATTGCACATGAAATATCAATAAGCTCATAACTATGTTGTGCTAAAATAAATGATATAAAATGTAACAATTAGAGTTTACTATTAGTAAGGAAGAATGGTATTTTTTATATTTATCTGAAAAGTATGTTTTTCCTGAGCCTTAGTACTTTGTAAAATTACAAATGAAGCAGTATCTGTTCCTTTGAATCCAGGTTAAAAATGTATTGTCCTATCTTCCCTAAAGCTTTTCAGAATTGCATCAAATGAAATGTCTGGCTACCTGGTAAACTCTGCTCTGTAATAAATGTGACCACAAATTCATTTAATTCTGCCTGTTAAGGAGTTCCCTAGAGACCAAGTGAACATGCTGAGTTAAACTAAAAGGATTTCAGCATCACTATCTAGCTACACATTCTTTTTAATTCAATAATTCCATTAGGATCACAAAAATAGTTTAATGTAGATAAAATATCCCACATTACATGACATTGCAAAGAACTGAAATTTTTTTTAAAAAAGGTTGAATGAAATTTTAAATAAAACATTGAAATATGCAATCTGCTTGTATTTGTTATGAGTGAAAGTATCTTGATGTAAGTAGAACTTAGTATGAATGTTAATTCATCTTTATTTTCAGAGCTGTATAAAATGAAAAATCTCTATTGCAACCATGTTTTCTAAATGCAGTCTCTTGGAACAGTGTTTTCTGGACTAAGTGTGGCAGTAAATAGGAACCCAACAGCAGGAATAACAGCATGTGTGAGACCTGTGTAAAGTCAAGTCAGACAAAAATCCCAGGGATGCTCAAGCAGGGGGGAAGGGCAGAGAAGGAGAGAAAAGAAAGAGATATCTTGATTGAGGGAGCCAGTAAAGGTCTAGTGAAAAATATTCTGGGATTTTTGTCTGGCTTGAGTTTACCTCTCCTGGAACCTGTATCCGTACTAAGATTTACATTTGAATTCAGACCTGTCTGCTCCCATCTCCACCTGAGACTGTGGCTATCTACAATAAAATGAGATGTAATTTAAAATTCAAGCTTTTATGGAACACACCATTTTCTACTCCAAATGAAAACTGCTAAAGTGAATCCTGTTGAGGGAAAAAAATCTTTTTCATGGATTATAATGAATGATTTGGTGGAGTAAAAGAGTGTCAGAGACATTTTATGTTGTTTTCAAGCACTAGTAAGTTAGTAATGTGTGCTACTATTGAGGAGTAATCTTAGGCAGGGGTCTTAGTTTTCAACCTTACAGTAAATTAAGATTAGAACAGGCAAGGGGTGTTAGGCAGAGTTGTTACATGCTGTTGAGTGTAATCGGACAGGACACTGCTCATTCATTTCCCAGCCACCTAGATCAGAATAATCACACTGAAACTATATTAATTGCAATACTGTTTGGTCAATGACTCAGGTATATTTCTAGCTAGCTCTTACATCTTAAAGTAAGCCATTTCTATCAATCTGTGTATCGTCATGATGCTGTGGCCTACTGGTAAGGTTCCTAAGGTTACAGTGTGTTCTTTTCCTTTGGCAGCTACATGGCGTCTCTCCACCTCTGCCTACTTTCTCTATACATCTCTGTTCTGATTTCCCTCCTGGCTTTACTCTGCTAATCCATTGACCAAAACAGCTTTATTCAACAACCAATAAAAGCAACACCTATACAGAAAGACATCCCACATCAGTTGAGCCAGAAGCTGGAGATTGCCTGAGTACTCGCAGAGCATCAGGAAGCATATTCTAGAAGACAGGGCACTTAAGCTAATACTTAATGACATTCATTTCTATTGACAGGTGCTTGAAAACTATTTGCAAATGATCTTGTCATAAAAGAAGACACATTTGTGATTTATAAAATGTTCCATACTGAGATTGAATAATCATAATATCTAACTGCTAATAAGATGGACGATATAAGTCTTTACTCTTAGTCTCTAGTGTTATAGCACCTTGAAGAAGGAAAAGGACCAAATGCTGAGAAAACCTCACCCATCAAATACTCACCTTTACAACTGGCCTTCATACTCACATGCATGTTAAGGTAGGTCATAGAAGTAAGCACAGATAGAGTTGGTATGAAGTTTGTGTGTGTATAAACACCAGGTCACTATTATCCTACACCATCCTACATTTAAGTGTAGACTTCTCCAAGTCTACAACCAAGACTTCTCCACAAGGCTTGAGCACAGCACACTGATAGCTGGCTATTTTTGGTCACTTTCCTGCCTTAACAGATGTGGTAATAAATCTTAGAATTTGAAGTTAGAATTCTATGGCTCACTGTGGACTGTGGCAAAAGTTGTCAATGTTGCCTTTTCACAGAGAAAAGTAACCAATGCCTACTTTACAAGAAACAGTATATCAGGTATTTGTTATAAATAAAGACCCAGTGTCCATCTTTAAAGTTTTCTTGGTAGGTGAAGAATTAAAAGAAAATATGAATATTTCAAGCAACATAGAATAATAATAATTGTGGTTCTAGCATCAGCTTTCACAAACATGTTCAGTGTGACCACCTGGCAACTGTTGTAATCATTTTTTCTTGCTGGAGGTGGGTGTGTTGGTCCCATCCTTGTTTTGGGGGACCCAGAGTTTCTCTTCCTCTGGTCAAGGGAAACTGGGGTGGTAACAGAAGTTGGTGGGATCAGTCTTTCTCTGAATTTGTTTCACAAGCTCTTAAATAAGTGAGATCTGAAGTCCAGTGTTCTCTCTTGGCCCACTTGGTCTGAAAGTGGGTGTGATGTCTGAACCCCTTCTCTCCTGGCTGTGCACATAGACTGACCCATGGCAGGACCACATGAAGAGGAATGGAAATGTAAACCTATGTATTATGGTTATCATGTGTATGTATATGATGGGGGGCATGTGAAATGGTCCACATAGAGGTTAGAGGACTATTTTGTACAGTCAGGTCTCTCATTCCACCTTTGTGTGGGTCCCAGGGATCAAACTCAGGTCTCCATGCATGTGCAGCAAACATCCTGACCTGTTTAATCATCTCATGGGCCCCCAAGGAATGGGGTTACTTCTGTTAGTGTTCCTCCCTGATTGTGTGATGTCATAAGCCAGAGAAGACTTTTGCATAGTGAGCTCCACAGAACCCTATGTGATACTGACACAAGGGGACCCTTACTCTCTCTTTCTTCTCTGGAGGGTGGTGCGTGGAAGTTTAACTCAAATCATCTTCATTCCTGGGCCATAGTGTGACCTTCTATAAAGCAGAGAATATGACAGTGAGGAGTACAATTGTCTGTCAAGAGGAATCATGTCAAATGTCCTTCCTCCCCACTGCCAGTGCATTCCCTCAACTGTCTCTCTGCCTTCTCAGTAGTTAGAATAAAGCATGAGCTAAAAGATACTGTTGAGGCACATATTAAGAGAATTGCCTACTGTCCGGTTGCTTTGGTAAAATTCCTGGTAGGAAAAAAAAGATTATTGTTAATAGCTCTGTTATTTATAAGTAAGGTGATAGATATACTCTAATACTGGTATCCTAAAGACCTCCAATCTTGCCAAAATGTGCCTAACTATCCTGTATCCAAAACCTCTACTTGGTTGAAAGAATCATTTCTGATTTTCTGACTATCTTAAAAAAATAAATTTTATAGTGAAAGATTTCTTCTATAGTCCTAATCCATATTTTGATACACTTCCAAGTAATAAAACATTCTTAGATTAGTTTATGTAAGGATTCATTTTCTCACATGTTCTGAGAAATTACCACAGTATAATCTATTTTTCACACAAGGATGGTTGGCAATTATAGATAGCAAACAAAGCTTTGTTCTGTTTAAAATATAAGTGTTAACTACAATATTTCTTTTTAGCATTCTTTATCATCTTTCCTCCAGTCTGTCGCTAGACTAACCTAAAATTTTGAAATATCTATGCATGCGTGGTATGCATATATGTATGCATGTTCATATGTGTGTGTGCACATGTATGTATATATGTACACACATGTTTATGGACACAGGTATAGAGGCTGAACATTCATAGTAGTGTCTTCCTTGCTTGGGGTTTGCTTTTTTCTTGAGTCACACTCACTCCATAAATCTAGACAAGCTAATCAACTTCCTCCAGATATTCCATTTCTGCATCCTGTTTGCTGGTTCTAAGATCACAGTGAACAGCTTTTAAGTAGGTTCTGGGGATCTGAACTTTGGGCCTCACGATTGTATAGCACACACTTTATCCGTTGAGCCATATGCACAGTCCTAAAATATTTCAAAAAGATCTTTAATATTTTTATTTTTAGCAACAAGTAACAATAGTATGTCTATGGGGTAGACTGATGGATATATTAACTGTTGTGAGTTCTTTTAAGCGGTTCTTAACCTGTGGGTCATGACCACTTTTGGGATCACATATCAGACATCCTGCATATTAGATATTTACATTTTATTCATAACATTAGCAAAGTTAAAGTTATGCAATAGTAATGAAGTAATTTTGTGATTCAGTCACTACTATACAAGAAACTGTATCAAAGGGTTGCAGCATTAGGAAAGTTGAAAATTACTGCTTTAAATCAATTTAACTAATATAAGTTACATATCATAATCAAAATTAATTTACAGGCACAGTTCCCATTGTGAGAACATTTAAAATTTAATATTTAAGCAGGTCTAAAGTATGCAGTGGATCAATAATTATTATAGTGACAATTCAGCATAATATATCATTAAAGCTTCTGCTTCCTATGTAGCTGAATATTTGGATCCTTTGCCCAACATCAGTTTATTTTCCAGTAACCTCCTTCAGAACACCTGGTACCTATAGTCTCCTCTTTGCTTTGCAAATGCAGTTAACTTTGACATCTCATATAAGTAAGATCACTCAGTGTTTGTCTTTCTGCATCTGGAATGATTGTAAGATATAACACCATATGTCTAAAAATCAAACTTCAAAACTTAAAGCACTATCTACCAACCTCTTACCACTTTGTCTCTCTTAGAAGGTAAAACAATCCTGAGTAGAATCATTTTAATTCAGCGACTCCATCTCATTCAGTTTTCACTAAGTATGAGTGAATGTGAATGGCAGGGAACGTTTATAAGAATGGAAGGATGTGGGGTTGTGGGGCTTCCTACAGAGTTATTAGGGATGTTTTCTTTGTAAAAGAGGCATTTAAGCTGAGACCTGGGTTTTGTAGACTTCAACTGAGGAAAGAATCAGTGGTTTAGTGCTCCTGGCAGTGGTGATGGTGAATTTCAAGGCATTCTGACAGTAGAGAGCTTGATGTTCCTTAAAAGCTAAGCAAGAATGAATAACAGAAATAAAAATGTCAAGACCAGGGTTCTATGGGAATGGTGACATGGAACAGAAACTGGTCAGAGCTATTCAGGATAGACTATGTCATCTAGATTAATGATGTTTTGGTCTAATCTCTTCCGCAGGCCACATACATTTCTTGCTTGTATATCTGATGCATATCTCATTTTCTATAATATCTATAATTTATGTTTCACAATGATTTGAAAATGTATCTCTGTAAAAAACATTACTAAGTATCAATAATAGAAGCCTTACTTATAGTCCAAACTTGGAAGCAACCATGGTATCTTTCAGCAAGAGGATTCATAAGCTGTGATTTATCATATGTCTATATATCAGATAGTAGAACACAGTATTAAAGAGCAAAAACAGAATTGAGCTACTAAGCCATAAAAACAGAGAAGAAACTTAAAGTCACATTACCAATGAAAGAGTATAAACTGAAAGACTACATACTGCATGATGCCTCCAAACATAAGAGAGTTTGGGAAAGATAAAACTATGGGGCAGTAAAAGATCAGTGATTGCCAGTACTTTGAAGAAGATAACAAGCAAGATTTTTATAGAAAAAAATATTCTGCATGATGATAAAATGATAGACATTTTATACATTTCAAGACACACAGAATGTGCGATATTGAGTGAATCTTAATGAACACTATGAACTGGAGGTGATAATGGATTTCAGTGAATTCACCAGCATGATGTGTGGTGTTGATAGCTGAGGGGACTCAATGTATTGGAGAAAATAAAGCTGTTTGGGATTTTGAGGTATTTAAAATTTTTCTCCTTAGTTTTCCTGTGGAATTAAAAGTATTCTAAAGTGTTAAAACTATGTCTTTCAAAGTGCTCATGCCTGTAATCTCAACACTCAGAAGTTTGAGGGAAGAGGGAGTACTCTTGTTTAGAGGCTAACTTGGGCTGCATAGTGATACCCTCTTTTTAAAAGTCCTCTGACACAAATGTTTCACTTTTTTCATAATTATAACTTAGCTCATGGGCTGTAGGTGTTATGGATAAATGATTCCTGTTGATATAGGTCTTGCCAAACAGTGAGTTATGTACATCGCAATAGATGTAGAAGAAGTTGAGATATGACATTCTTTAGACACTTTGTTTGTGAGTTTTAGATATTTATCTAACCTTTCTAAAATGAATAGTTAATTAAATACGGCCACTACCTTTGCGATTTTCAATCTTCTTAAATCCAAAGATTAAAAAGTGAAAGATATTTCAAGAAGGGAAAGGGAAGAAAATAGAGGGAACAGAAATGGGAGAGAGAGAGAGAGAGAGAGAGAGAGAGAGAGAGAGAGAGAGAGAGAGAGAGAGAGAGAGAGAGAGAGAAGCTGCAGTGTGAGAATTCTCCCTTTTGGTGTGGTCCATGGAGCAGAGAAACCCGCCCTTTTGACTGTGGCAGGCCCTTGGAGAGGGCTTCTGATCCAGCCATCCCGACCGGAGGGCAAGTGGGTCCCAGCCCAGCCGCCTAGGCGTCCTGCCCCAGAGGGGACTAAGGACACCCTCCAATCCCCAAAATTTCTGGCCACTCAGGGGACTTCCCCCACCTATTGGCTTTTCTGTTTATCACATCCCTTCCCATCGGCGTGGTCCTAGGTTCTCACCTACTTCTGGGCTGAGGCCCTTGGGGAAAAGGGAGCCTGCACAAAGCCGCAGGGCTTTGTGTGGTTCACGGAGCTAAGAAGCCCGCCCTTTTGACGCGACTGGTCCTTGGAGAGGGCTTCTGACCCAGATCCATTCGGACCTGAGGAGCTCTGCAGGTTCTTGGGCCAGCGAGGGCCCCTGATCCAGATCCATCCAGACCGAGCAAGTGGCCCCTATCGAGTATCAGTTGATCCACTAGGAGGGGAAGAGATGGGCAGGCGCCAATCCAAGAGTTCCTCCAACAACCTGAAAAGCAACATGAGAATTCTCCCTTTTGTACAAATGGAAGTATCCAGAAACTCTATTTTAAAAAAAAAGAAGAAAAAAAAAACCTTTATTAGGAGTGGACATTTCAAATGGTTGATGTTTCCAGTTGAAGTGATGTAAAAATTGACGGTTGAGCTTTGTGATACATGGAAGGAAGTTCCTGAACTGGTAAATAATGATCAGGGTAGAATTTGTGCTTGGTAGAGACTTTGGGTAGTGGAACTAGCTTGTGTGTAGCTTTCTTGGGAGACACAGCTTGTAGAAACGGCGTGTTTGACCTTGTGCCTGGACACCCTGCACAGCTTTTCCTCGGCAGGTCACTCACCAGACACATCTTCGAAAGAGAACGGAGTTTGTAGATACGCAACAGCAATCTCTCCGGAGAATGTGCCCCGATTTGTGGGATTCTATAGTTCTTATGGTGTAAATGCATCCATCATGAGAATTTTCCCTGCTCTGAAGTCATTAGTCAGATGCAACTGGCACTTGATTCCTGCAACTGGAGTTGTTGGTCTAAGCATGCTGCTGCATGAAAAGATCCCGTTTCACAACCTCAGAAACAGGATGGGAATTCATTATTTTACTTCGTAGAAACTATTGCTTTTGTTTTTCTGTACAAGTTATTGGCTTTCTTTCATAGACTTAAAATATTTTTTAGTGTCTTTTTATGTGTCTTTCCCATCAAATTCCTGTTTTGCTCCCTCTGGAGTATGTCTAGCATACCTGCCCCCACCTGCTAGCAAACTCCATTATTTTACATCTTCTTCTAAAGCTAATATGTCATTTATCTGTCAGGTGGCTAAACCGGAACTAGTCTAATTATGGATGCTCGAACATGAAACAGTGGGCAGAGGTCAGACCACTAATAACTTAGAAGAAAGGACTAGGTTTCCTGTTGCAATGCAGTGTCTACATGATCTAAGAATATCTTACTAATGTATTGAGTAGAACTGCCGGGGGAGGCTTCAAACATGAAACATGAGCAGCATCAGGGTAATTAGAGTTAATACTAAATATTGTCATAATAGCTTTGTACGCTATAGAGCACAGAAAACACTTTTTTTCAAATGACTGAATTTTGAAGTTTTCATCTACAGACAAGGCTGGTTTTTACACATTATTGATAGAAGGAGTTAGTCTGTGGAAAGGACTGATCTCATACCTCTTTTAAAAATTTTGCCTGCATAACCTGCAGAAAATGTTCCTTTAACGTATAACACAATTCAGGTGCAACAAGATGAAAGACAGGAGAATTCTGGGACATAACACAGATAATAAACATCTCTTCTATTTTTTGTACAATTTCCATTCAGTTTTGCATTTCATAGATGCATATCTTGATTTATTATGATTCTAAACCTGGAAATCATTGCCATCTTTGCAATCAACTGAGTATCCATATTTCTCACAAATGCCTCCTCATTCATTTTGTTGCTTGAAACACAGTTAAGTTTGTTGCAAAATCTTTAACTTATCTGTCAAATGGTCAGAGCTATTTGGTTATAAATAGATATATATATATATTTATTAGCAAAAATACAAGATTATCTAAAACATGTATGGGGGAGAGAAGAGGAAGGGAGGGAGGGAGAGAGAGTGGAGAGAGGGAAGGAGAAAGGGAGGAAGGTATGAAGACAGAGAGAGAGAGAGAGAGAGAGAGAGAGAGAGAGAGAATCTGTATAAGAAATCTAAGTCCCTGTAGATGAAAACATGTTTAGTGTTAAGGAGAAATGTATAAATGGCCAAGAAAAATTTCTTTTTGTTAAAAAGTGTGCTTTATTAATTACATATGGTGATGCTACTGAACTGCTCTCAGTGGACTATTATCCTTTTCCTATTGTTTTTTTTACTTCATAGAATACTAGTAAGATTCTATAATACTAGTAAGAATACTAGAAAACTATTTTTAAGTATCTTTGTAACAAGGAAATTTAACATAATGACACTATTTCCCTTCTAGTCACTTTTAAGAGTGTGGATATTCCTGAGTGGCATATTGAAGGCTTATAAAAGAAATCTTAATGAATTATATATTAAGGAAAGTATAAAATTTCTTGTCCACAAGATTGTCTATTTTGATAATTATCATATAAATGACTAATGTGACTAGTTGGAAGAAAAGTGAAGAGATAAGGGTTCTATATAAATAAAATACCTCTCCCCTTCAAAATTTCTCACTCCACGCTAATCATCAAGACAAATGGATTCACTATTCAGTTCAAATGAACACATTTCCAACATGGTTTCTTATTCAACTTATCTAGCCAACTCTCAGGAACACACAAGATTCAGCACTAATGAATATTTATGTCCCACACGATCTCATGGGGTGAGTATGTCATTAGTGGGAACATGGAACTCTCTCTGGCTTCCAGGATAAATGTCAATAAAACGAAAAGCCTGGTGGAATGGGAAGGTGCACGAACTGCTTTCCTGAGGGACTATGGTTCCAGTTGTTCCAGGAGAACTGCGGCCCTTCAGGGAGTTGCAGAAAACAGCGGCAAGATTCAAAGTGCCCTCTAAGGCGGGCACATCACTATTTCACGGGAACTTAAGGTTGAATCTGTTATGACTAAGGAAACCAGGACAGCAGACAGGGAAGCATGCATCTCTGGCCTGCAGGCAAAAATGGTAATGGAACAGAAAGTCTGAGGGCAAAGGAGACTGTTCTGAGTGACTCGTGTTCTGCTGTGCGCCTGAACTCTTAAGAGTTCTTTCTGGAAGGTTAGCACTATCGCTCTCTCGGCTTCATTTGAAGCACACTTTATATAGTCTCTATAACTCTATATAGGTATAGAGAGAATAATGCATGTCTTTCAGCTTCTCAAGGTCTCATTCAAGTAGTATTGCCAACTGTGATTTGGCCTTCTTGATTCTCTCCTTCTCTTTATTCATTAGGTTAATGCCTCATTTGGGCATGGAATCTTCAGGACTTGTTGGTTACTGCATAATGAGAAAACGGGGCTGTAGAATCAGGAATACTTTAGTTATTCCTGCATTAGATGAACACGGTATTAGAAAAAAAACACAAAGTGAAGAAATACTTATTTTGCTTCATGGTTTCAGAAAATTTTAATTTCTCATAGCAGAGAAAAGAGGCAGTTCACTTCGGGGTAGCTCAACTGTATGATAGAGGTTGTACGCATGACAGAAGATCAGGAAGGAGGAACAGGCTGGAGTTGGGCTCTGGACCACAACCTTGAAAGGCTTGCTCACAATGACTACTTCTATCAACTAAGCCATGCTTTGTAAAAGTTCCACAGCTTCTCAAAGCTGAGTCACCAGAGGAGCGGAACGTGTTTCACATGCAGGCTTAAGGAGGAAATACCAGATTCACATCACAACAGGGAGGGAAGAAACACGGACACGAGTATAGGCTGCCACTGGGGCTTTCAGTGTACGGATTGGACCGCTGTTCCCACTTCTCTTTCCCATTGGTTGAACTCCCTGGCATGTCTAAATTGTATCTGAGGACAGAAAGGCAAATCCACGGGTGTTCAAAAACCTGTGGGCAGACAGGTGGAGAACTGATTCTGGAGGTGAAAAGAAACTCAAATAGGCGGGGGCGGGCGTACAGTTCTAGCTGTGTAAATATTATGAAGAGCGCAGCCTCATTATCTTCTGCATGGGTCGAGTTCTGTCTGACACAGAGAATCAGCATTATCCCTTCAATACTTTAATAGCTCTGGGACACTCTTCATCTCAATTTCTCTCTAGTAACATGGGGATAGACAATCATATGTGATCAAAGCTGCCAGGTGAAATCCAGCAAGCAGTTAAATTTGGGTTCACAGAAGCAGCATATAATCTTTGTTACAGGAATGCACGATGCAGCATTCCAGGCATACTGAAATGTGTGTTGTTTTCATCTAATTCAGGTTTATATGCTCTCTTTATTCTAAATCTGAAAATTCTCATTACGCATTCACACTTTAAATAAAAATGATTTATTTAAAGCATGATAGCATGAACACAACACTACCTTAGAATCCATATTGTATATGGAAATATTGCCTTTAAAAAGACTCCTGTTATATAGGACGCTTTATACTTCAATATTTTTGGATGTAAAATGCATGTAGAGAGCAAATCTTGGGAGTTTACTGATGGAAATTTTATGAGAAAGTGACCCCAGTGTGTCAAATAAAAAACACACTAAAGTTTTTTTTTCAATTTTTAATTTAAATGGATGATCTCTGACTGGTCATACAAGTACCTTCATGCTCATTTTGTTTGTATCATGTGAAAGCATTGAAGAACAAATGTTGGCCTTTTCTTGAGATATATACATTTATGATTATTTTTCCATAAATTAACTCAATATTCAATCTTTCTTTGTAGCTGTATCATTTATATTAATTAAAACAAATGTCACTTGTACAGGTTATCATCATTGTTTAAGATCAGTAATTCACATTTCTATCATTGATTTTGGCTTAAGTTTGAAAAAAATATAGATTTCTAGATTTCTATACAATCACTCACATTAGCTGTGTTCATAACTCTATGCTGTTTGTTTTCTTAAAGAAATACTCCTAAATTTCATAACACAGCATTGTGATTGAATCTAAATACTGGACTTCCTCCAGAACTGGTATTAACTGTGCCACTAGTCTAGTTTGTGTGTATAACTCATGCCCAGACATTGTTCTGGAGACAGCACATATCTCTGAAATGGTGGTAACCAACTTCAGCCGCAGATCATGCTGAGTGAACGTGTCCATCAGTCACAGACACCGCCACCTGGATGAGAGACGGGCATGAAATCCATCATGCCTAATTCTGCTGTCACTGTGAAGCAGGCCAGCACTGAAGAAGGAAATAGAAATGAACTTGGATTCTTCTTTAAGCTCCCATACACATAGAACTTACAGCACTTCTTAAACTGAAGAGAACGTTACCAAATGTTCCTCACACACCTTAAGGGTCTGAGGTCACAGGACAAAGAACCACATTTAAATCTGGAAAGACAAGTGCATTCGGGGCATAATGACCAACATCAACCTCCCCAGAACAAGTTTCTCCATCAATCAATACTAAGATGTGGATGTGGCCAGTTGCCTTCTTCTCTCACTTGTTGTCATTTGCATCTGTCCTTCTTAGGGGTCAA
The DNA here is from genome assembly GCA_028555095.1 of Dicrostonyx torquatus. Taxonomy (NCBI): domain Eukaryota; kingdom Metazoa; phylum Chordata; class Mammalia; order Rodentia; family Cricetidae; genus Dicrostonyx; species Dicrostonyx torquatus. The sequence continues at coordinate 23,954 of JAQHUG010000248.1, read as the reverse complement.
TTATTTCCTTGGTGATTTCAGGTAAGACAATGGAATTGCCAGCTAAATCTGCAGGAACAGTTCGGATATATGGTTTATGAAGGGAAGGGACTAATTTTGAAGTTTGTGTAAGAACTAAGGGCAGAAGAAATGCCTTTTAAAAACCAAATGCCTTTTTAAAATCAGTTTTGTTGTAAAGCAGGTTATGAAATGCTAGAATATTTTTCAGGGCGAAGCAGGGTCAGTTAGAGCATATGGAATCTCTGATGAGAAACATCTTGGTGACGAAATGAACAGTGAATAGGGAACAACAGAAAACTTGCCCAGGTAACCAGAGATGGATGTCCTGTTGGTCCTTCTGAAGTTGGAACAAAGAGTCAGAGCAGAAAGGGCAGAACACTGAAAGCATCTAGGATACAGTCTGTGATCCAGAGATCACATGTCTCTGGATCTGTCAAAACGTCTCAACAAGAGGAGAGGAAGCTAAAAGAAAAGCATCAGGGAAGTTGATATGCCTTAAGTTTTAGTCACTCATGTAGCTGGCTTTTAACTATTGCTATAATAAAACATTTACATGGCAATATGCCATCCCTTCCAAATAGTGTAGAGTCTAGTTTTGCAGGGATTTATTTGAAAACAGTTGCAATTTATGGCAAAATGTGGGCTTTCTTTGTTTAGCAATAATAGACATTTAATGAGAAACTGTTTTGTGCCAAGAACTGTGTTGAAATTATACTTTCATGGACAATTAAGATACTGGTCTATGCTCAGAGTTCATATCTTTGGGGAAGAAGACAGTTCACAGATATGGGATTGTAGAGATGATGAATAAAATGGGAGGGAGACATAGGTGAGGGCAAAGGAAATACATTGGGAATTCCCTTAGCTGAGCTACAGAGGCCAGGCTGAAGGAACCTACCCAGTACCCAGGTGAAGGGAGGAGCAACAGCCTGAGGGAGGGCGTTTCAGGGTGTGACCACTAATGGTCCTTTATGGACCTGCACTTCTAAGCACATCACTATAATTAATTCATTTCACTACTCCCCCAAGTCCAACTTGTTAATAAGAAAAGTGGAGAAAAGTTAAAAACAATCAATTAACATCTAGAGACCTAAAAATCTACATTAGCAAATGACTTATTAGGTGTGTGTGTACTTCGTTTAGCTAACTACTTTAAAGAAAAAACTACACTATAGAAGTACAATTCCAAACTAAATGAACACTATTTTTTTAGAAGATCGACACTTTTAATATTAAGTCATTTCCTATGATGTATTTTTAAAATACTTATTTTGATTTCTTTCCTATTTCTAAAGGCTATTATAATTCAAGGTGTTTATGGTTTTTTGGATGCCCCAGGACAAGTGCAGGCCATTTTGTTCTAATTGACCTTGCTTTGATCTGTTTTATCAATTTCTGGGCATTGCCTGTCTCTAGTTCTGTTTGGTTAGCAGCCCCAGAAGGTTTTACATCAACTGTTCTTCTGTTTATGGTCCGTTGTGGGATGAAACACTAGGAGACCACCCATTTAATCAGTGTTTTTTATTTTTTCTCCTTTTATTAGAAATAATTTTTTCTTACATAGTATACCTTGACTATGCTTTTCCCTCTATCTAATCCTCCCAGTTCCTCCCAACATCCCCTCTCTGTCTCTTATTA
>JAQHUG010000247.1:2923255-3008153 GCA_028555095.1 Dicrostonyx torquatus | reverse complement strand
CAGAGCCACTGTCGTTATATTTAATCACATGGGAAACTATTTAGAAGTAGGTTTGACAACAACACCTTCATTTGCCCAGCTTTTTAAAAACTAGCGTCTAGTATGTTAATGATAGGACGCTTTGGATCCTGGAACATAGCCTAGCATGGGACATAATCAGGGCTTAGGGATTCCACTTTGTAGTCAGTAAGTGCCAAAGAGTGAACTTTTTGTTTCTCTTTTAATTCTAAAAATTACATTTATGTGTGTGCCACAGCACGTATGGGCGGTCAGGGGATAGCTTCAGGAATATCAGCTCTCTCACTTCCATATGGAGCTGGAACCAAGGTCATCAGGCTTGGTGGCAGAAATCTTTACTCACTGAGCCATGTTACCAGCCCGTTTGTGTGTGTGTACATGTGACGTACTTCTCTAAGGTGTGAAAGTTATGTCTTACAGAAGCTGCTGCTTTGTCCCCTGACAGTTCTAGGCATGAACCGCTACTTCCAGCCATTCTACCAGCCCAATGAGTGTGGCAAAGCTCTGTGTGTGAGGCCCGATGTGATGGAGCTGGATGAGCTCTATGAGTTTCCAGAGTATTCTCGAGACCCTACCATGTACCTGGCTTTGAGAAACCTCATCCTTGCTCTGTGGTACACAAACTGCAAAGTAAGTGAGGACGTGCCAGACATTGGCATGGGGTGGAGGACGGCAATGAAGGAAAGGAGTACTTGGTGTGGGGTAGAACCTGGAGGCCAAGGGTTTTCCAGAGTGACACTGTTGCCCTTTGGGGCACATGACTCAAGGGTACGGGAAGGCTGTTCTATATACACAGTAGTATATTTGCTATATCCCTGGCCTCTGCTCTGGAGACTCTAGTACCACTTCCCTGTTAAGACAACTGAATACATGTTAACAACTTCTTATCTGAAGTACTTGGGACCAGAAGTGTCTTCAGCTTTTGGAATTTCAAAAAAAAAAATTAGAATATATGAATAGACTTCTCCAGGTGTGCATCCCAATCCCAAAAGCCTTCCAGTGCTCTGAAATCTGAAACTTAAGTGTTCTGTTGGCAGTCAGGATTTGGAACATTTCAGATTTCATGTTTTCTAGTTAGAGATCTCATCTGTCTGAGTCTAGGCATTTTCAAGTAGACAGTTAGCCCTGTTAAGAACAGCTTTGGACCATATGGAGTCAGAATGCTACAGTGCATGAGAAGGTGCAGGCTTGGTTCAAAGAGCCATATTGGGTGTTGCCAGGAAGGCAGAAAGCAATCAAAGAGGGGATTATAAGCCCTTGAGTAAGGGTTTTTGTTCAGCTCTGTCCCTAGCCAAGCGAGACCAATGATTTTAACTCTGTAGGACTGCATAAATATTTGGGGCGTCAAGATAGCATTCGCTTGAAAGACTGAAGGAGAACTAGAAGCAGGGAAGTAGGAGTGCTAGTGGGAGATCAGACTAGCCAGCCATGGTGATCCATCCACACCTTCATCCCTGTGCTCAGGAGGCAGAGGCCATGGTGATCCATGCACACCTTCCTCCCAGTGCTCAGGAGGCAGAGGCTAGCAGAGCTCTTTGAGCTCCAGGACAGCTAGAACTGCAAAGTGAGAACCTCTCTCAACAACAAAATGTAAAAATAAACTTTTAGCCCTAGATTTTGTATTTTATATTTTGTTTGTTTTTAAATTGGGTGACTTTCTTGCTGTTGGTTTTGTTTTCCTTGTAAACACAGGAAGCTCTCACTCCTCAGAAGTGCATTCCCCACATCATTGTCCGGGGCCTTGTGCGCATTCGATGTGTCCAGGAAGTAGAGAGGATTCTTTACTTCATGACGAGGAAAGGCCTCATCAACACAGGAGTTCTCACCGTGGGAGCCGGCCAGCATCTTCTTCCTAAACACTACCACAATGTAAGCAACTGGCTGCAACACCTCTGCCTTTGGTCGTGGTAAGCTATAATATAACAGAAACCACAGAAACCAAAAGAAAGCCTTGTGAAGACATTTTCCCAGGAGGAGACTAGAAGCACAGTTTCTCCAGGTTGTAGGGAAAAAGAGGTTACTTAAGACAGGTGTAGTCCTGTACTCTAGGAAAACAAAGCCTAGTAACACTAGAGAAATAGACTAACCCTGCCTGGCAGCTGGAACCTGCCAGAGCAACTGTAGCAACCTTTGTCACCATTGTTCTAACTAGAGTTTCTTTGTGTTTTGTTTTTTGAAGAAATCTGTTCTGGTTGTTGGGGCTGGTCCAGCAGGCTTAGCAGCTGCTAGGCAACTACATAACTTTGGTATGAAGGTGAGACACTGGGGAATTGGGGGTGGGGACAGGGGGTTCGCCACTCCTTCGCTCCAGATTTTGTAAGACTTATAGGCCAGTTCTTAAATCTAGTGAAGAATGATACACATACTTTCTTCTTTTGAAAGAAGCTCACCTAGAGCTGGGGTTACGTGCCTGCCTCTTGAGTGATGGCGTAAAGAATACATCTTTTTACAGCAGGTCCTAGAGAAGCTTTGGATTGGAATGAGTCAGTCAGAGCAGGTAGAACTTGGAGAGTACTAGACTGTAGGAAGGAACTCAGGTATTCTAGCCTGGAATCCACAGATCTTGGCAGGTTATTATTAACTAGTGGAGGTGATAGGATAGTTTGGGGAAACAGATGGAAACACAGAAATTCACTCTCTGTTGGGGAAGTTTTCAAATACCCAGTTAGCTTCCCCGCCCCCCGAGTACTGAGGATGAAACCCAGGGCTTGTGTTATGCTTGGCAAGCACACTGCTCTAGCCCTCGGATTTCGTCATGCAAACCAGTCATCCTTGCTTGGAATCTTATTCAGGAAAACATAAGTCCTGGCTTTCGAAAGCAGGATGGAATGAATGATCACATGGCTGAGATAGAATTCTAACTTCTTAGCACCTTGGGAGGGCAGAACAATGTGCCAATTGCTGGCAAATGCCTTACTCCAGCTCACAGCTAGCCAAGATAGAGGCTGCTACGGGGTGGGACAGTATGGCTCAGCTGGGCCAAGAAGTGCATGCCTTCATCCCAGCATTAAGGATACAGAGGCATGCAGATCTGACTTGGAGGCTATCCTCATTCTATGCCAGTCAGCACTACATAGTGAGACTAAGAATCTGGTATCTAATTTTTATCAAATCAGAACCTTCCCCTAGCTTTCTCTGATTTTCTAAATTGGGTACATTCTTCTTAAAACTTTTCAAAGACTTTGATTTTCATTGAAGGCAAAGTTAAATATAATTTTTGTTGTTGTTATTTTGAGATAGGGTTTCTCTGTATCGCTTTAACTATCCTGGAACTCTCTGTAGACCAAGCTGGCCATGAATTCACAGAGATCCACCTGCCTCTGCTTTCCAAGTACTGGGATTAAAGGTGTTCCATTGCCAGGATGTTAAATATAATTTAAGATTCAGATCTTTCACTTTCCCCTATCTGGCCCAGAGAGTTTAAATTTTTGGCAAGGTGTTCAAAAGGCACATTTTAGATTGTCAGAAGTATTTAATAACTGTGCCTAAAAGATTTTTTCTCCTGGGTAGATAGAGGACTCAGATTGTGGACTGTATCATACTAGCAAAACAGGAAAGTCAGTTGGGTTAGAGGAAGTGTTTGTGGTAGGAAACCCCTCTGTGAGCTATAGAAAGTGTGTGTGTTCTTTCAGTAGTAGATATCAGGCTCAGTGTCTCTTGTTTGCCTTTTACTTAGGAAACCTAGAGTATATCATAGGTAATGCTGCTAATATCCAAAGCCTGGGAGACTGCCTTTAATATTCAGCCCTTGTATACTAAAAAGAGATAGAAATGAAAAATTAGAGGAAGAGGGTAGGAAGGTAGAACCACAGCTGTAGCCCTCCTAGTTATTTTGGCAGGGGAGGTCCCAGAGGACTTGTTACTCTCTCAAGTGATTGTGATAGCCTAGGCGACCATCCGTGTCCTGGGTAACCTGGGCAGCGGTTAACTGGAGAGCAATTCAGAGTAGTGCTTCCAGAGGTATGACTGATATTGCTGCAAGGAGCACTCAAGTTGCAACCTACTGCAACCCCCAGGACAAGGGCACTTGGAATCCTGGGGTCATGCAGAAACCTTGCCTGCTGCCAGAGAGCAGTTTTGTATCTCACTGACATTAGACACTTGGAGATGGGTGTAGGCTCGCTGGATTCAGCCAACTCTGTTGAAGTCATACTTCCATAGTTGAAAATGTCCTAGCAACCCTGAATAACAGGTATTTGGTGGAAAATTCAGCTCTTGAACATAGTTCTTGTTTGCTCTGCTTGAGACGAGGAATTCCCAAGTAATCAAAAATGGCCTTATGCTTGAGCGTTCTGCTTCAACGTCCGTAATGCTGGGTTTACATTCATGACTTAGACTAGATTTTAATGTGATTTCTAGGGTCTTGGGAGATGGCTCTGCAGACAAATTGTGTACTGTGAAAGCTTGAAGCCTTGAGTTCAGATTCCCTGCTTTCCCAGAAATGCTAGATGTGGCAGTGTGTGTCTATTATCCCAGCAGAAGACTGGGAGAGTAGAGACAAGTGGATCTAGGAGATTGCGACCCAGCCAGCCTAGGTCGAGCACACCTGTATACACTTGTACACGCATAAATATACCCACTGCCACACAAATTAAAATTGGAAAAATAAACTCATGCAGGGGCTGGAGAGTTGTCAGTGGTTAAGAGCACTGGCTGCTCTTCCAGAACACCTGGGTTTGATTCCTAGTGCTGACATCTTCGCTCCCAACGACTGTAACTTCAGTTACAAGGGGATCTGATGCCCTCTTCTGACCTCTAAAGGCACTGCATGGCATGTGGTACAGACATGTGTATTTCCACAAAACACATAACATTAAGAAAAAAATAACTTGTAGAATGCTGTTTAAAATTCAGATTTACTCATTCATCAGATCTTTCTCTTGTTTTATGATGTATTTGAGATAGGGTCTCACTCTGTACCCAGTGCTGGCCTAGAACTCACTATGTAACCCAGAGTGGCCTCAAATTCCTGGCAGTCGTCCTGCCTCTGTTCTCAGTCACTGAATCTTACCTGATTTGAGAGAAGTGGTGTAAGACCACCCACCCACTCCTCGCTGAAGCTAGGCTGGTCTAAACGTGTACCTGGTTCTCGTCATACTTGTTATAGTTGTTTCTGTGGAACTGTGAGTCTCTGAGATGGAGTTGTTTAGCACTGTCGCTCTACGTTTTTGTCATTCTGCATCTGGTATGACTGTTCTGTTTCGATTCCCCAATTATCTTTCTAGGTGACTGTCCTGGAAGCCAAAGGCCGAATTGGAGGTCGAGTCTGGGATGACAAGTCTTTTAAAGGTGTCGTAGTGGGACGAGGACCCCAGATTGTCAATGGCTGTATTAATAACCCAGTAGCACTAATGTGTGAGCAAGTGAGTGTCCCGAAGACTTGTAGGCAAGAAAAGAAAACTTGTCTCTGTTTGCATAGAGCGTTAATATGGAGCTGGGGGTATGGCCCGTGGTAGAGCACCTGCCTAGCATGTGTGGTGCTGAGGTGCGCTAGAGTATATTTATGCTTCCAGAGGAGACAGCATGCATAATTTCCTTCATACCCTCTGCAAAGTGTGCAATAATGGTTCCATAGATGCCTTTCCCGGTAGGCATTTAAAAGACTTTCCCCAAGGTCTTTATTTTTTATTTCTGGATCATTTTCAGGCCACTTAGTTGGTTCATAATCAAGCCCAGGGTTGCTAGGAATATTAGGTGAAAATGTAGAATTCTTAGATAGGTTTGTCTTTCAAACAAGTAAATTTTTTAGTGTAAGTACGCCCCAAATATTACATGAGTTTACATGCAACATTTGGGGCACAGTTAATACTTACAAAGTACAGTATTTCTCTGAAAGTGTCTTCTAGCACCCTGTCTGTTATCTTGCCAACCTTCTAGGTCTAAGGTGATTGTTTTCCCCTGAAAGGTTTCAGCTTCTCTGAGTGTATATGATCATTGGCATGAAGATCTGAAGTAGCGACAGAATGTTTAGTAAGGACAGGCAGCTCACAGCACCTGAAACATGAGCTGAGAATTTAGAGTGCATTGCCTGGAAGCTGCTGTTGTCACCCTCATGTCCCATAAAGTGGGGTGTTCCTGACTTCATCCTATTTCTGCTTCCTCACTTGGCTGTCCCCCAGCGAGCACACAGCTGCTGTTTTGAGTTTTTAGACTCTTCTTATGAGAGCACTGCCTAATGTCAGTTTAGAACTTGTAGGTATTTTTTTTCCAGGAAAGACTTTCACCCTGTTCTTCTTGTTATTTTGAAGCTTGGCATCAGCATGCATAAGTTGGGAGAAAGATGTGACTTAATTCAGGAAGGTGGACGGATAACTGACCCCACTATTGACAAGCGCATGGATTTTCATTTTAATGCTCTCTTGGATGTTGTCTCTGAGTGGAGGAAGGATAAGACTCTGCTCCAAGATGTCCCTTTAGGAGGTATGGGGAGAACGGTGGTATGATGGTTCCCTCATAGTATCTGCAGGAGGGCCAGTCTTTACATATATTACTCTCACTGAATGCTGCAGATTTTCTTAGAGATGGGCAGAACTTCCCTCGGGAAGCTCACGTGTGTGCACGCACACACACAGAAACACACCTTACTTTGATATATTGTTTAACAAAATTATCTAAACATTTATTTCAGTCTCCCAGAGAAACTTACTTTAAACCTGTGATAAGCCCTCCGTGTATATGGTTACGGTTGTTAGCCCATATATGCTTTCTGAAGGTCTCTGAATATCAGTATTTCTTTCCTTTCTTTGACTTCAGTTATAATAGATTGGTTTTTTTTAGTATGTTTTGCTTAATGCATATTTTAAAGTAAGCATATAAAATCAGAACTTTGACTGTGGTACTTAAATGGACAATAATAATCACAGCTCTTAAGCCCATGACTTCTTATGGTGACCCATTTTCGTGAAGGTACCAGCTGAGACATTGTGTCCTGCCCCTTATATTTCTGTTTATGTAACTTGCAATTTCGTAATCTGCATTTTTCATTTGTAGTTCTTGGAAGCATGATTTTTTTTTTAGTGTGAATGTTTGAACTCTTTAATATGTCAATCTCTTTAACTATGTATTTTGACAAGCGTGTTCAAAGTTCTTCAACTGATATTGTATTTATTTCAGTAGCTAGGTGTTTTGGTTTTCCTTTCTGTTGCTGGGATATACTCTGACAGAAAGCAGCTTAGGAAAAAAAGGGGTTATTTAGCTTAAGTTATGGTCCATCTTAGCGGGGAAGTCCCATCACATCCACAGTCAAGAGCAGAGAAAGAACACACGTGTGCATTCTGCTCAGCGTGGTTTCCTTGCTGTAACAACAGCCCAGTCCCAAAGCCCAGGAGTGGTGCTGCCCACTTAAAGGTTTTGTTTCCCATCCATTAATGCAGCTGATACAATCCCCCACAGACAGCCTGATATGTGTAATCCCTCACTGAATCTCTTTCATTCCCAAGAGATGCTACTTTGTATCAAGTTTACAATTAAAATTAATGGGCACACAGGGCATGTCTCTCCCTCCTCCTCTGCTGCCTTTGAGAGACCTGACTCACAGTCAGATCATTTTTGGAAAAAAGTATTGGCAGACAAACCCTGAAAGAATTCTCAGCCATGCCCTCTAGGCAGCAGGACCATTGAATAGGATGTGTAGTGCCCAGATCAGTTATTACTCTCTTGAAACTAAAATTACTAGGCTGAATTGAAGTCTCCAAATTTTACATTTTTCTTTTCTTTTTGAGTCCTCCTGCCTCAACCTCCAGAGTGCTGGGATTTTAGGTGGTGTCATCATCACGTGCAGCTCTCTTCTCAATGGCTGATTCTCTTCACATCCCTTTCTTATACCCGCCTTGTTACAGCTTTTCCCTTGACCTTGTTTTAAAACATTAAAGGAGGCTTAAGAATAATTTATAAGTAATTGCTTAAGCTTAGTGTTCTATTTAAAAAGTTTTGATAATGCATGCATATATCTGTATGAAGTTATGGTTATATTCTGCCTATCATCTCGGTTGTCTGCAGTCTCAGTATAGCGAGAGAGAGAGAGAGAATGTGCTTTGGGGCTAGAGGTCATTTCACAAAGAATATGTACTAAAATTATAAGATATTACTTACATGACAATTAGGTTATTAGGTTGAAGCCCCTCTTAGTCTGCTTGTGCTTGATTTCATGCTGGGCTGTGACAGTGGTGTCTCTCTCTTTCACTAAGTGACAGGAATATAGAGACTGTCAGCAGGTGGGAATGGGGCTGCTACAAAGGACTCCGAAAGTGACAAAGAGCTCAAGACATCAGGGCAGAAATCTGGCACAAACCCAGGGTCTGGGTATCTCGATATGACAAATTAGTTAAGAATCACAAAATTTTAGTGAGAATTTGGAATTGAGGCTGTCAGGATCTAGAGTTACACTCATACACACACTGGCTCACACACACACCGGCTACATACTGTTAATACATAACGTATCTTGTCTCAGAAAGCCAAGGGCTTAGGCTAGTGCTTAGTAAGAAACCATTTGTTTACCCTGCCCAAGGTGCAGAGTCCATTTTCCAGCTCTGAAAGCAAAACAACAGATGCTCACTGGTGGTTCTAGTCAGGCAGTTGCACAGCACTTCATAGAAACCTGGAGTCTGTGACGTGTATGGGTGATTGTCACTAAACAGTTACCAACCTGTACTAAGATGCTTGGAATTAGACCAGAACACTCAGATACCAAGTGTGCACCTCCCCACCCCATTATTGTTTAGTTAAGCCAATCAGAACAATTTCGCAGGAGTGTCTATAGTTAAAATTCCAGTTGAATGGGATAGATAAATCCTGTACACACCTGTAGTACAGCACTGGGGAGGCTGAGGCAGCCGCTCGATAACACTAGACTGTAAGGCATGGAAGACCCAGGCACTGGAGGCTGTACTTAAACTAGACAGCAGGAGAAGCAAGTCTAGCAGGGCTAGAAGTTACCCTGAGAGGATTTAAGAGCTGTGTGGCCAGGCCTCAAAGGGGGTAGGTCATAGTTGCTACTTGGGCGAAGCCAGCAGGCCTACGCTGCTCAGTCAGCTTTTGGAATTTAACTGTGTGTTTCAACAGAAACTCATTAGTGGTGTTGAGAAAGATTTCTGACACAGCAAAAGGCCACAGGAGAGACTGCACTCCTTTGGTTGAAAGGAGATGGTTAGGAGCTTCAAGGCCACAGCAGTCAGAGCTGAAAGGGCATGGTGATCCTGTCTACAGGCGTAAGGGGACTTTTTCCACCTCTGGAGCAGAGGAGACAGCTTCTCCACTAAGCAGGCGCTTAAGGTGTTTTAATGGCCAGCTTCCTCTGTAACTTCGTTTCCATCAAGATTAAGCATTTGCAGCTGAGTGGTGGTGGCGCACGCCTTTAATCCCAGCACTTGGGAGGCAGAGGCAGGTGGATCTCTGTGAGTTTGAGACCAGCCTGGTCTACAAGAGCTAGTTCCAGGACAGGCTCCAAAGCTACAGAGAAACCCTGTCTTGGAAAACAAAAAAAGGGGGGGCTGCTTGCTGAGGAGTTGGCTCCATCAAGAATATATTGCATTCTACTTATTCCTGATTTTGCTTGGGAAGACTGGAAGTTTTGGGCTCTTTTGGGAAAAGCATGATCAGGAACTGGACAGGAAATTGCTCCTCAGCTGATTTTTTTCGCCCTGATCCGTTCTCACCACAGAGAAGATAGAGGAGATCTACCAAGCTTTTGTGAAGGAATCTGGCATCCAGTTCAGTGAGCTGGAAGGACAGGTGCTGCAGTTCCACCTGAGCAACCTGGAGTATGCCTGTGGCAGCAGCCTGCACCAGGTGAGCCCGTGGGTCCTGAAATACTCTGGCGTGCAGCTGGGGAGTGGGCTCATTCAGTAAAGTGCTGCTGCATAAGCGTTCCCCAGTACCCGTGAGAAAACCAGATGTGTGCGCTTATGTTAAGGAGGCAGAGAGGAGGCTTGCTGGTCAGTGAGCTTGCATCCCCCTGTCCTGTGTGTGTCTGTACAGTTGCTTGAGTGCCGCTGCACGATACACTGATTAGAGGCCAGCCTTCCAGAGCCAGTTGTACGCCTTCACTGTAAAAACTCTTGACTAAATTCAGCTCCTAGGCTTATGTAGCAAGCACTTTCAACCAGAGAGACATCTTCTTGGCCATTTGTGTAACCCAGGCTGGGTTTGAACTGGCCATACAGCACCAACTCTTTTTGTCACCACCTCCCATGTTGCTGGGGTTACAGGCACATGCTGCCACTTGGTTGGGAGTTTATCTGATTGTAAAGTTAAATATTGCTTGGTAGCCCCAACTGGTCTCATCCCTCAGCCTCCCAGGTGATAGGGTTACAGACATGTACCACCATACGGCCTGTGAAGAAGTTCACTCTGTACACTCCAAGAAGGGAGGGATGCTCAGCTTCACCTGAGAAGGGACCAAGAGTCTTTCCTTTGCTACTCTTTACCCTGTGCAGTAGCCCTGAGAGTCATTTTAGTGGGGACATATTGTTTAAAAACACTGCTCCAAGAAACTAATGTAGCATTGCAGTTCTGTTGGTCTGTAGAAGTGAATTTCAAGCTTGCCTAACTCACTCAGCCAGCAGCCAATCAACAGTCCACTCCCCTGCTTAGAAGCAGTCTTGAGAACACCTCCTCCTCCATTACTCTGCATTACAATTTGAACTGAACCATTTCCCCCAAATGTGCTACGTCTTGGCCTTTGTGGAACTCCTACCTGTGTTGAGGATAGAAATTTGGCAGATATTCCTGTGGAGTTGAAAAAAATGCTTGCAGTTTGACCTCCATAGAATTTGCCTTTACCAGAGTTGCTGATGAAGGGACTTAGCCCACTCTAGCACGTGGCTCTGGCAGGCCTTGCCCTTCTTCTGTTCCCTCTGCCTTGCTAAAAACTGTTAGATTACATTCCTAATGCTAGCTACCGAGGTTTATACCCACTTCCACCTCCTAAGGCTAACTACCAAGGTCCATCTATTGTAGAATTGAAATCCAGGAATCTGAAGGCCCCTTTGGCTCACCTAATTAATATACCCAATTAAAATTAAACATCTCATCCTAACACAAGGTCTACCCCTTTACTTTTTAAAACTGCCATTTGTCTATGTGCTATGTCTGTCTCTCTCTAGTCAGAGGCAGTCCTTTGTCCCTCTGGCACACATACCCCTGCTCCCTTTACCTTGCTTGTTCCTTCCCCTTCTCTCCCGTTCCCTATCTCCTTTACCACAACATCCCAGCCCATTCTAAGCAGGCCTCCCTTCTCCTCTCTTAAAAAATTACGCCTACGAGGTCATTTGCTGCTGCTTTTCTGCCAAAGTCAGAGCAGCCACTTTAACTTTTCTTCCCGGCTAAATAAAGGATCTCTGTGAGCAGAGGTGTTTGGGTGTGATTTGTGCCTAATCTGGGATCTGGGAGGGAGCCCCCGCTGTGCGGGAGCCCCCTTCATCTAATGCTTCAGGTAAACATTTTTTTTCTTTAATCAATGAGTGGTACCTATTCTGAAATAATTTAAACCTTCTTCCCCCATTTGTCATGTGTGTGGGTGTGTACGTGCATGTGTAGACCAGAGGACAATCTCAGGTACAGTTCCTCAGGTGCTGTCCACTTGTACTTATTTTGAGACAAAGTCTCACTCTGTAGACTAATTGGCCTGGAAGTTAAGGCAATACCTTAATTCTAGCACCTAGAAAACTAGAGGCATGAGCTGCCATGTCTGTTCAGATCATGAGTTCTAATGTAAGCTTTTCTGTGTGTCACATAGTTTGCCTTCCCCAGACAGTGGTGGGTGTACCCTGGGGCTAGTTGGCGTTGGCTGTCCTCATTTCCTCTGTGATTGGTACTCACCTCCTGCCTGGGGTGGTTTTCTCCACCCGGAACTTTTTCTTTCTTTCTTTTTTTTTTTTTTTTTAATGTCCTCAGGAGCAGCTTGTAGGTTTACATTATGGCTTCCTAACATATTGTATTGTTTCCTAGGTGTCTGCTCGCTCCTGGGACCACAATGAATTCTTTGCCCAGTTTGCTGGTGACCATACTCTTCTAACTCCTGGATACTCTACTATCATTGAAAAACTGGCTGAAGGACTAGACATTCGCCTCAAATCTCCAGTGAGTTTGGATGGGTGGGAGACTGGGGAGGATGTAGTTTTAAGAACAATACAGGGTTTCAGTAGCTCATGACCTCGCTAGCCCTAATTTAACACTAAGTTCTTCACCCTAATGTGCTTTATCTTCATAGTCTCAGAAATCTGCCTTACTTTGTGCTATAATAAAGCGTTTTCTATTATCTTGACATGTTTATAAACTTTCACTGAGTTTAGCTGTAACGACTCAAGAATGCTGCATGCCCAGCACTCCCTAGTCTGCATAGCCTAGCTGTACACACACACACCATGGAAAAGGTCCTGACCCTCATGCTGTGCTAAATGTTTGTCTTGAACAGGTGCAAAGTATAGATTATACTGGAGATGAAGTGCAAGTTACCACGACAGACGGTATAGGGTATTCTGCACAAAAGGTAGGTGCTGGGGTCCTACTAGGATAGAGCACCGTACTACCAAGGGCCCATCTTTGCCCTTGGAGTCTGCAGTTTGTCCTTGGAGTCTGCCTAGAGACTTGTTGGTTTCTAATGAAGCAGGTCTACTCACAAGTTGTGAGTAGCTTACAAATCTGAGATATTCAAGCACTGTCTAAACACATGGCAGATGGAGTTCTGTGTTCCTTAAAGTGGGTTCTATAGTCCCACTGTTCCTAATTGAATAAGAAAATTCCCAGGGCTGGCGATTGAGTTCCAGTGTGAAGACCTGAATGTTGTCCCCAGTTCTTCCTCCTGAAAATGCTTTGGTCACATGAGTTTGGGAAGTTATATAACACAGCCCTCTTAGGATTGAAAGGGATGCTGGAACCCTTTTCAAATTCAAGTTTTCGTCTTGAAACTGTATTTTCATGGAACTTAAGTACTGCAATGTAACTTGGACTCTTGATAAACAGCTTCAATAGGTGGATAGTGCAAGATACTGAGTCTAGTTGCTGAAATCCCAATGTGAAATGTAGTACTGGAAAATGAAGGCAGTTACCCTGAAAGCTTGTGATTTCTGGAGTTGAAATGATGAATAAGAGAACTCACTGACAGACCCTGTCACCTTATGGCAGACTAGCTTTGCTTTCTCCTCTGTCATCTGACAGCTTTCATGGTCCTGGATATTCATACAGAAACAAAGGATTGCATATCACACAGGGAGGATGGGGCCTAGAGATACAATGGGTTAGAGGTGTCTTGTTTTTTTTTTTTTAAAGATTTATTTATTATGTATACAACATTCTGCCTCTATGTATGCCCACACGCCAGAAGAGGGCGCCAAATCTCATTACAGATGGTTGTGAGCCACCATGTGGTTGCTGGGAATTGAACTCAGGACCTCTGGAAGAGCAGCCGGTGCTTTTAACCACTGAGCCATCTCTCCAGCCCCATGGAGATGTCTTAAAACTGCTGTCATCAGCTGGCTGGAAGACCATGCAGCAATTCTCAGGGCCCTGTAAGGATTCTCGTTTTTCAAGCCTAGGATTCTCTGTGTAGCTTGCTGGGAACCACTGGGCAGTAAGTTCCTACTATGTAACTTCCTCCAAAGGCTAGCATTTTAAGTATGGACTTTTAAAATTACAACTCAGCTCCATTTAAGGGAAAGAATTCTGTGTGTCTGCATCTTAGTGTCTAGGATAACATGCTACTTGGTATTTCCCTACCTGGTCACCCTCACCCTCTGCTGATGTTGGCTAGACACATGTACTCCTGAGCCTTTGTATTTAGGCCTTCCAGATGAATCAACATAGCTGCAAACCACACTTTAAATGTTTAAAGTAGATATTCTTATTATACAGCTAATAGTCATCACCATTTGTATTGGAAGTCTTCCTGCTGTGCAGCCCAGCTGGAGAGAGAAAAATGTGTGACAGACTGTAACTCTGTCTAGGTTACTTTCACAGATAATGAGCCTCACTGTCCTACCAGGGTGAATTTATACCACTAGTGGCTTACTCAAGGGCTTGTACTTTGGAAAGTTTTGTTAGTAAGACTTCTAGAATTTATTTTTGGCAGTTGTCATGTCAGCTGTTGTTTGGCAGTGACTATTGGTCATATGGATGCTAGTACATACAAATGGATTGTAAGCTTTGGGAGAGAGAACGTGTTTTATACTTTAAGACTTTGAGGTGGCAAAAAGTAGTGACAGAACTCAGAAGAACTCTGGACTTGCTCTGATCCTGGAACTGGTGGTTAAACCAAGTATATGGAGTGTTTGAGGATGAGAGTACATAGGATGTTGAGATTCCAGTGCATTGTTGTTTCATCTAGTCCTGCAAATATTGAAAGGCAGTTGTAGCTCCTTCCCTTCCTCTTATACAGACTCCCTTGCCTCTAAGGTTCTCCTTGTGACATCCAACCAGTTGTATACACATCTGGGAGGTGCAGCCTGTCTGGCTTTGCTTCACTGTTGCTGCCTCTGCTGCCAGCACAGTGGTTAAAGTGCTTGGTTCTGCTGTAGCAGGGGTAGCAGAGGTTCCATGAAACCAAAAGATAGGGCAGGAGACACCTGTTTTGCTGGTGCAGGTCCTTCTAGTGTAGGGTGATTCTGGTGCTGGTGGCAGTGATGACTTTTTGGTTGATTCTGGAACAAGAACTTTCTGAATGGTAAGCTGAGATAGCAGTTATTCTTGATGGCTTGTTTTTATTGTGTTTCAAGGATCCCCTTTTTTTCCCCAATAGGTCCTTGATATGTAGCCTTGGTTGGCCTTAACCTTCTAAGTGCTAGGATTATAGGCTTGTGTTACCATACCCAGCCGAGAGTTTAATTTGACCTTTAAAATTATTTGAAATCTTGTAGTAAAGTACTTACTGCTTAAAAAGTTCTCCTGTGGTTTCAGAGTTTATAATATGCTTATCCTATGGAGCATACTATTGCCTCCTAGTTTAAAGTAGTACTCTGATTCTGAGATCAGCAAGGGCAGACATTTTCTTTATTTTATAGACTATTGGCAAGGAAGGTACTGAGAATGACAACAAGCTCAGATTATTTTGGGCATTCCTACCCCCTTTCTTTTTCTTCATTTTTTGTGGATAAGATCTCACTGTGTATCTGATTGGCCTTCAACTTGCTATATAGTCCAGGCTGTCTTTGATCATCTTGGTCTTAATCTGTAGAGTCATTACAAGTGTTGACCGTCATGCTTGGGCCACTTCTATAAATAGCGCTGCTTTTCAGAGATGAAGTATGCTACCCTCCCAAATCAGCTTACATTAGCCATCATTCTTGATGTACATTCCTGTGTGACTGCCACTTCTGCTCAGCTAGGCACTCTTGTGTAATGAACAACCTATGTGAGCTCACATAGCACCCCATTCTTAGAACATAAAGTGGGATATTGGCAGTTTTAAAGCCGGAAGTAGAGAGGAATGTTCAGGTGTTGGTTGGTATGAGCACTGAGAAGTGTGGGTGGTTTCAGATGCTGTGTTAATTGCTCTCCACAGGTACTTGTCACGGTGCCACTAGCCATTCTACAGAGAGGTGCCATCCAGTTTAATCCACCATTGTCAGAGAAGAAGATGAAGGCCATCAATAGCTTGGGTGCAGGCATCATTGAAAAGGTGACCTAAATTACCTTAGCCTCAGAACTCTGAGATCAGTGCTGGCTGATAGTTTTGTTTGGATAATAATCTTTTGTACAGTTAGGCAAACAAAAGGGAGTAAGAATAAACAGAATGTACTATATACATACATGTCAAACAACTAATTTTACTCAGTTAAAAAATGGGGGCAGGAAAGATACTAAAAAAAAGTTTAGCCTTATTTAAAAATTTCTGATATAATTTGGATTTAAAAAGGCCAGCTGAATTCCATTTTGATTTTTAGGAGTTCTCTTGAATCCCTAGATGAGGTTTCATGTAGTGTAGACTGCCTTCAAACTGTGTAGCTAGGGGTAGATTTGAAGTCCTGACTTTCCTGCCTCCACCTATCAAGTGCTGAGATTATCCGCCTGCCTAGCAAGCCCAGCTGAGAAATGAATCTAGTCATCTGAGTTTGACTTTGCTATAAGCAGCTCTTAATGTGCTTTATTTCCCGTGTTCATGTTATGAGCTCCATTAGCAGTCAAGGCCATGCTGCAGATATTAGAAGGCCTTTTGAGTGGGTGTAGCTTATGGAGCTCAGGACTAAACAGGTGGGCAGTTTTGAACCTAGTGCAGTTGTCTGAGTAGACTTTTAGGTTGTGTCTGTACCGTACCACTGTCTACAATGGGATGGTTTGCGCTGGAGATTGAAACACACACACACACACACACACACACACACACACACACACACACACACACACACACAGAGAGACAGAGACAGAGATAGACATGGGTCATCCTTGAAACAAGAATGCCCTTTTTACTATGTTCCAGGGCAGCTTATATAGGGCTCTCCTTGACTGATGGCCATGTAGCTCTAGGGACTTTTCAGCTGCAAGCCCACCAGAAACCACCCCTTTGCCATCAGGAACTCATGAGGGTCTCGTGCTCAGAGCAGCTGCAAGCATAGGAAAACAAGTTGTTTACTCTGGCAGGCAAAGGGTCACAGAAAATTTAGGGTCTGAGGGTCTGCAGTCCCCAACACGTGTCAAGATGGCCAGTGATTGACACAGGGTGGACTTAATCTTCTCCCTACTTGCTTTCCAGATTGCCTTGCAGTTTCCATATAGATTTTGGGACAGTAAAGTTCAAGGGGCTGACTTTTTTGGTCATGTTCCTCCCAGTGCCAGCCAACGAGGGCTCTTTGCTGTATACTATGACATGGACCCCCAGGTAAAATTTTGTGGTGTGGTTTGAGTTCCTTCTTGAATGTTAGGATTCACGAATTATGTGCCATGAGCAGGAAGGAGTGATGATTGTGTAGATCTGTGGTATGTGTTTATATTCTGGGGAGGATGCACTGATTGGGACATTTCCTTTGGGAAAGGAGTCCCAATCCTTGTCCTGTTTTCTTAAAAGTATTATTTCTACTCTATGGGGTTTGACTCAATGCTTATGAAAGTTTATTTCAGGTTGAAAGTGAATTCCTCACAAAAGGTCAGTGACAACACAGTAAATCAGTGGACCAAACTTAACTGTTGTCTCTTCTGAGCTAGGTTAGGTAGGGGAGGTCCATGTGAGGGCTGTGATGAGAACAGAACAGATGAGTAGAAAGCTGTGGGAACTGTGCTGTCAAAAAGGAGCCTCCCCACTGTTAGGGAAATGCTTTAAAAGGGTTTCAAGTGAAAGCCTACAAGCTTTTATTTAGTTATTCCTGCAGATTTCTTTCAGTCTTTCTGCTGTTTCTCCAACAAAATTTCATAAACAGCCAAGGGAACCTTGAATTTGACCTTTATATTATTTCATGAGTGTTTATGCTTGGGGGAGGCAGTGAGTAGTGTGCATGAAAAGAATGGATGGGGGGGGCTGGAGAGATGGCTCAGCGGGTAAGAGCACTGACTGCTCTTCCAGAGGACCGGGGTTCAATTCCCAGCACCCACATGGCAGCTCACAACTGTCTGAAAAATCCAATTCCAGGGGATCTGATATCTTCACACCAATGTACATAAAATAAAGTTAAATAAACCATAAGAAATATTAAAAAAAAAAAAAAGAATGGATGGGGACTGAAGATAAAGGACAATGGGACACAGTGATATTTTATGTGGAACTGAGCCTTTACAGCAAATGTCCTGTGCTTTTCCCTGTGCGCTTGCAAAAGCAGCAGAGTGTACTGATGTCCGTGATCACAGGCGAGGCAGTCGCATCTCTCAGGACCATGGATGACAAGCAGGTGTTGCAGCAGTGCATGGGCATCCTTCGGGAGCTGTTTAAGGAGCAGGTGAGAAAAACCCTCGACAGGATAAACGTGCTTATTGTGGAAGGGATGTGAGCAGGTGGTACTAGAAGCCAGTATGCATCACTGAATACCAAGGGATCAAGACAGGCCATATTGGTTTTCCTTGCAGTATCCATCTCCACCTGAGTACCCAGCTGAGTATCAGGGTTGCCATAGCAAAATGCCAGAGCACGGTGACGAGACTTAGTCTTTTCTAGTTCTGCAAGAGTGCACAGGAAGGAGGGACACACTACTGCTTAGGCTGCCACAGTAAACTGAGGCCTAGAAGGGGGAAAGTTTATTTTTAACTGGGTTGTGGTGTATCCAAGTTCCTTTTTGATCCTTTTGTTAAAATAATTTTTTGTTTGCACATCAAGGAGGTCCCAGATCCTACCAAATATTTTGTCACACGGTGGAGCACAGAGCCATGGATCCAGATGGCATATAGTTTTGTCAAGACATTTGGAAGTGGTGAGGCCTATGACATCATTGCTGAAGAAATACAAGGATCTGTCTATTTTGCTGGTGAGGTACATATCTTGACATCAGTATTTTCAGTTAAAGTAGCTTAGTCTTAAAACCCAAGTCAAGCATGTTTGAAAGTCTCATGACTACATATGGTAGAAGCCCTCTCCATTCTTAAAGTCTGCCTTATATTTCTGCTAGCAGCCATTTTTTTTAACTGTCTAGTTTCCTGTGAACATATCATTCTTTAGATGTATCTTTCTGTCTTAAAGTACTTACATTGACATTGTATGATTTAATATTAGACTCTGGCTTACTTTGTTATGTTAAAAAAATAGAACTTACATAGTCTCCATGCACCATTCTTTTAATGCAGCTATTTTACTTAGTTGGTATCCATGGTCTTTTGAGAGCAGGTCTCACTCTGTAGTCCAGGCTGGATTGCAGCACTCCTCCTGCCCCATACTCTGGAGAGATTGCAGATGTGAGCCAACACACTTGGTTGGTATCTGTGTTTTTGTCATGTACATTGTAATGTTTATTGCTGAGCCAAGGTGTTCATGGGTTCCATTATTAAACAGTTTTTTGCTTTTTTGATAGCCATTTTGGTGCCTGTCTCCCCTACCCTTTAGTCATCTTCAATTCACAGTACACTCAGCTTTCCTTCCTAACTGGCTTATTATCTAGAGTCTTTGCACTATTCACTGACCTGAAATTATAGTACAGTACTATAGTATAGTACATTCTCCCATTTTCTTTATCCTTAGATCTTTTGTCTTTCAAACTCTTGGACTACCAACCTTTCTTATTTCTTTATTCAACTTTGGGAAAGATCTTTGTTAATCTTTTCACCTTGGAATATTTTCTTGCAATTGTTTTTATTGCCATCCCATTCTGACTCAATAATTGTCTTATTGGTTATTTAGACTTTTGGGAAAAGGTTTCCTATTTCTCTTGCTGATGTAAAGCACATTTGAGAAGCCTTCCCAGCTCCAGCAGTGGCATCACTGCCTGGGAACCTTTCCTTTTGGTAGTAACTTTGCGTTTTTATTTAACATTGATGCCTGTGTTTTCATGAGAAAAGGGGCATGTTTCAGGGGAAATGTGTGTCAATCCCCTGGAACTGTCCACCTTGGTGTTTTGTTGCTGTTGTTTTGGAGACAGGGCTTCCTAGGCTGGAGTTAAACAAATGGATTATGCTTGCTGGGCACAAAATACACCCTAGAGATCCACCTTCCTAGAACTGAATACAGGGGTGTACCAGCACATCAACTTTTAAACATGATGTAGATCCTGTCACCTAGAGCTCGGGAAACCAGGTGATGTTTGTGCTGTGCTTCAAGCCCCAAAGGCTAATTTCCCAAAGATCCTTTGTAGAATTGGCTTGCCTTTTTTGTTAGTTCCTGTCCTCCGTCATGTATTACAAGTCTACCAGCACTTTTTATATTGTAATGTGGGATTACAAATCTATTATTTTAAGACATCTTAAGCCAGCTATGGAAATTGTACATAATGCCCATATGAGGTAGCATTGGCCATCTGCTTCTAGAGATGGAAGTTTTTTAGAGGCTAAGATAGGATTTATTTAGACTTTCTTGCTTTCTCATGTTTTTCTGAACACCCATTGATGAGGCTTATGTGATCATACTTTCCCACCCAGTACTTACTTTAACTGTCCTAGATAGTATTCCCATGAACGCCACGGTACTTGGCATGCTGTAGAAGTCTGGTAAAGCATAGGTAAGAAGCCAAAATTCAAGGCTCTGTCATGAACACATAAATCGTTTTAGGTAAACCAGAAAAAGTACAAGGTCTTATGACCTGTTATCAATTCTTTATGCACAGTCTAAAACAGTTTTTCCCCCCCACAGGCAACCAACAGACATTTCCCACAAACTGTTACAGGGGCATATTTGAGTGGCGTTCGAGAAGCAAGCAAGATTGCAGCCTTTTAAATAGAACATATATGGATGGACCTACCTTTCTTCTGTCTCAAATAGAAAAGTTTGAAACACAAGAGAGGAGACTGTATAGTAAGACTGAAATGTTTCTGTGGCGATAGGAAAATGTAAACCATTTCACTCTTCTGAAATCACTGACTCTCAAAATCCTTCTAGGCACTTAACACTGAATTATATCTTTCCATAGGCCCAGTTAGTGCTAAGTCCTGTGGTTTTCAGAAGGCGGCACAGGGGAAATGTAAAATTGAGGCAGACTGGACATTCTCATTGGCAGATTACTTTTCCTATATTATGAATCATGTCATCCAGCAGGAGTCACTAGGAAACTTAGAAAGCCATGTGTTCTGTGACAATTTTTCAGTCCCTTTACCAATGAGCCTTAATATTTCTACACAGCTCCAAATCTTTGGGCTTTTCTTAAAATTTTCAATTTTTTTTTGATACAACTTGAAGGTATGACATTAAGCTAGGCTATTTTATACTACATATTTCCTTTCATTGGGTATTCAAAACTTAAGATTCAGGTATATTTTGATATTTTAGGTCTGTGCACTCATCAGCAACACAAGAGAGTATGTGTGTTACATTCTCAATGGGTGCAGAATGTTTTCACACTATAAAACAAACCATTTTTGGGTGGGCAGTATACTTTAAATTTGGCAAAAATCTTGTCAGAATAACTTAAAAGCCCTTATTTTTAAAGTACTTTATAATACTTTATATAGTTTACAGTAAGTTTCCCTAGGCAGGTCCACTGGAAAACTGCAGAAAAACTTGGTACATAGCACATACTTTATAAGCCATATTCACATATAAGTCTGAATATGGCAAAACTTTTCCATTTAATGTTTGTTTAATAAACATGGGTTTCAGGGTCTTTTAGATGCCTATTCTGCCAAGAGACTTCAGTTGACAAACTAAAATATGCTTTTGTTTTAAAAAGTCATTGAACAGTTCTTTGAATTATATTGATCTGCTTTTAAAAGGGGCTACAAAGGACTTTAAAGCCACTTTTTGAAATTAGGAACTCCTGAAATTCAAAATTAGCTTGTTAACAGTGAAGTAAGCTCTAGACAGTCTAGATATAAACCCTCCCTGTCAAGGTATGATGCAAGCCAATGACTACATATTTAAAAGTTAATCATTCACTGTACTTAGAGGTTATTTGTTGAGACTCATTGGTACTGATAAGGGAAATATTCTGCTTTAAAATGTAAGTAATTAAAAATGTTTAGTATGTGTGAAGTAATAAATGCAAAATGTTAAAATTTCAGTCTAAGTTATTTAGTTTCTAGGCACTTGAGTTTGTATTATGCCATTTCGTATAAATGTGTATTTAATTTTCAGTTTTAAGCGACATACTTTGTTCTACAGGAACTATGGTACTTTTGAGTTGCTGTTTATCAACCTCTTTAAGATTTTTGTTAATGAGAGCTGGGCACTGTTGTTGCACGCTTTTAATCACAGCACTCGAGAGACAAAGGCAGGGGAATCTCTTGAGTTCAAAGGCAGCCTCTGATCTACAGAGTGAGTTCCAGGATAGCCAGGGCTATACAGAGAAACCTTGTCATAAACAAACAAAAAAAATTGTTACTGAGCAGAAGTATACTTACAGTGATTTAATTACATATCATGAACGATTAGTTATGTAAAACTGCTTAATAAGAACTTTTACAAATACCCTTAATAAAAGGTTTTAGCATCACTGTCAACTTTGTTTTCAATCTTTTCAAACAGTCACTTCAAAAGTGGTCCGTTATTACTGAAGAAATCTAAGTCATACGATTAGGGGAAAAATCCTCCCACACCCCAGAAAATGACACGAAAGCAAATAAATTGAAAGACTAAATACAAGACATTTAAAACATCAATTTACTCTTTATTGCCAAGATTTATAACAAATTATTTAAAAGTAAAGGCCAAATTTTAGTCCCCATTTAGTTACTTGTTCCATTTCACTCTATGCATACTAAAGTCAAATATGTGAAAATACCTGTTTAATGCTCAACATTAATATCTGATTTATGATGCAGAAACTAAACACTCAGTTGGTACATCAACTTGTCACTCTTGTCAAAGCAGCTTATTTTTATAATTCAGAAATAGGTTATTAGGACAGTCAAAAGACAAAATTTAAATTCAGGGGCAGACGATATTTACTTGATTGACCAAAATTTAAGAATCAAACAGCCTTCATTTCTATAATACTTCAAATAAGTTTAATGTATGGTTTTCGAGAAATACTTTCAAAGATACCTACATTGCCAGCATTACAATCTGATACTTTTAATAGGAGTTACCCTACCTACACTGTTCATATACCATCTTCTGGCATTACACCTGATACTTTTAATCATAAGTATTATAATGGTCAAAGAAGTTTAGTTACTAGTTACTATCAATTCACTTATATATAACCCAAGTGTGCTCACCCTTTCCCAGTTTTTTGAAAAAAACTCTGATGTGTTGATTTTGGTTTATCCTCAATATAAAATTTCTATGACACTTATCATACCACAAATTGATGACACTTTAAAAGCAAAGCAGAACTGGACAGTCCCCTTCAGTGCTGCCACCACTGAACTGACTGCTGTCATGCTGCCTAGCTGAACACTGACATTCTTTAGTTACAAGTGTAAAGACACCTACCTACATGAGTTTAAAAATTGATCTGCACAAAAGAAATTAAAAAAATTATATACAACAAATTGGTTTTTAAAAATACAAAAATAACATCTGTCACTTCTGTCATGCTGACAACTTGACATATATATGCATGCAGAAAAAGTTCCAACTCGGTCATCTGAACAGCTGTGCTCTAATGAACAAACTACTATGTTCACACTGACAAAAGGTGTATTCAAAATATTTCTTATACTAAATACTGCAATAGTCTCTGTACATATAAATGCTGCTTATAATAGTTTTTGCTTTTATTAAAAGGGTCTTAAGCTAACATTAAGTGCACTAAAGTCCACAACAGTTCAGAAATCTATGACCTTACAAAAAGAAATCCAAAATGTACAACTATAAAAGCAAGAAACAATTACTGCCATGCAAGACTTAAACTGAAAACTGCAAGGAAATGCAATTTAAAACAGCAAGCTCAAATATATTTAACACTCAAAAGGGTCAGCAGCGAGTTCTACCAACAATAGACTTAGAAAATACATTCTCTTTGCTGGTATAAATCATATCTTCAAATCTGAGAGCAAGCCATCTGTCCTCTAGTTTAAGAGATTAGCTGCAACGAAAAAGGAAATCACTTTACCACACCCAACACAAAAATCAATTATGCATATATCATAAAATCTTACTCATAAGATATTAATGTGACCTTGGGAAATCAGGTGGGCTAAATATGAAGCAGTGGTTACTGCTGACCTTGTCATGCCTTGGAGTAAGCTGTCTTGAAGCTAGTGAGTACCACCTCAGAAACACAAAGCTACCATACCACAAAGCACTATGAACCTATCCTAATCTAGGCTAAGTAAGGCTTTATCAAAAAAAAAAAAATCAACAACTCTGCTGTCTCAGATGTGAATTTTTTCATTGTCATTAATAAATGCAATAATTTGATACTTTTAAGTTTCTTTGCCAAATGACCAAATAAGGAAAAATGAGGAAAAATTTACCTCTTTTACAGTTGTTTTAATGAAATCTTTCCTCTCAGTTAAATCATAAGCAGGATAGTTTTCATATACCTAAAAACATTAAAAGCAGATTTAAAAGTCCATAATACTGTTTTTTGGATTAATAAGATATAGATTTAAGTGTTCTCTGGTTCACAATATACTTGTACCTGCAAATGAAATTTAGTAATACTGTATTCAGAGCAATAAAGTCAAGTGACATTCCCAGTTCTTTTATAACTTCAAAGTAGTGAATCAAAACCACAGGGATTGGAAAGCTATCTGTGGAGTATCTTTTAGAGGTTCTAGTCTCCATAGCACCCAATATTCTGCTTAGAATTCTACAGTTTGAACTTCAACCTCTCTATATATGCAATTCTCTTAATCATGAAAATTTAAATGGTCTCTTAAATGCTTTACTCCTAGAATTTAAACTAATCTGTCCCCAACTTTCTTACTCTCAAATCTATTGCTTAATTTCTAGTATGAACTCACAAGTCTAAAAGTACCCTGAAGCTGAACTCCTGCCCTCATTTAGGGCCCATAAAACTTTTGCTATATATATTTAAAAAAAAAAAAAACTTTTGCTATAAATAGACAAGCAATAAAATGCTTGGAGCCTTGTTAGGCAGAGTTTGTTACAACTATGCAACTGTTCAGATGTATGAAACAGATGTAGTACATATACAATAAAGTAGGTGTAGCTTCATTATAAAACTTTATTCACAAAATGTGGTAATATTGGATGACTTAGCCCATGGCCTATATTTGGCCTGATTTGCAAACATATCCGCCACTTACTTCATTGCAGTTATCCCTTGTTTGGCTATAAAACTACAACCCTTAATATATTTAGTAAGTTGTACTAATTTTCTTATTGGTGGTCATTTACACAACTTCTGATTTTTCAATATTTGTAGACAAAGTTGAATGAATATTCACACTGGCATCATAAGCTGTTACAGCCAGGCGGTGGTGGCGCACGCCTTTAATCCCAGCACTCGGGAGGCAGAGGCACGTGGAACTCTGTGAGTTCGAGACCAGCCTGGTCTACAAGAGCTAGTTCCAGTGCAGGCTCCAAAGCCACAGAGAAATCCTGCCTCGGAAAAAAAAAAAAAAAAAAAAAAAGCTGTTACAACTTAAAACACAAATAGTACTTGATTTTCTGCATTTACTACTAATGAAAACTGTCAATTTCTATAGTGCAGATACTAGTATTTCCTTGTAATTTTTGTGCCTGATGAAAGAAAGGCCCCTTCAATGTCTACAAGTCTCTCCTAAAGTGGAGAACCAGTGTCCATTACCATGTTTCAAGAATTCCATCTCAAAGAATCTAAAATAAAGCATCTTTTAAACTACCCTGTCTGTTCTAGTCTCAAAATATGATTACTGTTCCATGTAATTGGTAGCACCTACAACGGAGCATTAGGCTCTTATTTCTGACAGGTTAAGGCACTAGCATGGCTTGTGTCCCATGCATGTTAGTAGCGAGTGCTCTATCATGGAGCCACCAAGCACCCCCAGTCACATACCAGTTGCTTTTCTACCTCTATTGTCTTTGATCAAATCACCTTTTTTGATGTTTGTTGGGTAACTTTAAATAATGTAAATATTGAGTCTGGAGTAGAACATACTTTTAATCCCAGCATTAAAGCATGAGCTGGAGGCTACCCTAGTTTACAGAGACCCTATCTCAAAACAAACAAAAGTAACTATTATATGTCCCTTTCAACTATCTCAATATTCTATCCAGATTTTCAATTACCTTAGTTTCAAAAAAGTTAGCTCCAAGGCATTTACAGATTTTCAAACCTCTAGTTCTCTCCTTACTTTAATAAAGACTTCCTTCCCATCCTAGTTTTGAGACAAATTACTGTTTCTTACAGTCATTAGATTATGTGGTACTAGCATACTCAAATATATATCAAAGAGATAACACTGAAAATGAAATTAACATGCAATTAGGAGTTTGTCATTGTTCTTCAACAATAAAGCAGTGGCTTTTAACCTGGGAGCTGAATGACACTTTCACAGGAGTTACCTAAGATCATCAGAAACATATTTACGTTATGATTCATAACAGTAGCAAAATTATAAGTTATGAAGTAGCAACAAAAACAATTTTATGGCTGGGGGGTCACCACAACATGAGAAAGTAAATAAAGGGTCAAATCATGAAGAAGATTGAAAGCCACTGCTATAAAGGGTTTATTATTTTTTTATTATTCTGTTTGTTTATTATTTTGGGACTCAGTGAATAATTCTATATGCTTTTCCATACTCTTAAGCCCTGGCCCTCATCTGATCCCAGGTAGGAATGTATGCTCTGTGGTGCTGCACTCCTCCCCCAAAGTGTTCAAACAGTTTGCACACAGCCCTCTGCTGGATTATTTCTCCCCATCACTGAACTGCCGGCATATTTAAAGACAAGTAATTACTTCTCTGCTTTATCTCATCACAACTAGTCTTACCTTGGCATGTAGTAAAGGCTCAACTGAATGTCTAATAATTTAAAAATAAATCCAATAGAAGTACAGACTATTTTACCTTTGGTGTATTTCATATTCAACTTCATTTATTCATAAGAAACTAGATTTTTCAATCTCAAACTCTATCAATAATATGGATAATGACTCATCAAGAGTTAACATTTCCTGAAACTTATTAAAGGAATTCCAGAGAAGTTTAAGTTAGTTAACGGTCATCTGCACACTAAGAAGTAAGGTGACTTCTGAGATGCTCTTTAAATCAATAAGCCAATAATGCATCACTAAGTTTTCACACCAGGAAAAGTGTGTTGTGAAGCACATCATTTTAATTTACTGACTATTCATAAAAATGTTTAGAGATGTTTGATTGTTTTATGATTACTACACTACCCAGTACCCACAAGAGGGCCTGAAATAGTAGTTCAATACTCTCTGAATGGATACATAAAAACATGCACTAATAGTTTCAAATTAAGTGACTTCCAAGTCAAAGAGGAATAACTAGAATATGTGTGCCCAATTACCTCTTTGCAAATCTGCTTCATTGTGACTTCCTCCAAGTTAGCATCAGCCAGTAATTTCTTCACTGTTTCCTTTAACTCTTCATCTGTAGGTGTTTTTTTTCAATTTTTTAATTAATGGTTCATCATCAGAACTATCTTCAGATTCAGATTCTAAAAGTTAAGATACCATGTGTGAATAACTTTCTTGCATTCGAAGGTGTAAGACAAGGAAAATACTCTTTAGGTTTAAAAGAACATAAGCCTTCCCAATTATAAATCATTTAGTTTTAATTTTAAAATAAAACATTTCTACCTTAAAATTACAAAGCATGCACTGATTTTTTTTTTAAGATTTGAAAACTGGCATGCTATGTCTCAATGTTCTTTGCAGCTGTCTTCCACACACACTTAAACACGTACATGCATATAGTGTCCCCAGATTTGCTGTCATCATTTCTAACGTACCTTTTTTGGAACTGTTTTGATTCTTCTTGGTAGTGCTGCTATCTGCCTTCTTAACATTAGCACTTTTTACAGACTTGTTACTTTTAGCAGTAGCTTTTTGTTTTGCTTTTTCTTTTTTAGCTGTCTTTTTTGGTGGTTGCTAAAAGGGAAAGGAAAGCACACATAGATGAATCACTACTATTTCCCCCTCTCTTTTCTCACTTTAAATACTAGCTATGGCTGCTTAAACGTAAACTGATAACTGTTGAGAAGAACTATACCCTAACACTATTTATTTCAATGTAAGTAAGTCATCTACATTATTCCACTTAATTGGGGCTGAAATAGAACTCAAAATATAAATACTACTCACTGTCTTCTACTCTCTTCCCCAAATGGAATCCAAGCTCCAAGGAGACAAGCTTTTATCCCTTGTGTTCACTAATAAACCCTTAACTTCTAAAATTAGTTCCTGGTATACAGCAGTTGTTCAGCAAAAATTTGTGAATATGAAGAAACAGACTCAGTGAAGTCATCTTGTTCCTAATCACATCAATAAAGCTACATCTCGAACACAGTTCGATTCCAAAACATGTGCTCTTAAACACCAATCCACAAATTCAACAAAAGCTAAATGCTGGACATTTGGACAAATTACAGTGTACAAATTCTAGCTTATAAGCACTTTGTTCCAACTAGTTTCTGAAACTTATTCGACATAGCAAAAGAACCTCAGATAAATTCTCATCTTTATACATCATAACCACCACAAATAGCTAGATGGAGAATGTTCTACACTCCTGATTTTTGAGTTTATACCGTATCAGCTTTTTGTAGTCTGTGAGATACTGCTGCAATACATACTGAGACTAGTCTTGAAGGATCTTTCTGCCACTAGAGCCTTATATTACTGGTATGTTACACCTCACTTAACCCCTTCAAAAAAACTGTGTTTCAAAAAAATCTAGGTGGACTTAGACTATTATATGTAAGTGGAATTAATTCAATTTTTACTGTGTCTTTTTTCTTTCTGTTACATTACCACTGCGCATATCTACATGAACCTAGACGCACCCTGTAATACTCACTCAGTAATATTCTATTGGCTGGGCACTAACTAGCAGACCTTTCTATTGTGGCTGCTACTAACAGTATATAAGTGGTATTAGAAGCTGATAAAATATGGAAGTGTTACCAAGCAGCATCAATAATTAGTTTTCTCATAACTAATTTAAATGAATATTTTTTAATTAATGCCCACCTACTGTATATAAACTTCGGTAGGGACTTAAAGGGAATAATAAAGGTTCAGCTGTTGTTAGAATACTCTTATTACACAGAATCAAATATTCATTATCTCTCCAGTCAAAGGCTAATAAAACCTGGACGTGAGTATAAGAAACTAAGTTATACTACCCAAAGAGTTGTGAGAAGTAAGCAATAAAACAATATACGACTGCACTCATACTCAATCTCATTACATTAGGTAATCTGAATCAGGTAATTAAAACATTTCCAGGGCCATCTAAGGTTACGATTAACCTTTTAGTAGGTATACACAATATAATTAATTTTAAACCTATTAATTGGTACAAATTACTGGTTTGACAAAGTAT
Source organism: Dicrostonyx torquatus (assembly GCA_028555095.1). NCBI lineage: Eukaryota > Metazoa > Chordata > Mammalia > Rodentia > Cricetidae > Dicrostonyx > Dicrostonyx torquatus. Next base: position 2,979,170 of record JAQHUG010000247.1, on the reverse strand, counting down.
AAACATCTGTGGCAATAAAAAGGTAGGGGAGGAAATAAAGCCATTGTTAGATAAGTAAAATGTTGCTTCTGAACAAGCAAATTTTTACATCTTTCTATATTTAACACCATAGCTTTTAAAAAAAAGACAACTAGCCTATTTACCAAAATTTCTAAGAGTGCGATCAGACCACACAAGAACTATAAAGCAAGGTAAATTATAGTTCAGAGTACAGGGTCTTGAGGCAAGTTGCTTACTTTCCAATTTCAGCCTCAGTTCATCTCTAGGCCCTACTTTCCCCAATTATCAAATAAAGAAACTGATATAAGTCTTTATGAGGGTTAATGTACAACTTGTGAAAATACTGCCATCATTAAAATATCATCTACCAAGTGCTCATTTTGCGATTGAGAAATTCCTCCAATATGCAAATTGATTTCCCCTAAAATGTGATATTGTAAAATGTCTTTAAAAACAAGGTAGTGGGGGCTGGAGAGATGGCTCAGTGGTTAAGAGCATTGCCTGCTCTTCCAAAGGTCCTGAGTTCAATTCCCAGCAAACACATGGTGGCTCACAACCATCTGTAATGAGGTCTAGTGCCCTCTTCTGGCCTGCAGGCATACACACAGACAGAATATTGTATACATAAAAACAAGGTAGCTACTACAGAATGGGAATTATAAAAATGACACCTCACTAACCATGATGCATCACACTTAATCATACTGGTAGATATGACTCGACTCACAAACATTAATTTCCATAAATTTGTACTGGATTTCACTCATTTTCATTAATCTGTTGTAATTTTCATGACACGCTTAAGGAAAAAAACTGATTTAGACTTGATGACTTAGGAAATAGTGAAGACTGAACAGTAAACCAACAAGCTAAGACTTAGACGTGGGACCCAACATTCTGTGCACAGAAAATAGCTGATGAACTCACATCTTTTCTTTAGCTCTACAAATAATAAGAATCACTTTCACCTATCCTGAAGATGAAGTTGTTAGGTACAGATCACTCAAACAACACCTCAGTTTTGGGAAATGGACACAGTTTCAGCAGTTAAGGCAAATAAAGGTCACTGGTATTTGGAGGTATAAATGATGGGCCCTAAGAAGACAAGTTAACCACACCCATTTAAATTTTACACTTAGTTTCAATCCTTATCAAAATCTTAAGAATCTAAAGTCAGCTAAAGGATCAGCCCTCAATATCTCACAATGCTACCAATTTGATTACTTCATAATCCCACAATGCTTGGGCTATAAATCATTAATCCTAACCTTGTGAAAGATACAGTTCAGAAGTGAGTAAGAACATACTCTTACAATCAAGCTTTGTTTTAAATTGACTTCACTGTTAATTTTTCATTCTCAGGCAGATTACTTACCCTTTCCAAGTACTCTTTTCCCGGTGAGTAAAAATGCACATAAGAATGGCCCCATAAACTGGGTAGTGGTGGGGCATACCTGTAATCTCAGCACTCAGGAGGCAGAGGCAGGTGGATCTTTTTTCGAGTTTGGGACCAGCCTGGTCTACAAGAGCTAGTTTCAGGACAGACACCAAAGCTAGAGAAAACCCGTCTGGAGAAACAAAAAGGAATGGCCCCATTTTGTTGATTTTAACACTTTCCCCAATCATTTCCATCCCTGTGCAATTAGGATAACATTTTATAATTACACAAAACAATGCCTTATAGACACTGTAGGTAGTAATTGAGGATAACCTATATAAATACAACAAAATCATATATACTGTTTATTATAGAACAGCCATTTACATGTCTGTTTCTACATTATATTACAAGCTTATGAGACAATCTGACAATAACTAGTATTGGTCCCCAAGCAAGCAAGCTATTAGGTTTATAGCGGCCACTCTCCTTATGTTCATCTATGAACTGTTTGCAGGACCTGGCCCTTATAAGCCAGGAGGCAGTGGAAAGTTCAAGAGGAAAGAAAAATTCATTTTCACAATGCTGCAGCCACACAATCTCATGTTCAAAACAAAAACAGATCAAACCAAATTTCTTAACCCATTATAAATGAGGAAATACTATAGTAAAGTGAGTTAACACCTTACAGTTACTAAGAAGCAAATGTGTCAGTCGGCCAGTGATGGCACACACCTTTAATCCTATCACTTGGGAGGCAGAGGCAGGTGGACCTCTGTAATTCTGAGGCCAGCTTGGTCTACAAGAGCTACTTCCAGGACAGGTTCCAAAGCTACAGAGAAACCCTGTCTTTGAAAGAAAATAAATTTTAAAAAAACCCAAAACAAACAAAAAAGAAACAAGCAAATGTGTCCTATATTATTAGTTCTTAGAAGAATAAGAACCTGTTGGAGAATGTTATTTTCAGGTGTGCTACTTTTGTTTATGCTGCATTTGTTTTAACTCTGACGCTGTGACTCTTTGCCTGTCTTAAACTACTGATGGTCCTAATAAAGAGCTGAATGGCCAACAGTGAGGCAGGAGCAAGGATAGACAAGGCTGGGCAGGCAGAGTATAAATAGAAGGAGAAACGAGAAGAGGATGAATAGTAAGAGAAAAAGGCCAGCCAAAGAATTAAGATAAAACCCAGAGACAAAAGGTAGTCAGGATAATTTAAGACAAGGAAAGCTGACAAGAAATAAGTCAAGCTAGTATCAGTCATTCATAACTAAGAATAAGCTTCTGTGTGTGATTTACTTGGGAGCTGGGTGGTAGGCTCCCCAAAAAGACACCCCACAACAAAAATCACTCAGCTATGTGTTCCTTTAAGCTAAGGATAAAACTGTAAATTTAAGTGGTATACCACAGCCTATTTGCAGTACTAATAACGGATATGTTACATTTGACTATACCCTTTTTCCTAATCCTATGTGGCCAACCCTCCCATTCACTAAAATATGAGGATATCTACAGCTAAAGACTGTTACTAATGTCTTGATCTCTACTACAGAGCTTAGAACCAGTGCTCAGTAACTGCTACACAATTATTAAAGTGGGAAGTGATATTCGAGAACTAGATACACTTTAAAAACGGCCCCAAAACGTTCTCTTGTTGGTCATCTTGCAAAAGCTACACATGGATTTGTAACAACACTATCTCCTGGTGTAATTTACATGTATAGACTGTATTTGAGAAAGAGGAAAGGGGAAAAAAAGACCATTGTACCAAACCATCAAGAGTACTCTTGCCACCCTTGAAACTAGGGAGGCTGAAGCAATAGAATTATAAGCCCAAGGCCAAAAAGAAATAAAACATTAAAGAAAAAAAATCAAAATGACTGTGGAAAAAAAATAAGTTTAAATGAATAAAAATACAGAAAAGGCTAGTTCCCAAACTGTAACTTTTTCCCAAAGATTTCTTTCTTTGTGTGTGTGTGTGTCTGTCTGTCTACTGGGTACCCTAGGAGGCCAGAAGACAAGATCTGATCCCTTGGAGCTGGAGTTACAGCCGTCTGACATGTGTGTTGGGGTCTGAACTTGAGTCCTCTGGAAGAGCAGCAATGCTCTTTAATGGCTGAACCCAAAGGATTAACATAAATCATCAAAAATTTGAAGAGGATTTTCCATGTATAATCAAGAAATGGCACAAGCACTTTTTGCCAAAAATCTTGTGAGAACAAAGCTTACCTATCTGTTATAGGCAGCAGGGCTCTTGGAAGAGGGTCACCAAAAAAGATGCCTGTCACAGAGCCAGAATTGTGTCCTCATAGCAGAAAGGTTGTACTGGGAGAATAGATGAACAAAATAAAAAATTAGCTTAAAATGCATGATTCTTCTAACTTGGTTGAGAAAACTGAGAATGACCAAAAAAGAAATATGTAATTCTAGTTTGAGTTCACAAAATGATGAAGTGTAAATGGATTTTTATCAAGGTGACCTTTCAACTGTAATTTCCAATAAAAAAAAAGTATTTAGTTCTGTAATTTCCTCCGTTCCATATTATGAAATATTAAGGAGTAGCAAAACATGTATGTCCACATCCCACCACTATCAAGAAATGTTTTCAACTAAAAAGGCAATTTAACAAAAAATTCCAATTGTAGGTTTCCCTGAATTGTAGAATATCTAAATGAACAACAACCCCACTTTTGATTCTTTTTCCTATGAAGTCAGGAAACATAACATGGCTTTCAAAAAAAGGTAAATCCACATCAGAGTTACAGTGTAGCAGCCTCTAGAAGTACTAACACCTGGATGTCTTCATTGTCCCTCACAGCTAAACAGGGAACACTGTGGTCAATGTTACACAGGTCACATAGAGCCTCTGGTTGAAGGTATCCCTTCCAAGGGATAAAGGGAAACACTGTTAAGACAGCCTGTTAACAGCCTTGTTCTTCTTTGTCTGTAACATGGATGAATATCTGGACATAAACCATTACCCTGTGATCGTGTGATTAACTCTGATGAGGACACAGAGGAACTGACCTGGAAACTCCCTCCCTCCCTGCCAGCTGATGTTTACTGCCAGAAGATATGGATACGGGGGAAAAATAAAATGAAAGATACGGATACGAAGGCTACTGGGAGAAAATACATTCATTATTATTCTGCTACAGAACACGTGTACTACAATACCAGTTCATCAGGCAAGATATACCCACTAATGTAATAGTGGCAAAATAAAATTATTTTCCAGATGAACCAGTCTGATGCAACCTACAACACAGAAGAAATATATACATACACCTGGATACTGTAAAAACCTGGTCAAGAGCCTATGGCTGAGGATCAGGGCCCACAGAAGGAACATATTACTAATGTTCACCTACATGAATATGTAATCAGATTGCATTGTGGGTATTTGAGTTTATATCAGTATCAGGGTAGCTCTCATCCTAGGGCAGAAAAGCACCTTTTTACAGAGGTTAACAGTTAATACAATGAAACTTATCTGGTCAAAGCACAGAAAAAACAATGAGCACCCATCCTTAAATGGGATATCCTACCCAAGGCCCAGGGAACATAACAGAAGAGAGAACAGAATGAATTCAAGAGCTGATGGGGATGATTGTCATGAAACACAGCCATCCAAACAAGACACTGCCACAGCAACCACAAACATACACACAAGATTGGCCCAACTTTTCATCATGGATAGGGGAGACCCTTCCTTAGGAGCTGATGACTATTAATGGTAGAGGAGTCATTTTTTTTAAATAAAGTTTTCTTTTTTCTTTTTTTGTATTTATTTTTTATTATGTATACAATATTCTGTCTGTGTGTATGACTGCAGGCCAGAAGAGGGCACCAGATCTCATTACAGATGGTTGTGAGCCACCATGTGGTTGCTGGGTATTGAACTCAGGACCTTTGGAAGAGCAGGCAATGCTCTTAACCACTGAGCCATCTCTCCAGCCCTAGAGGAGTCATTTTTTAAATCTAATCATTGGGAAGAGGATTCAGAAGGAAAGAGGGTAATGAGGAGTGTTAAAAAGCATAATATACCACATACATTTAATAAAAAGAAAAAAAAAGAAAGTAGCCTGGTGGTGGTGCACGCCTTTAATCCAATCAAACAGGGAAGCAGAGGCAGGTAGATCTCTGGCATTCAAGGTCAGCCTGCTAACCAGAGCTACACAGAGAAACCTTGCCTCCAAAACCCAATCAAACCACAGAGAAAACAAAGTGTCACAAAATACTATTCATTTTTACCAGTTTTTACCTTTCTAAGTCAATTAGAACTTTCAGAAACTAAACCGGCCATAAAGTATGTATGTAGTTCTAAATTTAAATGTCTTTTAGAGCAATATAAAATTAATCTTACTAGAGGGAAATTTACTAAGAAAAAAAAGTGTCTATAGACTTTATTGGAATTCTATCTTATAAAGCCTGACAGGGTAAACTCATGCATGAAAAAGTTACATTTTTATATGGTGATATATATCTGTAAATCATTGTCTTCTTTTCCCACCATGGATTTCCACCATTTGACCTAAGTTTCCTAGTTTATGTCACAAGAGGGGGGAAAAAAAACCTGATTTACATTGGACAGTTCATTTGTGCCTCTTCCTAAACTTTATCTTGGCAACAAGACTGGATTTAGAAATGGTACTCGGAATAAAATGTCTTCTTTGGGGGAAAAGAGACCTTTGAGACAGGGTGTCTCTCTGTAGTTCTGGCTGTCGTGGAACTCAATCTGTAGACCTGGCCTCTGCCTCATGAATGTTGGGATTATAGGCAATTGGCGCCATGCCTGACTAAGGATTCTAACAGTAATTGTATCAACGAATACAGAATATATGTAGCCAGGCACTTTTGAAGTCATTTAATATGGCCCTATGAGGTTGCTTCCAATTTTACTAATGGGAGATTGAGTACAGAAATTAAGTAATTTGCACAAAGTCATATAGTGAAAAACCAGGGATTTGAACCCAGTTTCCAAACCTATTTTGTTTTATGAAGACAAACAAGAAAATTTATATACTATAGTAACTTTAATAATTAACTTTTCATGATTTGTCCTTAAAGTTTTAGAAACCATTAAGGAAACATGGTAAATGTGTAAAATATTGAATAAGGAAAATAATAATTAGTTTAAAATCGTGGAGGTTAGTGAGGTAGTTCATGCCACATAAGCATAAAGACTTGAATTCAATTTCTATCACCCACATAAAAAGCCAGGCAGAGGGATGCAATGGCTATAATTTTAATGCTAGGAAATAGGAGAATCCCTATGGCTTCCTTGACAGCTGGCCTAACCTAACCTAGCCCAGGTCCCAGTAAAAGACCCTTTCTCAAAACAGGTGGATAGAGGCAGGGTGTGGTGGTATATGCCTTTAATTTCACCACTAGAAGGACAAAGGCAGGCTATCTCTATAAATTCAAGGCCAGTGTGATCTATATAGTATGATCTAGACTAGTCTGTTCTATTTACTGAGATCCTGTCTCAAAAATGAGCGTTTGGGAGCAATGACTCGACAGCTGCTCTCTGGCATCCACATACACAAATCTGTCACAGTAATATATGTACATATAAACAAATGTTTTCCTCTCAGCTATCGAACCATAAAAATCTGAGTCTAGAGTATTCATCTTCCCTCCACACCAAAATACATTAGAGGTTGGAGGGATGGCAGAGGAGGTTAAGAGCACTTTTTTTTTTTTTTTTAGGAGACCCAATTTAATTCCCAGCAACCATGCCAGATGGCACCTCCAACTCCAGCTTCAGGGGACCTGATGCCCTCTTCTGGCCTCAGAAGGCACTGTACTCATATACACAGACATGCATATGCACATAACTAAAAAACTGTTGCATGTATGAAGTACCCGTAAGATTTGCAAAAAAAAAAGAAGAAAAAGTTCTTACATTATGAAAAAGCTCATAATCAGATTCAGAGGCACCTTTAATAATCTGACATTAGGAGCTGGAGAGATGGCTGAGCTCTTCTTCCAAGGGATCTGGATTTAATTCCCAGCACCCAGATGGCAGCTCACAACCGTGTTCCTGGAGACCTAATGCCCTCTTCTGGCCTCTGTAGGCAACAGACATTAAAACAAGAATGAATTTTAATTACCTCATATTCAAATAAAACAAGTATATTACATATCTTCTCAAAAGATTTTATTTTTAATTATAATGTATGCATGTGTATTTGTATGAGAATGAATTTAGGTTCCTGCAGAAACCAGAAGAGGGCATTGCAATCTCAAGAGTTGGCATTGCAGGCAGTTCAACCTGGGTACCAGGAATTCTGTTCTTCTGCAACTTAGCCATGTTCCAGCCCCATACTTTACCTTATTCGTCTAATTCTGTGGTGTTCAGTAGATAAAAAGCACCCTTCCTGACCACATAAGGTACATCTGTTAGTGTTCAAAGATACTTCTGGCTAGTACAACTATATGGTGCTTCCCACAAGGAAATATGTAGGCTACAATATCAATCCAGAATTAATCAAACCTATAAAATAAATTTACAAAATAAGTTCTAACCCCTAAAGAAAATTAAAAAATAAAACATGGCATACTAAACATCAGTAAGAATAGGAACTCACCTGCTGTACCTATTTTCCCTAACCTCAACTGAGGACAGATACAGCAAAAGCTAAATGTCTTAATTAACACTTTTCCTCCTACCTCATATGTACTTTGGAAGGATTTTACAAATATGTGCAAACAAAAAATGTCCCATTTCTAGGTGACATAAACTTCAAATGCTGTTACACTCATTAAATAATTCCCAAAAGGTTGAAGGAAAATGACAACCTTTAACACTTTACTTTTTGCATCAAATTCCATCAGTTCAGGTCAATTATAAAATATTGAAAAAACCTCCTAAGAATGTGCTCCCGTGGGCTGGAGAGATGGGTCAGTGGTTAAGAGCACTGGCTGTTCTTCCAGAGGTTCCATATTCAATTCCTAACACCCACACGGCGTGAGGCTCATAGTCACACATAACTCCAGTTTCAGGGGATTCTGATGTGCCCTTCTACTGTTCTGGCTGCTGCAGACAGCAGGAATGCATGTAGTGCAAAGACATGCTTGAATACAAAAGACCCATACATAAAATGCTAAAAGAGAAAGAATACACCCTCTGTATTTCTGTTTAGTTTTGCTGCTTCCTTTCCCATTTCTCTGGACAGTTCAAGGCGCACTTCAAAGCTAGGTCACAAACTCAGCTATTTTGAAACTTTAATGTTTGATGGGGATATAAGCCTGCTCAATTATTTATGTAGCTTCTCATGAAAAAGAACCAACATTGCTGGTGGGTGGTGGCGTACACCTTTAACCCCATCACTTGGGAGGCAGAAACAGATGGATCTCTGCGTCTGAGGCAAGCCTGGTCTACAGAGTGAGTTCACAGTGAAACCCTGTCTTAAAAAACAGAAAGACAGAACACAAAGAAATGACATCAAACTATTTGCTTGTTTATATAGCCAAGAATATTTATATCTCTGATAGAAAATAATAGTTAAAAAAATGTATCTTACCTCCTCTTCACTTTCTTTCTCTTCATCTTCTGAAGACTCTTCCTTATTTTTCTTCTCATCTTCGTCACTACTGGATTCATCTGACAGAATTTCAGGACATTTGGTTTGCTTTGACTTCCTTGTTGTTCCAGAACTGTTCCGTTCCTTTTTACTACCTTTGCTTGAAGATTTTTTGGATTTTGGCAATGGCTTTATATATACAGAGAGAAAAACTTTATTAACAGTAACATCAACAAGGGTATTTTTAAGTCAATCAACTCCTTTTGATAATGACGTCAACTCAAATTCTGTCAGAAAGCATTTAAAGGATTAGCAGAGAAATCATCTTTATAAATGTCAGGCTACCTAAAACTGCATTACCAGTGTTCTCAACTGTCTTGTAAACACCTGGCATAACCATCTGCAAAGGGTATCGTTGGTTCTGAAACAGGACTAGAAGAATGCATTGTAATGAGTTCAGGTAATGTCTACATTTGATCAAGACAATATATGAAACTAGACTTAATTTATTTCATTTTTATAAGCACTAAAGATGCCATTACTAGGAGCTTCTTGCTTTAATTAAAGGAGTGGAAAGAACTATGCAGAGAAAATAAAGCTTAATTAGCAATCATATATCCTCAATTTATACTACCTCTTTCTTTTAGTAATGCCAAGTTCTCAGCAACATCTTTCAGTATGGAATAAATGTTGAGTAAGTTAATTATGAAAGTAGTAACAGGAATGAAATAGGTTAATGTGTTATATATGCCTTCAGTTAAACCATATCCATTTCTAATCACACAAGAAAAAGAAAAATTATTTGATCAGTCAATGAATTTATTTTTAAATGCTTTCTTAGGAGTATTTGCTAAATTCTAAAATTTAAAAGCTGTGTATCAGTCCTACATAACCATTTCCTCAATGTACTTCCCTTATTCCAATGCCTTCTAGACAGAAAACCCTGGAGCCCTGGTTTATATCTTTGTGACACGTAGGTACTTTTATCTTTTTATTTGTTTTTTTGAAGCAGGGTTTCTCTGGGTAGCCTTAGCTGTCCTGGAACTTGCTCTGTAGACCAGGCTGGCCACTAACTCAGAGACCCGCTATTAGGATTAAAGTGGGATCAAAGATGTGCATCACCACTTTTTGGTTTTTTTCAAGACTGGGGTCTTATTTATTATGTATAGTGTTCTGTCAGTATGCTTGCTGGCCAGAAGAGGGCACCAGATCTCATTACAGATGGTTCTGAGCCACCATGTGGTCGCTGAGAATTGAACTCAGGACCTCTGGAAGAGCAGTCAGTGCTCTTAACCTCAGCCATCCTTCCAGCCCTGAAAATATGCTATTTTATATTATAAAAAATATTGCAGTTCTGTCAATAAAAGGCATATATTTTAAATGCAGATTACATCACTGACTATCAACACAATTCTGTGGCTAAATTACCATTTCAGAGAAAGGAAAGGCTGTTAATAACCATTTTACTGAGATGGTAAAAAACAGATCCTTACTTTGCCAGAAGGCTTTGGATGCATTAAGAAATTCAAGATCCTCTTCACTAGTTTGCTGTTCACGCCTGATCTCTCTAAATCAAGAGCTGCACAGATGCTCTTTAGCATGGCATTTCTAAACCTGAAACAGAAAGCAGGGGAAAAACAAGGTAACTACACCCAAGTTCATAAATAATCTTCATGATATAAAGAAAGAGCCAGAAAAATTGGTCTCCTCTGTTTCCATAGCAGTTATCAGTATTTCCCTGTAGGTTACTCTTAATTACCTAACCACATTGCACAACCATTAGAAAATGAGTATTTACCAACAACTGAAGTAAACTCACTGAAAAATTACCTAAGTTTCCGATACTACAAAATTCATGGACTTGAAAATTCTTTAAATTAGTAATTCAGCGTTACAGTGTCTCAATGAAGACCTAATTTTTATTTAAATTCTCCATCGATGGGCATTTAGTAAACAAAAGTTCTAAGGTTTTTCATTTTGCTAGCATTATGGAAAATGACAATTTCTCATCAAAGAAATTATGTTCAAGGCAAGTTTAAAACACTAAGAAGAAACAGTAACAGCAGGGAACAGAAATACATTTCATTACATTTCCTTCAAACTGTATGAGCTTTTTACCTGTATCTTCTGGAAAATGAAATTTTAAGTCACTACTTACTGGAACATAACAGATAACCCAAGGTAATGCTATGGAAGATTTGTCAAGTACTAACAACTAAATTAAAGTTAGCAATCTACTAAAAATGAGCAGGCATTCATTTTTAAATATTAAAGATAAGCTTATAGCATTATCAACCAATAAAAATATTTATAAAAATAACTTACTTTTTCAGCATTTCTTCCTTCTTTTTATACTGGGTACTGCCTTTTTCAAATGGAAAGCCACTGAACTGACCCACATTCTTCTTTAATGAGGATACCTAAAAATATTTTTATTATTATTATTATTATTATTTTTTGGTTTTTCGAGACAGGGTTTCTCTGTAGCTTTGCAGCCTGTGCTGGAACTAGCTCTTGTAGACCAGGCTGGTCTCGAACTCACAGAGATCCGCCTGCCTCTGCCTCCTGAGTACTGGGATTAAAGGCGTGCGCTATCATCGCCCGGCTGTTATTCTTCATGCTACTATCCATTAATGTAAATAAAAAAAAATTCAAAGATAGTGTCTCATTTTCAGAGCCATCACCCAATTTGATTTACTGAACAAAACTGAAAAGTATGTGCTACTGACATTAATATCACAAAAATTCTACAAACTGAATTAACTCTTTGAAAAAAGTTTGAATCTAAATGTATTTTCACCTAGCAAATTACCAGAATTTTTTTTTACGTAGGTGTAGAAAGTTACTAGTCAATGAGTATTTTTTTAAAAAGCAAATAATTTTAAGTATTCCAAAAAGTTAATTCCATTCACTAGTTATGAGACATGTGTAAATTAGATTATTGTGCAAGCTGAGGCTAGCACATGTTAAAATAAACTAGACCATGCTTCAGACAGCCTTAATAACATCTAACTTGTTTTACATAACCCAAAGTAAAGTTTTGTATTTCAAATACAGTCACTGACATTGGCTGAAGAAATGGTTCAGTGGTTAAGACCACTGGCTATTCTTCCAGAGGACCGAGGTTCCATTCCCAGCACCTATATGGTGGCTGGCTCACAACCATCTGTAACTTCAGCCCAGGGAATCCAAATACCCCTCAGGTAGCAAGCACACAACAGACACTAGGTAAAACACCCGTACAAATAAACAAAACAATCCCTCTCTTAAGTAGTTATGTGTAGAGCAATTAACAAATCATTTGGCAAACAACTGTCACCCACTTTTATGAGTACTACAATTACAAGGGAATATTTATTGAGTAGTCAGAACATTGAAAACCAAATTTATTCTAATACATTTTAAAAAAAATCACAAGAGATTGTATTATATAATTTAGATTTTCAGTTTTGCGTTTTTGTTTTGGTGGTTATGGTGTTAGAAATCCAACTTAGGGCCTTGGGCATGGCAGATAAGCAATGTATCTCTGAACTACTCATCTATCCCAGGTTAGAATGAAAAACAAAAGAAAGCCTTAACTGTCTTGTTAATAACCAGCTACTTGCTAGGTGGTGGTGCACACCTTTAATCCTAACACTAGAGAGATAGGCAGGCAGAGCTGAGTTCTCGAGGTCAGCCTGGTCTACAATAGAGCTAGTTCCAGGATCGGCTCCAAAGCTACAGAGAAACCCTGTCTGGAAACCCTACCCACCCAAAACAAACAAAAACAAAATAAAATAAAATAAAATAAAATAAAAAAAGGAAAAGATAACAAGCTACTCATACTACAAAAAAATCCATGTCTGAATTTACTCACTGGTATCTGATCATTAAAATCTTACAGGATTAAAATTTTGGCTCTATAGTAAAGCATCTTAATATACTAAGTATCAAAAGACATAGTAAAGATGTTTTCAAATATCTTACTGTGCCTGGTCTGTTGTAAAGCAGTTTGTGTAGATTTCTAAGTTCATCTGTTTTTTTCTTACTCAGAAAGAAATGTATCCTTTCAATTTCACAAAGTTTTTGACCCTTCCCTGGAAAAAAAAAAATCATAATTAAGAACCCAGGCCTTATTACTATTTAGTTAACTTAATGAAAATTATAACATAGTTTGTATAACTTTATGTTAATAGAGAAAATTAAAAATATCCCAAAACAGATCACTACTTCCTAAACACTAAGTATGCTATTACCAAGTATTTGCTAATCACTTTTCTGCCTAATTGGGCACTTTCACTGTAAAAGAAATATAGAATAAACTTACCTTGTGCAATTGTAAATGGCTCTCTTTGTAAGGAAGACACTTGCATTGTCAATCTTTCTACTTTCTTTTTTTCTCTCTTGCCTTCCACAATGAGACTCTTTTCTAGGAATTAAATGAATAACTTTCAAATTCTTAAATAACAAAAAGCTAATGTCAACTTTATACACAGGTAGGGAAAAAGAGCTCCCGAACCCAATACCATACTTTCCCCCTGAGCATGTTTTAAGAAGCAAATGACATGAAACACTGTGGAAGATTTTATTTACTTAAGTTTGTCAAGCACCCAGGCTAAAATAACAAAAATTCTTATCCAATTACATTAAAATCTAGTCACTGGATTCCTGAAAAAAAATTACTTAGTTTCTCACTACCCTTTTTGATACACAAGAGAAATGTATTTAACATAGACTAAGCAAGATGATTAGTATTTAATCTCATTATTTCATTGTTTTTGGGCCTTTGAACTCTTCTGGTTTTTCTTTTTTTTTTTCAAAAAAAATTTATTTATTTATTTATTTATTATGCATGCAGTATTCTGTCTACATGTATGCCTGCAGGCCAGAAGAGGGCACCAGACCTCATTACAGATGGTTGTGAGCCACCATGTGGTTGCTGGGAATTGAACTCAGGACCTTTGGAAGAGCAGGCAATGCTCTTAACCACTGAGCCATCTCTCCAGCCCCCTCTTCTGGTTTTTCACACAAACATATAATATTTTAAACTAAGCAGCCATACTGTGTTATAAAACACTATCACATATCTCCCTATCTGACTGTACTTTGGTACCTGTTTTAAGATAGCTGGCTGGATTTTATTTTGTAGTCTGATAACTATGTTCATGACAGCCATAAGTCACTCTAATGAAGTTAACTACTGTTTAGTCCAGACTTCTGAGAAAAACCCAGGAAGAATGTAATATATAAAGCTTAAAATAAGGCTATATTTATTAAAAAATTATTGATTGAAACCTAGTCAAATAAACTATATTTTATTGTCGGTCCTCCTATTCATTCAAGTGAATGCCTATTATGTCCAAAAATGTAACTAATAATCAAAATGGTCTTAAGCATTTTTTGAAATTTCCACTAGGAAAATGAAAACTGTACTTAATGTGAAAGGACAATAAAAGATTTTTAAGAAAGATACAAATAAGGGATAAGGGTATAGATCAATGAGAGAATGTCTAAAACTGGTGATGACTCAAGTCCAATAATACCCCAGAGGCCTAAGCCCAGACAGAATGAATATGGTGGAAGATTTCCTAAAGTTGTCTTTTGACCTTCACACGCACCACCCCTGCCACACAAAACAAAAAGCTACAAAATGCTTTGTGAGGGACTGGAGATGTGGCCCAGTGGTTAGGGAGCACTCACTGCTCTATCAGAGGACCAGGGTTTGATACTCAGCACATGGCAGCTCATACCATCTCTAACTCCACTTTCCAGGGATGATCTATCTAAGGGCACCAGGCACATACATACATGCAAGCAAACACCCACATACAGAAATAAAAATATTTTTTTAAAAAAACATTTTGTGAGTTGAAGAGGGATTATTTTGTGGTCAGGGAGGAAAAAGAATCAAAACATTAGTGTAAGTTTTACAAGACAGTTCAAATTCGGGGCTCTATAAGGAGCTGCAAAGAATGAATGCAGAAAGCTAGCATTAACAGTTCCTCTGCCACTCAATTTTCTCTTCTTGGTAACTTAAGCCATTCACTTGCTTTGGATCAGGATCTACAAACTAACAATTACTTAGTCCAACCCTGAAATAGAGTTTTCAAATTAATGTAGGCTGGCTGTAACTTGGACAACTCCTCTATGTCCTACAAGAACCCAAACAACACATCCAAGACCTTATAATCCTCTCCGAGCAAGCTTGTTCCCACCTGTATTTGTTTTTCTAGAGAATAACACCATCACCCAAACTCTATAGACAAAAGCTAAGAGTCACTGCTCCAGTTCAGTCTGTCTCATCTTCCACAAATCACTTCCAAGTCTTTCTAACAATGCCTTACTTCCCAGACTTCAGTAACTTTGTCGTCATGTACCTTCCTATCATTATTCTGAAGGTATGTTCTGGACTAAGCAGAATTAAAAACTTACAATTCCAGTATCTCAAAGACCTCAAGAGAAAAATGAGTAATAATTAGTTTTGAAACTATTAAGAACTAAACCTACAAAGAAAGTTTTTAAAAATAACTGATTTATATTCAACAAAATCCAGGATTCTGTGAATTATTTTTAGCCTCTAAAACATGTTTAGGCCTTTTATAGTATATTTACATAACTTCTCAATTTCTTTCTGCCCAAGGAAACTCACCACCTCTAATACCTCACTCAACTTTTCCCACTAGGAAGACAAAAGTAGTAAAATATCAGAGGTCCAAGTGCTAAGAAAGTCTTAACAATACTGACAAGGCAGCCAACTTCCAATGATTAAATTGCAAGTAACCTCAAGGTAATTTAAACAATCTGTATTAAGATTTATAATTGAAGCAGGTGCTATACATAAGGTCTTAGGGCACATACCACTTCAATTAAAAAATATACCTTGTTCCCCTAGCCCATATTATATTTACAAAAAGAAATGACAGCTTGAGACGAGTGCTTGAACCCTGAGACCTGCTCTGGCCATTTGCAGTCAAGCTGGACCCAACTAGCACCGGATTATGTGAAGAGCTGTATCTTGGGTTTTTCAATAGCTGAGAATGTCTCGGGAAAACTCATGTACCTGTGGAAGGGCAGCAAATAAGCATCCTGGACAACTACAATCCTCCTGCGCGTCTCTAAGCGGGCTTCCCCGTTCAGCCTCTACTCACACAGTGGTGGTCGTCACCACCTATCCCTCAACAGTATTAGCTCCCAAAACGAGACCGCTGTGGGTTCAGTCTAACTTTCAGTTCAGTTTTCTTCGTTTTGAAACTACTTTCTCCAACAGCAGCAGCTTTGACGGGTGATTCCTGGGCAAAGAAAAACGCGCCCACAAGAACCCTTCCTCAAAAATCAGCAGCCAGAGTGCTGAAGACACGGAACTATTTCCAGGATGAGCAAGCATACCTGTGGTGTTAGGTTACAGCGCGGACCTTAGGGGAACTTCAAAAGGCAAACGCTGCAGAATGAAATGAGCACAATGAAGACACTCGCATACCCACACAGCAGTGGCGTGGAAGACAGATCTCAGACTTACAAACTTCCTGCCAGGTGACTAAGGCACAGCGCGAAAACTCAGCTACACTCGCCATCGCAACCCGGGCAAACGCTCAAAGGGGAAAAAAAAAAAAAAGAAAGAAAAATCCCAATTCTCTGCCACTGATGGTTGGCAAATATATGCGACATCATTCGCCTGAAACCAACCACTCCGACCTGCTGCCTCCGAGCGCCAAAAAGCCAGAGCACCGCTTCCCAAGGGAGGGGGAGGAAAAAAAAAAACTTTTGATGTGAAAATTCCACCCGTGAGGGATGCGCGTCCCTGCTCACCTTTCTCTTCCTCCTCGTCGTCCTCTTCCTCCTCGTCGTCCTCCTCACTCTCGTCCCTGGGGCCCGGCATTTCGGGCTCCTTCTCGGACGCGGGCTGCGCTGGGCCGTCCTCTGCCTCCGCAGCGGGGGCCGCCGCCGACATGCTGCTGGGGACCTGCGGGCGGAGAGGAAGCCGCACGCTCCGGTTCGCTCGCTCTCTCTTTCGCACCGGCAGGACCGCGGCGACCGCTCGGCGGCAGCTGCTTCCCGAGGCGCCCACTCCGGAGGCTCAGCCACTCCGCTCGCCTCCCCCGGGATGCCCGAGGCGGGAAATCGCACCGCCCTCCCGCCGCCGGCGCGCGCGCTCCCGCCCGGCCTGCGCCGCCCCGGGCCGGGCCAGTCCGGCCAAGGCGAGACTCGCCGCGCGCGTCGCGCGTCCCCTCCCCCGCGTCGGGCGGCCGGGCGGATGGCCGCGTCGCCCCCCTCCCCCCACCTCCCCGCCGCCGCGGGGGCAAAGCCGCCACGCCGCTCCCCGATGCCGCCCTTACCGCGGGTGCGCACGAGGAGGCCGCCGCCGAGTGAGAAGGCGCGCAGGCCGAGGTTCTCGCGCCGCCGCGCGTTCGCTCGGCTCCTCAGAATCAACAAGATTTTCAAAATGGCGGTTCGGGAAGCAGAGCGGGAATGCACCGGCCAATCAGCGCGCGGAGCTGGGAGTTGGCGCGCGCGGGCGGGAGAGGCGGGGCGGGGCGGCGTCTTCCGCGGTGGCCCGGGCGGGGCCTCGAGGGGCTTCGGGCGGCGGGAGGACCCGGCCGCGTCGCGGGCTCGGTGGGCGCTCGGGTGAGCGGGTGCGACCGGGCCTTCCACGCGGCACGGACACGCGCTAGGGGGCCTGCGAGCTGCCCGTCGCCCCCGGATCCTCCTGGGAAAAGATGACCGTCCTGGGCCGCCGAGGGACGGGTGGCGGCTGGAGGTGACAAAGTTGACGGGATCCGCAGACGTCTTTTTCACAGACGTGGAAGGGCTTGGACCGGGAGCCATCTCGTTTGCCTCCTAGAGGTCGTTCTGGAGGAAGGCTCCCAAATGTGACCCTTGTGAGGATTCGCCTGGCCTTTACGCGGCACTGTGTCATGGGCCCACTACGTTAAGGGCTCACACCACCAGCGACGTAAATAGGTTTCATACACGTGCCTGTAAGGGACATTCATTCTTCCCCTTTCTCTCCTCTTAGGTTTCTCCTTCCTGTAAGGCAAACAGGGCATCTGTCCAGTTCACACCCTCTAGTCCAGAATTATAGGGAAACCCCACCCACCTTTTAGATTCCTCGCTTCAAAATCGCAGCCTTAAGTCACGTGCTTTACTACATGCGTGGCCTCATTTTCTCCCTACCCCGAGAACACTAGCTGCCCAGCTGATTTTTTTTTTTTTTTTTTTTTAGTCCAGCAGACTTGGTGGAAATATGATTAGTTACATTTGTGGCAATGGAGTCCAAGTTACAGGACAAAATTCAGACTTTGTTTTTCTCTTGTGTCGCTTTTTCGTGAAGCAAAGCCCTGTTATTTCTGCTTTCATTCGGACCTTAGGTCGGTCACCGTGCTGGTGATTCCGCTCACATCCCATGCACTCTAAGACTGCAGCACGGCCTTCCAAGTACTAACATGCCTGCTACGTCACACCCCAGCCAAAGCGATTCTGTTTAATTTGACACTTTCTTCCTTAAAACCTCTGATGACCCCATCATACTTGGCATAACCTCCAAACTTCTCGCAATGTGTAAGATGCTACATAGCTCAGCTGCTGACCTCTGTCTGCTAGCTCTCTGACATAGTTGGCCATTTAGTCACGCAAAACTCATTCATACCATCTGGGCTTTACACTGTAAAACTTTCCCGTTAATCTTCAGTTAACTTGCTCCTTCCCATCACTTATTTCTGCTCAAGTAGTTGGCCTCCCTCAGGCCATCACTGTTTGGACACCATTTTCATTTGTTCATTTATAAGTATTAAATCCTCTGTCCATCACCAGAGGCTGGAGAAGGGCTCCGTGCCTGCCATCTTGAAGTAGACAGTAGTTGAGATAGTGAGCAAACACACGCATATATTGTGTGGCCGTGATGTAACAATTAAGGAGATATGTAGTACCCGGAGGGCAGGTGAACTCTTCTTTTAAAACGTCAATGATTTCAGAGAAATGCAAATCAAAACAACTCTGAGATTCCATCTTACACCTGTAAGAATGGCCAAGATCAAAAACACTAATGACAACCTATGCTGGAGAGGGTGTGGGGAAAAGGGAACACTTCTGCATTGCTGGTGGGAATGCAAGCTGGTACAACCCCTTTGGATGTCAGTGTGGCGATTTCTTAGAAAATTAGGAAACAACCTTCCTCAAGACCCAATAATACCACTTTTAGGTATATATCCAAAGGATGCTCAATCGTGCCACAAGGACATGTGCTCAACTATGTTCATAGCAGCTTTGATTGTCATAGCCAGAACCTGGAAACAACCTAAATGTCCCTCGACCGAAGAATGGATAAAGAATGTGGTACATTTACACAATGGAGTACTACACAGCAGAAAAAAAAATGACAGCTTGAATTTTACAGGAAAATGGATGGAACTAGAAAACATTATTTTGAGTGAAGTAATCCAGACACAGAAAGACAATTATCACATGTACTCGCTCATAGGTGGTTTTTAAACATAAAGCAAAGAAAGCCAGCCTACAAATCATAATTGTAGAGAATTTAGACAACAATATGGACACTAAGAGAGACTTACATAGACCTAATATACATGGGAAAGTATAAAAAGACAAGATCTCCTGAGTAAATTGGGAGCATAGGGACATTGGGGAAGGGTTGAAGTGGGGAGGGGAGTGGGGAAGGGTTGAAGTGGGGAGGGGAGAGGCAGGGAGGAGAGCAGAGAAAAATGAAGAGCTCAATAAGTATCAATAAAGAAAAAAAAATCACGAAATTCCTTTTAAGACAGGTTACCATGGATCCCAGGCTGACCTAACAGAGGATGATGGCCTTGAACTTTTGATGCTCCTGCCTCTACTTCCAGGATGCTCGTATTACAGGCATGAGCCATCAGGCCTAGTTTATGCAGTGCTGAGGATTGAACCCAGGACTTTGTACATGCCAGGGAAGCTTTCTATAACCAAACTGTAACTCTAGCCTTAACCAAAAGCACCTTAAGTTTGTGAGAGCATGCCTTAATTTTCATGGGAATAAAGACATTGGGAGAGGGGGGGGAAAGTCAATGATTAAGGGAGATTTTGTTAATAAAATGACATTTGGAAAAAGAACTCCTAAATGGAAGCAGAGAGATGGGGTATGCTCTGAAGAATTCTCGAAATTACTGGATGCGGGAAATGAGAATAAGAAATCAATGATTACTGGGTTTTGGTTCAGACAACTGTAAGAACAGAGGACCTATTGGGATGGGGAAGACTTAAGGAAATTGAATGGGTAAACTTTGTAATTTTTTTAGGGAAGAACTTGTGGGAGGTCTGGATTTACTTTGTTTTAGATATGTTAGGATTTAGATTTATGGTCATCAAAATGGAAAATGCCAATAAACAGGTGGATATGAGTATCTAGCATTCAAAGGAAGAAGCCATAGCTCAGGAGAGTAAATTTAGCAGTTGTCAACATGTAATTGATGTTTAAAGATCTGGCACCGGACGATGTCACAAACGGGATTTATAAAAGTAGCAATGAGAAATTAATAGAAGTAGCAAGGAGAGATAGTTTCAAAACAACCTTTGACTGCTCCAGGGTTTATAGGTTCAAGAGAGGATGGCTAAGCAGCTGAGCAGCAGTAGCCAGTGGTAGAGGAGAATTGAAAGCTGGGTCCCAGAAGCCATGTGACTTCTTCCAAGGAAAGAGTAACCATTTGGGTGAGATGTGAACAGAGAATTGACATAAATAAAACAACATTCTCTGACCCTGCAGAGCTGTCTCCGTTAGGAAGTGGGTATAAAGGTATCAGGAGTGGGAATAAAGAACCAAGTGTACAAAAGGGAATTCAGACACTTCGAAGGAATTTGACTTTACAGTGAGTCCAACAGAGCAGGAATTCAAAGGGAGTCTGGTTTTTAAAGAGGAAAATGTGACTGTGTTGTGCTAGGACTGAATTGGCAGAGGTTAAAACTGATGATGCACTGGAGAGAAGGGACAGCAGCTCCAACCACTAACGTAGGTTTGTCAGGTTGGGTTCCATATGAACAGAGGCAGAATTGGAACACTAAATATTTTTTTAAGTCGTCAAGACCTTATATAAAGCAGTGAAATACACAGTACAAAATAGTTCAGGGAGGAGCAGGAGCAACCTTTAATAATTAAAATGTAAACGTGGAAAAAAAAGGATGGAATAAAAGTCCATACTCACTTCTACTTAAGATGTCATGTGACACTATCTTACAATGTCCTCTGTGGGTCGATGCACGTATGTATGTATGCTCATGGAGCTCTGCATACATGGTACACTCTTCCCCACACATATACATACACAGATGGTTATTTGCAGTTCAGTTTAGGGCGACTCTAATGTGCCACTTTTCACAGTTGTATGAATCACATTTGGACCCTCTTTCTTCCCCAAAGGGAAGAGAGCAGGAGGTAGAAGGTTGGTTTGGTTGATTGAGATTCCTTTAACTGTACAGTGATGAGCAGTTTTCTTCTGTAGTAGTTCTGTGAAGGGCTGACTTACGATGGTTTTCATGAGGAAACGTGGTGATGGATTGATCACTCATGGCCATGCAGGGGAAGTAACTCTCACTCTAAAAAGGATTTAAGAAACCCCCCCCCCTTTCACCATCATTACTTCGGGTGCCCAGCTAGTTACTCAGGCTCATATTATTGGGAGAATTCTTGGAGATACTGTTCCTATCTCCTTAGTCTAAAGAGCCATTCATGTGCTGGAACTCCATTCCTCCTAATCCCACAAATGGGGCCATCTGACCCAGGACCCATTGGAAAATTAGATCTGTTAGGCCCAGGAGGTACTGCGTTCATTAAAGTATACATATTGTCTCCAAAATTTGTTGAATCTGCTGGATTAGGCATGATGGGTGTTTCTGGTGGCCCTCCACCTCCTTGAGGACCTACATAATTTCCAGGAGATGCTGAGGAGTGCGGTATTGAATTGGCATTTGTTGGGTTTGGCCAAGGTCTACCATCACCTGGACCCATGTTCATTGCAGGCATTCCGGGGCCACCTAAAGCATTCAGTGGGGATCTCATTGCACCTCCATAGTTCTGTGGTCCTAAGGGCACCATTCCTCTTGGAGGAGTCATTCTCTGCATGGATCCACCCATATTTGGATGTCCTTGCTGTCGTGTTGGGCCCATTCCACTGGGGAGTAATGGCTGACTTACTAAGACACCTCCAAATGCCTGATTGGGTATCCTTAGCGGGGGCCATGGGCCTCCAGGGTACCAAGGTGACATAAAAGGCTGAAAGAACCCTGGTGGCACTGGACCTACTGGCATGCCATCTCCTGGGGGCCTATTTCCTAGCACGGGGCTGGAAGCTGCTGCAGCACTATAGACATGGAAAGCTTTTGCTTTGCTTGAGTGCTCACACGTTTCCCGTCTCTCTGGAGCTGCACAGTAGAGATCCCAAAACACACACCACCAAGAATGTAAGAATCCTGGCGGCTTCCCCAATGTGATGTTTTTTTTCCATCTTATTTCTGATAAAAATGGGCCGATTTCTGAGCTCCTACATGGAGCAGATATTCATATACGTAGAGCGCTAACAGATTTAGACTGCATGGAGACCATCTCTTATCTGTGAAATTGAAGTACCCACTAGCTACCCTTTGGGGTTGTGAGAATTGCAGATCATAACACCTGGCACATTATGGTTAAATGAGCAACCATATTATAGTAAATATATAATACTGGACATACTAATAAGTAGATAAGCTTGACCACATTATCAAAGCAGTTCAACCAGAATTGAAGAAGTCAGAAACATAATCCCTCAGGCTGTGAAAGCCTTCGGGTTTCTAATCCCCTAATATGTTTTCAACACATGAAATGTGGGCAACACATTCAAACCATAGCAACCGAGTAACGGGGAATTCAGAAGCCATGCATGCATTCAAATTTAGGGTGGCAGATACAGTGAGAGTTTTAGAACTTCTGATTCCTAAATGTTTCTTGGTAAATTTAAGTATAGTCACTGATAATAAGCGAGTTGCCAAGAAGGCTGCTGGACATCTGAGGAGCTTGGGAATTCAACTAGTTGTGTAGGCTAATGGAAGATGATAGGATTAAGCAGGTAGCTTTGCCAGGCAGCTGCAAGGAGGCATTGAGATTCATGGCTCAATTAGTGAAACCAATGACTTCAGCTTTATTTTCCCTCCTGTGTCTGGATACCTAGCAGTAGGTATAAAGATGGCAGGAAGGAATGGAGAGAGGGACAGAAAACACTTGAGTAGGTTGGAATTTTTCTACAGAAGGACAAAGGTAGGTGGATTGAGGACTTGCACAGGTAGTGAATGCCATGGGCTAGAGACTCAGTAAGAAGAGAAGTAAGGACCAGAGGATAAACTCAGAAGGGGGCAGGATTAGTGAGATCTCTCTTTTTCTTCAATGACATTATTTCTCAGCACCTGCATATTCTGTTTCACTGTCTTTTTCTTTAAAATGTAGTCCCAGCTGAGCAGGGATGGCACACGCCTTTAATCCCTGTACTCAGGAGGCAGAGGCAGGCTATTTGACCTTAAAGACCTGCCATCCCAGCATGACTCCTTTATATTCACAAAAGTAAGGGAAGAGCAAGAGAAGTTACACCTGCTGCTCCTTTGTAAGTCTGGTTAGTGATCAGTCATAAGTTTATACCCAGCTCCAGGTGTACTTCTTCTGCCTTGGAAAGGAACAATAATTGCCATAATTACCATTGAGAACAGAAGATGTCGTTGAATTTGTCTGTTACCTTTATTTGGGCAATTGTTAAAATGTTCTTAAACTTTCATTTTGCCTTTGATAAGTCTTAACATCCATTACATATCCATATCAATGCTTCTCAGGCATTTATCAAACTTGCATGCACACATCTGTCTACACTGCAAGCTTTGTAGGCAGAGATCATGCCCACACTTTTATTCTCCCAGTGTTGGTGTGGGGACCTGATAGTTTGAGGATACTTAATTACTACATTATACCCCATTTTAGTTCTTAGACAGTGGCTCAGTCTGTTGTCTGGATGCTATTTAAAGATGGCTCAACAAAATTGACTCACTGCCTTAACATGCTTTGAACAAGCTGATGACCAGTTCTTTTTTAAACCTGGTCAGAAATGTAAATATAGTGACACATTTGTTTCTTCTAAAAACAAGATACCCTACTCTATTTTTATAGAGAGAGTTTGTCGAAATTCACGTCTTTGTAATTGAAGATGAGTGTTTAGACTGTGGATGCAGCAGTCTCCCACTGGTGATGATAACTGGCTGTTCTAGCCTGCCAGTGGTAAGCAGTTAGTTATAAGAGAGATGGTAGTGAGACCAAGACCTCTTGGGGAACAGCGAATGGGTGCTGCTAAGCTTTTGCCCCTAATAATCAAGTGTATCATTTATAACACATGCCATTAATATATCATGATTTGTTTTGAGACCGGGTTCCAAACTTTTGAACTTGAAATCCTCCAGCATCTGCCTCCCAAATGCTGACATTACAGGAATGTGCCACCACGCTGAGTTTTGTTAATTAATATATTGGCTGTTTTCCCACATGTGACTGTTGATACTATCTTCTAGAATCAATCACCCAGAAGCCAAACCTCAGGCCTGGGGGCCATTATGTAGATTAAGGTAGCCTCTGGGCATGCCTATGAGGCATCAAGATAGGATGACTGAGGAGAGAAGACCAACCATAACTGTGGGCAGCACCATTCCAGGGACTGCAGTCTGAGAAAGTGAGTTAAGGGCTAGAATTCATTGTTCTCCGATTCTTAGTTGTGGAGCTATTGTAACCAGGTGCCTCCCATCGCTATGGCCCAGATTTCTCTACCCTGTACCTTGGACTATGAACCACAATAAAGCGTGTTTTCTTGTAGATGTTTATTTGAGACACACAGTTTAATAGGGGCAAATACACACAGGTTACTGTACCGGACAGGGCTCCTCCGAAGAAGCAGGCAGGCCGGCGATCTGCAGAGAGAGAGCGCTTTCCACGTGGGCCTATCATTTTATACCTCTTGGGACCTGGTGGTCCAGCCCGTTAATTAATTAACAGCTAATTGGGGGGGGTGCGGAATAATTAGCTAATGGCGGGGCGGGGTTATAAGCCGAAATGGCCAAGACCATTCCCCTTCATTTTCTTAAGTTGCTTTCCTGAGGTGTTTTGTTACAGCCCCGAGATACATAATTAATACAGACAATTGGTACTGAGAAGTGTGGCTGTAGCTGTGATGAACCTGGCCGTGCATTTCTTAGTCATTTAGAACTGGTTACAAGAGGAATGTCAAAGAGTCTGGAACTTGGGACTAGAAAAGCCTTCAAATGCTGTAAGCATAGTTTAATGGACCATTCTGATGGGAATGCAGAAAGTTGAGAGAAATGAAGACTGCTGAGGCCTGGCTTAGGAGGTTTCAGAAGGAAACAGATTCTTACAAGAAACTGGACTAGAAGACATCCCAGTTATATTATGGCAGAAATATGACTGCATTCTACCTAGGTCTTGAGAACTTGAGGGAAATTGAATTTAAAAGTAATAGACTAATGTGTTTAGCAGAGAAAATGTCATGGCAGGACAGCATTCAATCTGTGACATGGGTTTTAATTACTCTTAACAGGTCCACATGAAAAAGAGCAACAGGCAAACATCTTAAAAATGTGTAGTTTGTCAAGCCGGGCGGTGGTGGCGCACGCCTTTAATCCCAGCACTCGGGAGGCAGAGGCAGGCAGATCTCTGTGAGTTCGAGACCAGCCTGGTCTACAGAGCTAGTTCCAGGACAGGCTCCAAAGCCACAGAGAAACCCTGTCTCGAAAAACCAA
The DNA here is from genome assembly GCA_028555095.1 of Dicrostonyx torquatus. NCBI lineage: Eukaryota > Metazoa > Chordata > Mammalia > Rodentia > Cricetidae > Dicrostonyx > Dicrostonyx torquatus. The sequence continues at coordinate 2,953,493 of JAQHUG010000247.1, read as the reverse complement.
AAAAAAAAAAAAAAAGGTGTAGTTTGTCAAGAAAAGGGGCTAAATAAGTTTGAAGTTGCAGCCAAGACCTGTACTAGAAATGGGATGTGATTATCATTGTTAAAGAGAAACCATCAGCTTCACAATGGGCCAACAGGAAAGGACCCCTGAGGGCTAGACTCCACCCATCAAAAGTTTCAGCTTGAATGCAGGTGTACATTGGTCTAGGAAAGGTACTGTCTGGTGATTTGTTTAACTGGGTAAGCACACAGTGAGTTTTATTAATTGTGGTTCATTCAGTGAGAGCCTGACAGCAAAACTTGGCAATGTTGTCCACATAGTCCTGGTTTTGCAGGCATGAAAGATGCAAGACTGAAAGTTTGTGGAGTCTTGCACCATGATTTCAGAGAGCTACGGATAGCAGGCAATATGTGGCATGGGCATGGTTGCAGACTTTCAAGAAGGCCATGACAGACTGGGTGGTGGCGGCGCACGCCTTTAATCCCAGCACTCGGGAGGCAGAGGCAGGCAGATCCCACAAAAGATTGGGTTCGAAACCAGCCTGATCTACAAGAGCTAGTTCCAGGACAGGTTCTAAAGTTACAGAGAAACCCTGTCTCGAAAAACCAAAAAAAAAAAAAAAAGGCCATGACAGGATAGATACTACTTAAAGATGAAGCCTAAGCTGCAGTGGAGACCACAGTGTGTTGGATGTTGGAGATACCAGAACTTTGGGATATCCACTGAGGAAATTTGCGGGTATAAATTGGGGTTGGCCCAAGAGACTCAAGAACAGACCTGGTCAGTTTTCTTCATCAACTTAGATCATGAAACCCAGTATGGACAAGTTCAACAGAACTGCCATATACAGGCTGCCCATGCATGCTTCAGCATTGCCAGGGCATAAATTTCATTCATATTTTTGTTCTGGCCCAAGAGAAAGGCTATGACTGCTGCAGGCAGCAGAGCAGGAAGGGCTACCCAAGCTCTGCGGAGCCCAGATTCTATCACAAACCCAAAATGCCGTGGAGTTTTAGGATTTGATGTTGCCCTCTGGTCTCGCTTTGGTTCATTCTTTCGTTGCTCTTATTCCAGTCCTCCCTTTTTGGGATGAGAATGTTTACTCTGTACTGTTGTATATTGGAAGTATGTAACTTCTTTTTTTAAAAAATAGACACAGTTAAAAGAGTGCTGTGTATCTCTATTGCTTCTAAAACTTAAGACTTTTTTTTTTTTCGAGACAGGGTTTCTCTGTGTAGCTTTTGGAGCCTATCCTGGACCTAGCACTTGTAGACCAGGCTGGCCTTGAACTCACAGAGATCTGCCTGCCTCTGCCTCCTGAGTGCTGGGATTAAAGGCATGTACCACTACTGCCCAGCTGAAACTTAAGACTTTCAAACTGTAATGGATTAAGTAAAATGCTGCAAGTCCCCAAGCAGCAGTGGTGGGCAATGGGCCATGTGGCAGCAGGCAGGTCCCCATGAGGAAAGACAGACGGATGGGCATGCCACGAGACCATGATGCAGGTCTCTGAAGGCGACTGGTCCTGGGTGTTAAGTCTGGAGTGTAGCCCCCCAGCCCCTGGCATCCATCCCAGCCTCCCTGACCTGGGACTTGCTTTGGTCTGGACTCCAAATCCCAGAATGCCAGATCCTGACCCCTCCCTGGGGGGATCAAGACCACTCCCACAGGTTATTTAAGTGGGCTTCCAGAGGAAAAACACGTGGTTCTGGGTTTGCATGTGCTCCCCACTGTCCTGTCTCCCCGTCATGCATGTGGCCACCTGAGAGTGCCGTGCTTAATAAAATGATGGGCATTTTGATTTGGTTTGATTGGACCTAATTGGATTTCTTGTGCTGGTAGAGCCACCCTTCTTATTGATTTTTTCTTAACACTGGGCAGGGGGCCATGTGGCAACAAGAGATAGAGTCATGGAAAGGCATACCATGCAGAGTGAAGTTAGATATTTATTTAGTGGGCTATGGAGGGGAAAGGAGAGAAAGGGAGAAGAGGAGAGAGAGAGAAACAGAAGGGGAGGAAGGGGAAAAGTGGGGAGAGACAGAAGCTGCCTCTTTGAGAGGGAGACGGAAAAGGAAAAGATCTCAGGCTGCAAGCAAGAAGGAAGATCTGCCAGCCTTAGTAGATGGGGGAGGGAGTAGACAGGGCTTGTCTCTTAAAGGGACAGGACAGATCATCACACAAACAATACTGGAATTGTTAAAGACTGCAGATTTTTGAAGTTGGATGAAATGCATTTTGTATTATGAGATGGTTATAAGCCTGAGGGGACACAGGATAGGAGGTTATGACTTATAAGTGATATGCTTGGATGTCAAGTTGACAGGGGGTGGAGTTGTGATGCTTAATACTGATTGTCAACTTGACAGAGTCACCTCTGGCATGCCTGTGAGGAATTATCTGGATTATTAGTTAGCCTCTAAGCAGTTTTTTAGATTAGGCTAATTGAAGTGGTGGAAAGACACCTTAACCTAGCGGCACCATTCCATGGGCTGAGGTCCCAGACTAAAAAAAGGGAGAAAGTTGATTCAAACAGCAGCATTGGTCATTCTTGGCTGTGGACACATTGTGACCAACTTCCTTAAGCTGCTGCCACCAAGCTTTCCCACGTGGCGGCAGCCTGGCCCCTGTGATGCATGATTACTTTGGATTTGAGCCATGATTAAAGCCTTCCTTTTTGTACTTTTGTCAGGGTTTTGTTTGTTTGTTTTGTCTTTTAATCACTGAGTCAAAACCAGCAGTTAGTAAAATAAAACTGAAGGAATAGAGAAACACAGAGCTTGAATGCATTTTGTTTGTTTGCCATAAAAATCAGATCAACTTTTGGGCTGGAGAGATGGTTCATTGGTTAAGGGTGCTGGCTGCTCTAGCAGAGGATCAAGGTTCAATTCCCAGCAGCTACATGGTGGCTCACAGCAACCACCTGGAACTCCAGTTCCAAGGGATCCGATGCCCTCTTCTGACCCTCACAAGAACCAGGCATACATGTGGCAGACAGATAAACAGGCAGAAAAAGAATTCATACACACATAAAATAAATAAAAATATAGAAAGTATGATCATCTTTATAGGAGAGGGCTTTTCTATCTGTGGACTGACAACCAGTGTTATGGATGTCATTACTGTAGGACAAGTCATAACATTAAAGTAAGAAAAATGCTTTCCAATATAAGCTAATTAGATAGTCTTACCACAGGCTATCTACCAATGTGTCTAATGCTAAGATAGTCCTAAAATATTATTTTGAATCTCTACTTCTACAAATAAAGCATTTCTAGTTTTAGTTTATTTAGAACTAAAGATTTCAGCAAGTACCTGTCCCAAAGACATTTTAACAAATAAACTAATATCTTCAAATGATGAAAAGAAAAATAAACAATTAGGTATTAGTACCTCCCAATATGATTTTGAAAAATAAGTTGATCCTGTTTCTCTCCCATCTGCTTGTCTGTTTGTCAGTGTTTTCTCACCATAGCACAAAGTTGACATGATCAGCTTGTAAAGAGAAAAAGGCTTGTTTGGGCTCAGGGTTTCAGAGCTACCAAGTCCATGGTTAGCTGGCTTCCCTGCTGTTTTTAGGCCTGTAGTCGGGTGACATATCACATTAGTAACAAGTGTTCAAAGCTGCTTATCACGTGGACAGAAGGAAGAGGGGAGGCATTACTAACATCTGAGGGTAGTTTTGGCTTTCAGAACTGGGGAGAGGTGCTATTGCTATTTAGTGAGATGAGACCAAGAACGTTGTTAAACATACGCTGCCAGAACATTCCCAGACAGCAGATATACCTGTTACAAAATGCTGAGTGCTGAGAATGGAAAACTTACCTAGTGCAGTCCTACTGCTTCCCCAAGATTGCTCCTTCTAATGATAATGAGCTCCAAGCCCAGTCAGGAGCCCTCACTTTTAGTTCTGGAATATAACTTAGTTTCCTCTTCCCTTCTTTTTAAGTATTGTGTGTTACTTTCTTTTTCTTTGAGACAGTCTTACTCTATAGTCTGGGCTGACCTTTAGCGCTGGACTCTACTTCCTCGGCTTCCCCAGGGCTGGAATTAGAGGTGTGACTACCAAGGTTGGCATATTACTGAGTTTCTGTGCAGCCTTGACACTGTTTATCACCTCTCTATGATATATAATATTGGTTTCTATTGGCTCTTTTCCTTGGCTAGCTATCCTTAGCTTGGTGACCACTCAGTGTTATTCAGGTCTTCAACATAGGCACTTAGTTCTTTCCCAATACGTTATACTCTTGGCTTATCTTACCATGCCTGTAATAACGATGGACTCTAGAGTTTTAAAGTCTAAATCAGTAGCAACTTGCCTAGTTAGGGTTTACTATCACTGTGGAAAGACACCATGACCATGGCAACTCTTATAAAGGAAAATATTTAATCGAGGTACAACTTACAGTTTCAGAAATTCAGTCGTTAACATCATGGCAGGGAGCACAGTATTGTGCAGGCAGACTTGGTGCTGGAGAGATAACCGAGGGTCCTATATCTTGCAGGAAGTTGACTGACAGTCACACTGAGAGAAGCTTGAGCAAAAGAGACCTCAAAGCCTACCCTCACAGTAGCATACTTCCTCTAACAAGGCCACAACTCCTAATAGTGCCACTTCCTTTGGGGACCATTTTCTCTCAAACCACCACAGCAACTTACTCTGTTCTGGTATCATACTAACATACAATGTATTATCAATTGGCTCTTGGCTGCCTTCACTCTGTATCTCATCAGCATTTGAAGTTCAACATTAGGGGGTGGAAACCCCATTCTCTAACAAATCTCTCCTTTTTTTACTGGCTCATTTAATCTCGCTGTTGTTGGCCATGCTGCTCACACTTGACCTTTCTTTGTTTTCAACTCCTTGGGTCATTTGGATTCCACATCTCGAAATGACTCTTCCATCCAATCTATTTTCTTTCTGGCTGTATCATAGATCTCAAACTGTTCCCTGGACTCTCTCCCTGAAGCTTTATCCTTTCTCTGAATTACCAAAAAGTGAGCCCACCAAATAAGTAATCATCTTGTCAGTCTCTCAGACTAGCTCTATTTCTGACATACACACATTCTAAGACCCCAGCATTATTTCTCCTAGTGATGCATCCTTCAAGACTCTGTAGCCAGAACTCCTTCCCTTCTTGCCTACACTGTGCTCATCTAGTATCTCCATATTTTTATTATTCCTTGTGAACTTATATTTAATTATTTGCATCTCTGTCTTTATTATAAACATCTAATGAGTTGTCTTTCTAGAGTACTCTGTGGAAAAGTTGCCCCAAGCCCTCAACCTCCTCAGATACTTCTCTGTGGGGGTCAGCTTTCGGACTGACAGACACCAGAGATCAATGAGGCTTTAGAGACAGGGTTTCTCTGATATCTCTGACTGTCCTGGAACTCTTTGTAGAATGGCTTTGAACTCATAGAGATCTTTCTGCCTCTGCTTTCCAAATGTTGGGGTTAAAGGTATGTGTCACTATCCCTGGCGATAAATGAGTTTTTAAAAAGCTTATTTTTGTTCACAGTTTTGTAGTTTTTTTGTTTTGTTTTGTTTTGTTTTTTGGACCTGTGGTGAAGCTGGACATAGAACAGGGACATGGGGAAAAAGAAGCACTCCCTTCATGGTACCTAGGAAGAAGAGAGGCTGAGGACCATAAAGCTCCTTCAAGGGCATGTACCCAGTGACTCAACTTTCTTTTACTGGGTCCCATTTCCTATAGTCCCACCAGTTTCCAACAGTGCCAAAGAAAGGTGGCCAAACACATACCATGTGGGCCTTTGGGAGACATTTGTCCAAACAGCACCTTCTGTCTTTATTCCAGTGCCACGTCTACTCTCCAGTATGGATAGAGGAAGAAGTTTTGTAGGCAGCTTTATATTGACTCTGACTTTGGTTAGGTTCCTTAGTTTCTTTGAAAAATTAAAATAGAGACACATGCTGAGTCGACTTTATCATAACACCTGTAACACAAAGTTAGGATTCTATACCTACAGGTTTTATATTCAGGGATTCAACCAACCATGAACCAAAAATGTAGTTGAGGCTGGTGAGGTAGCTCAGCAGGTTAAGGCACTTGCTCCCATGAACTTATGCCCTGAATTTGATTCCCAGGCCCCACATGGTGAAATAAAAGAACTAACTTCCACAGCTTGTCTTCAGATCTCCACACTCATGCTGTGACATGTTCACATACATACACACACAAGTAAAAAAGTTTTAAAAAATGTGCTTAAGCTATGATGGTGGGATTTGTATCCAACATGTGCATACCTTTGCCTTATTATTCTCTAAATAACTGAGCATAGCAGTGTGGCGATTTCTCAGAAAATTAGGAAACAACCTTCCTCAAGACCCAGTAAATACCACTTTGGGGTATATATTCAAAGGATACTCAATCGTGCCACAAGGACATGTACTCAACTCTGTTTTGTTCGACAAACTCAGCTTTGTTTGTCATAGCCAGAACCTAGAAACAACCTAAATGCCCCTCGACCGAAGAATGGATAAGGAAAATGTGGTACATTTACACAATGGAGTACTACACAGCAGAAAAAAATAATGACATCTTGAATTTTGCAGGAAAGTGGATGGAGTTAGAAAACATTATTTTGAGTGAGGTAACCCAGACACAGAAAGACAATTACCACATGTACTCACTCATAAACATAAAGCAAAGAAAGCCAGCCTACAAACCACAATCCCAGAGAACTTAGACAACAATGAGGACACTAAGAGAGACTTACATAGATCTAATCTGCATAGAAAGTAGAAAAAGACAAGATCTCCTGAGTAAATTGGGAGCATGGGGACCTTGCAGGAGGATTGAAGGGAAGAGGGGAGAGGCAGGGAGGGGAGCAGAGAAAAATGTAGTGTGGTTGGAACCAGCCATGGTGTACATATGTGTCATCTTGTCACTTGGGATATTGAGGCAAGAGGATCAGCAGTTCCTACATAGCTAGACCTTGTCCCCCAAACAAAGAAACAAACAAAAAAAAAGTATAGGGCTGGTGAATCGGTTAAATGCAAATACTGTAACCATTTTATGAAAGGAACTGAAGCATTCACATACTTAATTCTAGGGATCCTAAACACCCCTAAGATACTGAGATATTCATATTCCACATATAGTAAGATATTCCATTTATATACATATATAGTCCGTGTTTTAGTTAATGTTTCTATTGCTGTGAAGAGAAACCATGACCACAGATACTCTTATAAAAGAAAACATTTTATAGAGTGGCTTACAGTTTCAGAGGTTCGGTCCCTTATCATCATGGTGAGACGTGGCAGCATGCAGGCAGACATGGTGCTTTAGAAGGAGTTTGATCCACAGACAACAGGAAGTGTACTGTTTTCCATACTGGGTTTAGCTTGAGCAAAGGAGACCGACCACCCCCACAGTAACACATTTCTTCTAACAAGGCCACATTTACTTCAGCAAGGCCACACCTCCTAAAAGTGCCACTCCCTTTGAGGACCATTTTCCTTAAAATCACTACAGTTCATATACATACATACATATGTATATGAACATACATATAACTTCAAAATTACTCTATGTGTCAAATTTCCCTGTAATTTATTACACTGTTCAGTTACAAATCAACCTTTTAAAAGATGATTTTATTTTTTATATTGTGTATGTACACATGTATGCTAGTATAGGGCAGTCAATGGAAAACTTGGAGAAACTTTTTTTTTTTCCAATGTGGGGCTGGGGAATCATAATCAGGCTAACAAACTTGACTGTAAGCAACATTGACCTGTTGAGCTATTTTCTGGTCCTCACTAACACCCCTTCCTATCCTCGAATTAGTGAGATAATCACTATATAAATAAGACAGGTTTAAAAGGCTGTGTTCGCTCTAATTTCTTTTTACCTTTGTCTTTTCACGAATCTTCACCACCCTGAGCCTTCTCCCTTTCTCCAGGAAAGGTTTATCCCTTTGAGGATGTTTCATGGGATTGGAGTTGGATTTGTCGGTGTTTGCTGCTTTAAATGTCCTTTGTAGCACTCTTCTGGATTCTTTCTGTACTCCACCGTGCCTCTCATTCTCATTCCTGCTCTGCCTCGGCCAGTTGTTTTTCCTAAATAAAAATCTGATATCACACTTCTGTGCTAATATGTCTGTGTCTCCTCATCTGTAAAATAAAGTGCAGTCTTTAAAAACATGACCTAGAGATGCCGCCGTGACCTGATCTCTGCCGATCGCTTCTAGTCTTGAGTCCACTCTTCCCAACGATTTGCAGTCTCACCCCCAAGAGATGAACTGTAAGTTCTTTGAATTGCCAAGCTGCTTTTTCCTGTTGGCTTTCTCTTCGTGTTACTTTCCCTTCTGGAAGACTTTATCCATCTACTGTTGCAGCCAGATTGCGCTGACCCTACTGTCTCATCCATACTGCCCCCTGTGGGCATCCTCCGTCATAGCACCTGCAATGAAGAGCCGGTTGACTGTCCTATGGTCACCTTCATGTCATGTTCGCAAAGATACTTCCTAAGCTCTTCAGTCTCCAGAACTAATTGCAGTGACATCTTTGATGATTTCATCTCTCACTATTCTACCTCCTGCTCAATATAAAAATCTGACAGTTCTAGTAAATGCCTCCTTTTAAAGCCCTAAGATTAGAAAGCTATTTGATAAATTTAGAAATGATAAGGGATTAATGTGCAGTCTCTTCAGTGGATATCTGTATTTTCCAGGGCGTTGTTATACTGTAAACAACTTACTTCATAAATATGCATTATACTCCTAGGTGAATAAATGACTAAAATACCATTTGACAGCTCGCCGTCCACATCCCGTTGGGATCACGTCACTTTCAGCTCCCTCACGTTATTGAGGGGTGATGTTTCCTGGACTGCTTCCCATTCTTCCTCCTCTGCTGTACTCATTGCGAGTTCGTCCTCCATTAGAACGCTCCTCCTTGAACATAGCCATCTGCTTTTCCCTGGAATTGGAGCTTCAGAACTGGGTCTTTCCTGGGGCAGAGGAGGATGGGACAGACTCAGTAGCCGAAACCAGAGAATAATTAAGGGCTCCATCCTGCGCTCCGGCCCTGACAGGTGGCATACATCTATAGTACTGGCTAAGGAGACTTGCCCTGACTTGTGTAGCTGAATATATCCCTCCTGAGATTAGTCGTACTCCCAGCACCCTAAGTTTAAAGAGAGGGGGGAATATCTACATTTTAAAACCAACGATAGGTTTATTTTAGAAAAAACGTAGATGCCTGGCAGAAGAGTCTCAGAACGGAGCTCACGAGAATACCAGGCGTTGGGAAATGGGGTGAAGACACTCAGTGGAGGCGAGAAATGGAGGTGAATAGTTCTTTGAACCTCGTCGTACAGATGAAAGATTTTAAACAGATTTTCTGAAGTTGCCCAGCATCCGGTTTTCCTGGACCACTCGCGCTGCCTGCTTGCTAAGGAGTGCGCCTCCCGGGGAGGTGTGCGCGCGCGCTGGAGGCGGGGAGCCGGAGGAGAGGGGCCTGGCTCCCGGAATAAACAGCGGAGGAGCGGCTCGGCGGACGCCGGCGACCAGGGGAGCGAGGTGCAAGGGCCGCAGGCCACAGAAGCGAGCCCCAGGATGGTAGCTAGAAGATCGGAAAGCCTTTGATGCCAGAAGCCGCTGGCTGGAGACACTGACAACCGAGCCCTGCCCCTCCGGGAGTCTCAGGCTCTGACTTGGACCTTAAGGTAAGGAGTGGTTCGGTGAAGCCCAGGACCTGCGATACCAGCCGTGACCGGTGCATCCCTACCTTCCCGGAGCTGCCACCTCTTCACCTTTTCCCTTTGCCCTTCTCCGGGGTCCTGGGCGCCAAGCTGGAGCCCTGTCCTGGGTGACGGACAAGGGTTTCCATCCTGCGCGTTCTGGGTTTCTGCTCTGCGGCCCTTGGGACCTTTGCCTCCTCTCCACCATCCACCCCTCACTTTCACTTCTTTCCCAAGACCGCTCCAGGAATCTGGAGCTCAGACGCTGGGTGCTGAGGGCGAGTGGGTGGCATAAGATCTTCCGCCCTCGCCAGATGTGTGCCCCTGAGGTCTGGAAATAAGTTGGCATCTGAAATACTCTAATTCCTCATCTTCCAGAACCTACCCTCACCTTGCATCATTGTCCTGACTTTGGAAAGAATATCAGCTCTTGAATGAGGTCATTGCAATATACTGCCTTATCTTTGTGTCCCCACTGAACAGCAAGTTGGGATTCCCCAGCCTCTACCCTACCCACTTTCCCAGTTTAAATACCGTGAAGTTTACTGTGTTTTCAAGGCTACAGCAACCGCTACAAGTTTATTCGACCTTGGAGCAATATCTCTTATCCAGGAGCTGGGGGGGGGGGACTCAGGCCCCACCCTACAATCTTGATTCTGACTTGGAGGGAGATGAGAGGGGGAGAAGTGGAGGAGAGAGGAAGAGGGAGGCTGTTGTGTATGTCTATGTGCTTTATATCTAAAACTTCTGCCAGGAGTGCGCTCCTCCTCGTCAGTCCTCCTCGTTCTCCGGGGCTCATGGTTTGTTTTGTTGTGGTGCCTCGCTTCTTGCATGGCAGTTTGGGGAAAGGAGGGTCAGTGTTATTTGGAAACTCAGCTATAGGAATAGGGGAAAGTGCAATGCTTCTAAGAGGCCAGATTTAAAAGGTCACGTTTTTAAGTTTTCCCTCATAAATACTCTGTGACTGGAAAGGGTGGAGGCCTATTCTGCTGGGAATCAGACCGTCTTCCTCTTGACTGCCCCTTGATTTTTGTCAATGATGGAATGCAGGCCTTTGGCTGGTTCACTTGTTGCTTACTTAAAGGCAAAAGATTCAGACAGACCAATCTTCAGGCAACAGAAGAAGAAAGGATCATGTACATTAACCCAAATCCTGCCAATGCTCCCAGTTGTGTGAACCCAGGTCTTTTCCTCTGACTGTCCTGTAAGCTTCGCAGTGTACATCCGCTAGTTTTTATGTATCTTCATATGTTCCCGTGAAGCCATCAGAGGCTAACTGTCAGGGAAGACAGATTATTTGTGTCTTCTGAAAAGGGGCTAGTTAAAGTATTGTCACACAGCTGGACTACTCAAGCATCTATTTCTTTTCATGGAATAAGATGTGTTGAGATAGGGGTGATACATGGTACCTCCTTTCAAGAATATTAAGGACAAGCTAGAGACGGGGAAGCCGGAAAGCCGTTTGAACATTTGAGAAGAGACGCTGTCTAGTTATTGAGCCAATGTGATTGTCTTCCTGGCAAAAATTTTTCTTCTTTCTAAAATTAACCTTCCCTAAGGAAAACTAGTACAGATGCACATGCTTCAGCCCAACCAGTCCTGGGAATGCTGCGCGTTGTAAACCTGACCTTTCTTTATTCCTGTAGATCCTTGTTTGAGGTCTGATCACAGCTGTGAAGAAATGCCCTGTTACTAGCTGGCCTTGGCAAAGTGCTCCTTTGATGGCATGGTTATAGACAGAACACAGTATTATGCTACAAATTCTATTGGCGAGGCAAAAGTTATTTCCCAAAGGTTTTGTGTATGGTGTGCGCTTTAGATCTGAGACTTCCATAATTATATACGTAACACGTTTTTCATATGAACCAAAAACCACAATATTTTTCTCTGTGGTGAGACATTTAAGCTTTAGGTTTTGATCACTTTTCATGAAAATTTTAATTTAACAGAAGTAAGGGCTTCAAGACAATAATTCCATAAAGATCTATTTGGAACTAGAAGTCCTTTAAAAAACAGAGAAAAAGATGCTGGAAGTTCCTGGCCTGCTGTGTGCCTAGCCTTCGTTCATGTCTTGAGAGTAACGGTGGTGTATCCCGTTCTGGCAGCCTCAGACTGTGGATGATTAGACCCTACCACTCTTCTGCAGACCTTTAATTTAGTCTGTAACTTGATGCTTCAGTGACCCCACACATTCTCTCTCTGCCGCAATAGCTCACAGAGGAATGGCTGGCACTTTGGATTGAATTTTTCTTCCCTCCCATCAACTAGAACACACTTGTGTAGGTTGCAACACGCAGTTGCATTTTTAGCTCAGTATCCTAAGAAATACCTTTGGCCATGAAGAGCCCAGCCCTACACAGGCTGCATCGCTTGCCTTGTTTCGCGGGGCCATGTGAATTTCTCAGTGATTCAAGGATGTAGAAAGAATAGAGACACAGGGTATTAAAGTTGGAAGGGCACCTCCGAATTCATCTCGATTTTAATCATTCTTTTCTACAGATGAATACCCAAGTGCTCATTGCCGTAATCCAATCTTTGAGAATAGGCATTAAGTTTTACATCTTTCCACTTCTCAAAGTAATGAGGATTTCTGAATACCTGAGATGAATTTATATATGCATTCAATAGGGTGGCAATGGCTGCCAAGAAGGTTGCAAATCTTGGCTAGATTTCCAATGAAAGATAATGTAGGTCATTTACAAAGGCACCAAGCGACTTGAAACTAACACGCTAGTTATATTCATTATATTGGGTGGGGACTGCTTACACAAAACAAGGCGGATGAATATAGATGGATGAAAGAGCAAGGCAGGATGTAGAAAGAGTGAGGCTTAGTGAACCCGAAGATCACTCAAGAGTGGATAGCCTCCAGCCTCTTCAGATCCCTTGAAATATGGTAGTTTTTTGTTTGTTTGTTTGGTTTTTTTTTTTTTTGAGACAAGAATTCTCTATAGCTTTGGAGCCTGTCCTGGAACTAGCTCTCCTAGACCAGGCTGGCCTTGAACTCACAGAGATCCACCTGCCTCTGCCTCCCGAGTGCTGGGATTAAAGACATGCACCACCACCATCCGGCCTGGTAGCTCTCTTTTATCATTACATCAGTGTTAGACAGTTGAGTTCCACACATTAAATGCATGTAAGCTGAGTTATAAAAACATATGGATACTTCCTAATGACTTTTCAGAAGTATGTTCTATCTCAGATAGCCCCAAATATGTGTGACACAGTCGTCTATAGATAGTTCAGCACCCTGTACTCGTTAGGAAGTGCTGTGCCTCCTTGAGGGAGGTGCTGACTTTTCTGAATCACAGCTCTATATAATGAAGATAATGGCTCCTGTTAGGACAGGGTTTTTGTCTGATAACATAAAACTAATCCTTGTTTCTTACCTTTGGATCTCTATTTCATTGGGGTTTGTCCTTTAGAAGTCCATTCCTTAATGTTTCTATCCTTCAAAATCTTTATCTTCAAGATTTTGTTCACTTGAAATGAATTTATATATGTGTTCAATAGGATAGTAAATGGACCTAAGGTCCTGATGTTTAGTATTTTCTTACTAGTTATAAAAATGCTTTATTCTGATATGTGGCATTAAAAGGACTGAATTCAACCTTGAGAGGTCATATAAAACTTAAATAAATATTCTTTTTTCCTTATTTGCTTGCTTTGAGACAGGGTCTCTCGGTATAGCTTTGGAGCCTTTCCTGGCATTCACTCTTGTAGACCAGGCTGGCCTAGAACTCACAGAGTTCTGCCTACCTCTGCTGGGATTAAAGGTGTACACCACCACCACCTGGCTTAGATAAATATTCTTGGCATAGCACAATTATTTACCATTTATTGAGGTACTTTATATGCATTAAGAAATATCTTCAGGTGCTGGAGAAATAGCAGTTAAGAGCACTGGTTGCTCCTCCAGAGGACCCAGGTTTGATTCACAGCACCCACATGGCAGCTCACAATCATCTAAAACTCCAGTTCCAGGGGATCTGATGCCCTCTTCTGGCCTCTGCGAGCACTAGGCATGCATGTGGTACACAGATGTATATTCAGGCAAAACACTTATTCACAGAGAGTGTGTGAGCAGAAATAGAGCTGTCATCCAGAGAAGTTAGCACCCTCATCAAGGATACACTCTCAACATGTCACACTACTTCCCTAAGAGTACAAGATTCTGCATGGTCTATAGATGATGGTGCTGCACACATTTGAGGCTTCTGAGATACTTCCTAATTATGAAAAGACTTTATAAGGTCTTCATATGTTTGTACATTTCATCTTAGATGCAGTCAAGGCATGAAACTCAACCACCTGGTGTTGATTTAATACTTAGAAACAACCACAACATTTAATGTGTTTTCAAGACTAAAGTGGACCCAAGTAATCAAGATGTGCACAAAATTTTTCTTTATAATTTTAGAAATTTGAGGATTTTCTGGACACCTATTGATGATTAATTGACATACTTTTCACTGCTCCCTAAACACAAATCTCTATGGTAGTGGTTCTCAACCTTCCTAATGCTGATACCCTTTAATACATTTCTCATATCTTGGTGATCACCAGCCATAAAATTATTTTCATGGTTTCTTCACAACTCTAACAAATCGTAATAAATGTCTGTCTTCTGATATTCTTTGGCGACCCCTGTGAAAAGGTCATTTGACCCTGAAAGGGTCATGAGTGGTTGAAAACCACTGCTCTAGTGTGTAAACATCTTCTTCAGGGCTCAGAAGTTTTCTTGTTTTTAAATGTTGCTCTGCAAGAGCAGTTACAGATTTAAACACACACAATGCAATGGTTCATCTTCATTGCTAATGTGAATGGATTTGGAAGCACCGAGGAGATATACCTCCAGTGTGTCTGTGCATGTGTGCAGATATCTGTGTTGTAAACGTGGGTGGCAGTATCATCCCTCACATTAGAGTCCTGGATTAAAGAAAAAGAGAAGAAAGGAGAAATCGACTGGGCACCAGCATTCCATCCTCCTCTGCCTCTTGACTACAGAAGCAATGTGACAGTGTGACAGTGCAACAGTGTGACAGTGTGACAATGTGACAGTGCAATAGTGTGACTGACAACGTGACAGTGTGGCAGTGTAGCAATGTGACAGTGTGACAATGTGACAGTGCAACAGTGTGACTGACAATGTGACAGTGTGGCAGTGTAGCAATTTGACAGTGTGACAGTGCAACAATGTGACAGTGTGACAATGTGACAGTGCAACAGTGTGACTGACAGTGTGACAGTGTGGCAGTGTAGCAATGTGGTAGTATGATAGTGTGGCAATGTGGAAGTGTGACAGTGTGGCAATGTAGCAATGTGGTAGTGTGATAGTGTGGCAATGTGACAATGTAGCAATGTGACAGTGTGACAGTGTGACAATGTGGTAATGTGACAATACACCTCATGCTCCTACCACCATACCTTCCCAGCCATGACGGACTGCATCGTCAACCTTGCCTAAAAACAAACTCTTCCTTCCTTAAATTGCTTTTGCCAGGTATTTTGTCATGGCAATAAGACAAGAAACTAATAATCACTGTATTACTAGTTACCTTTTTAAAAAGAATAAATCTTGATATTATAGTTAAGATGCTATATTTTGAGAGCTTATATATGTATATGCTTGGCTATGTTTTCTATTAATTCCATTTCAAGATAGTAAAGAAATACCTTACAAAATATTTGTTGTAAAAATGAACATTACTCTGATAGGGTTGATAGTCATTGCTTTATAAAAAATATTTCTTACTGAGTCTGAGAAAAATACACCAGTAATATCTTAACTTAGTGAATTAGTGCATTTTAACCTGCCATTTTGGGTTTCATCATTTGATCTGCTTGATTAATGCTGTCTGAGTACACCTAAGATCTGTAATCTATTCACTCTGCCTTAAAGAAATAATCTGTTTGTCTAGAATTAGAAGTTCCAATGTGCTCTATCACATGTTGTTGGCCTCTGGCTACTCCATGCCCAGATAAAAGGAGAAGGAAACATTGGAAAGAGTCGTGACTGCTTTACCACTACAGAGGAAGGAGACAGCAAGAAGCAGATGCGAGCAGGGAAAGGCATACATTTTCTTTCTTTCTTTTTGGCACAAAGGGCTCATGGAGCCCACTGTCGCCCAGACTCCTTAAACTTGCTATGTAGTTAAGGGTAACCTTATACCTGTGATCCTCATGGCTCCACCTCCCAAGTGCTGGGATTACAGGTGTTTTCTACTACACCCAGCTTTGTGTGGTCCTAGGATTCAAGTCCATGGCTTTGTGCTTACTAGGTAAATACTGTCATCTTAGCTCCACCTCCAGCCCCCATTTTTTTTATTGCATATACTTAGACTACATTGAAGCAGAAATCTTTTTGTCAAGTCAGTTTTTGTCACTGTGACAAAATACTGGACATAGGATGCTTATGGGGAAGAAACGTTTGTTTAGCATAAAGAGTTCAACATTCAAGAACATGGTGTTGATGTCTTTTTTTTTTTTTTTTTTTAGCAGTATCACACCATGACAGGAGTGTGTATGTGTGAGCGTGTGTATAATACATTTGGACTATTATCAGGAAGAGAGGAAAGAGGAGGAAGGAGAAAAAGAGAAAGGGAGGGAAGTGGGGAAGAGGGAAGGAGGGAGGGAAAGAGAGTGGATGGATGAATGGATGATAGATAGATGGATGATGGATGGATAGATGATGGATGGATGATGGATGGAAGGATAGATGGATGATGGATGCATGATGGATGGATGGATGATGGATGGGTAGATGGGTGGGTGGATGGATGTAAAGATGAACAAAGTAGAAAACAGTGAGTGTAAAACCCAGTTTGGGATATATACTCAAGTCCGTTTCAAAGAAAAGTTAAGGTTGCCAACTAAGGGGGTTAAAACATCACCATCTAACATTTGTTTGTTTCGAAAAGAAGGGAAATTTGATATTAACAAGTTGAGCGAACTACTAAACAGGAATCTCAGATGAAGTTTTACTTCTCCTTCAGAATTGTCTCCTTTCCTCTAAGTTCCCTTCTTCTTTTCTGTCATTCTGCCTCATGGCTTGTCTTCCCTCTCTGACATTCCCAACTGTGATCCTATGCTGATGGAAAGTTTCTCACTGGGTTTAGGAATACTCCACATTCCTACCTTAAAAAGGCATGTGTTATAATTAGTGATGAATGAAAGCAAAAGCAGAGGGTATGTGAGGAGGGGCTGGCTAGAGAGATGTATAAATAAAGTTAATGGGACGCAGTGACTGACTGGCTATGACAGGTGACAGAGAAGAGAAACCCAAGATAACTCTTCATGACTGTGTTGTCGTAGAAGAGGGGGATCCTGGCTGGGAGGATGAGGACTGGACTTCCGTGTGGTGAAAGGGACAGAGGGAGGGAATTCTGCTCCTCTGTGATTCCAACTGAACGGCTAACCCAGGTCAGCACATTTCTGCGCTCTTGGGTATGCCCTTTTCTCAGAGCTGAAATGGAAGCCTTTCCTGGATCAGAAGTGGAACATCCTTTCTCTGAGATGAATGGGGCAAAAAATGTCTCAGATCTTCAAATATTCAAATTCATGATGAAGATAGGAAAAAAAAAACCCAGCCAATATTTTAGGGATGGGACCTAAGTCTAAACATGAAATTCACTTAGAGACATATGCTTGATATGCATAGTTTGAAGGTAATTTTGTTTGTTTGTTTTTTGAGACAGGGTATCTCTGTAGCTTTGGGACCTATCCTGGAACTAGCTCTTGTAGACCAGGCTGAACTCACAGCCTGTCTCTGCCTCCCAAGTGCTGGGTTTAAAGGCATGCACCACCACCACCCAGCTAATTTGAAGATTTTTTTTTATATAATCTTTTTTAATGCACCTGGGTTTTGACTTTCATGTAAAATAAGAAATGGAGTTTTCCACTTGTGATGTTTTGTTAATATCCAGAGTTTTAATTTTTGGAGCATTTAGGATTATGTATGCTCAAACCATTTGTGTGTTGTTTCCAGGAACTTTCTAGCCGACAAAATAAAAAATTAACAGAGAAAAGACAATGAACCAAATGATGGTAATATTATTATACATGCAAGTCAATATTAGAATGGAATCTTTTTAGTGTTACTGTTGGCTGTAGCCCAAGATAGACTTCACAGCCCAAAGTGAGTCAAGAACACATTGTAGACCTGGAAAAGGAAGTGCAAGGACACAAGTTAAGCATCATCCAGAAATAGAAATCAGCCTGCACATTGCACTCCTCCTTTTCTTTCTCTTCCTCCTCCTTCTCCTCTTCCTTCTCCTCCTTCTCCTCTCCTCCTCCTCTTCCTTCTCCTCCTTCTCTTTCTCCTCCTCCTTCTTTTTGTTTTGTTTTTCGAGACAGGGTTTCTTTGTATAACAACGCTAGCTGCTCTGGAACTCACTCTGTAGGCCAGGCTGACCTCGACCTCACAGAGACCCACCTCACTCTGGAAATAAAGCTGTGTACCCACTGTTCAGTTCATTGCTCATGTCTATTTGATAATGGTTAGAGAGGTAAAAAATAATAATAATTAGGAGGTGGTTTTTAGAGAGTCAGAGAACTTGAGTTTTCTCCCTACACCCTGGCACCATAAGAAAGGGATGCAAGGTACTCCCTTCTTTAAGTATAAAGAGATTATGTCAATCACTTGGAATGTTTGCTGTGTACCCTCCAGACTGAGAGGCATAGTGTCTAGTCAGAGTTTCTGTGTCCTGGTAGTTTCTGTGTCCCAAATAACCACTCAGAGATTTATTGATAATTATAAATGCTCAGCCAATAGCTTAGGCTTCTCTGCAGCCAGCTCTTATAACTTAATCCATTTCTATTAATCTATGTGCTGCTCCAAAGCTCATTTACCTTATCTATGAACTTCTTATGTTGTTTCTTCCAGTTTGGTTTGCGACTCCTCAGACTTTGCCCTTCTTCCTAGTGATCTCTCTGCCCTGAAAATCTTGCCTAGCTATTGACCAATCCAATCAACTTTTTATTAACAATGAAAGCAATACATTTTCACAGTGTACAGCAGGATTATTCCACAGCAATAGTGGATCAATGGTTTATACCTGAGGAGGTTTAACAAGAGCCTGTGTGCTGGTTCCCATGATAGCAAAGCACTAGAGAGAAAGCACGTTGTTCCATGGTTTGATAAACCAGAGCACAAGGATGCTCTCAAAGGTAGACTGGGGTCATCTCGAGTCATCGTTGGGGGACCACCTATATCACAATAGTGTAACTGAAGGAAAATGCATAGTTGGAATGCATGTTCTGAAGACAGGTAAGTCTGGGACATGGGAAAGTGTTCAGTCTAAGGCAGACACAATCATCTGTCCTGTTGCAGAAGCACAGGCTTTATTAAAATTATTAAAAAAGGGAGGAATTGTGGAGGCCCAAAATTATGAGCCTGTTTCCATATTGATCAAAGGTCGGAGAGTTGGAAGCCTAGTTCCTTCAAGGTTATTTTGCTTCTACCTCAAACAAAAGTCCCACCTAGGTGTTGATCAGAGAGTTCTGCTCTCCCAAGATTATTGCCAACCAGTGTGACTAATTGCCAGACCTGCACTCCAGGAATAGAGAAGTAGAATGTTCCTACCTCAAACAAAAGTCTAAGGATCCAGGTAAGTTCCAGTTCCCTTTATGGAGATAACTTTGGATTCCACCCAGGGAGTGGTTTGTCC
The DNA here is from genome assembly GCA_028555095.1 of Dicrostonyx torquatus. Taxonomy (NCBI): domain Eukaryota; kingdom Metazoa; phylum Chordata; class Mammalia; order Rodentia; family Cricetidae; genus Dicrostonyx; species Dicrostonyx torquatus. Next base: position 2,934,115 of record JAQHUG010000247.1, on the reverse strand, counting down.
TTAGAATGTTTTGGTCTAGTATGTGAGTGTGACTTGATTTGCTCTAGCAACAGAATGTTTAACTATAGATGTAGCTTGTGACCTTCAATTGGTATGTTCATTTCCTTTTATCGTGCTAATGCAGTCTTTTGTTTTACCACTACCTTTTGAGGTCAGGGGCATTTTAAGCACAGGGAAATTAAATGTGGGAGAATTTCAGGACTCACTGGAATTCCCTCTCAATACTATTCTATGTTTCTCTGTTTTATTATTTTCATTTGTGTCTTCATATTCTTTACTATATTTCTAAATTCCCACGCCTCTACTCTGGAGAAAAGTAGTTTTGTCAAGGCTGCTCTCCAACAGATGAGCAATGTGGAGAGAGAAACCTTTCCATGCCCACCTTCTCTGGTGCAGGAAGTAGTGTGGTGTAGTGACATTTCACTTGTATTTTAATAACACTTGCCTGGGGATCAGAAAAGTAAAAAGCCACACTGGCCAGCCTTATAGATCAAGCAGCAATAACACATACCTTTAATCCCAGTAGACACACTTGATGTGGGATTTCCCCTCTGTATGCTGTGACTATCATTGGTTAATAAAGAAGCTGCTTTGGGCCTATTGCAGTGCAGAATAGGGTAAGGTAGGAATTCCAAGCAGATAGAGGAGGAGAGAGTAGGCAGAGTCTAGAAGAAGCTATGTAGCTGCTGAAGGAGAAAGACGCCCACGGGAGTCTGCTGGAACTTTGCTGGTAGGCCACGACCTCACGGTGGTGTACAGATTAATAGAGATGGGTTAATTTAAGATATAAGAGCTAGCTAGAAATATGCTACTAGGCCAAGCAGTGTTTTAATTAATACAGTTTCTGTGTGGTTATTTTGAGTCTGGGCAACCGGGAAATGAATGAGCAGTTTCTGCCTACACACACTCTGCCACAGAAACCAGGTGGTAGTGGTACACGCCTTTAATCCCAGAACTAGAGAGGATTCTAAGACGGAAGGAGACAGCTCTCAGACACAGTCTAATTCTGAGATTCTTGGAGGCAGAATCACCATTTTCAACTGAGGTCGCGGTAAGAGCCAATGGCTGGCTGCTTTGCTTTTCAGATCTTCAAGTTAAACCCCAATTTCTCACTTTGAATTTTTATTAATTGTGCTTCAGTGTACAGTAGGCTATGACTGAAGGAGGGCAGATGCTAACTTCTACATGAAGTTGGCAGAGCAAGGGCTGCCTTAGATTGGGCACACTGGCAATAGAACTGTGATTGACATTTTGACTTGGACTGACTTGAAGAGTCTCTGGCAACTAGAACAGTCATGACAACTGTCCTGAATCTAATCCAAAGACAAGAAAAGAACAAGCCATATATAATTGGAGCTTTTGAGAGAAACAGAACCAATGGGATACCCATGCTCATATGTTTTGGGAGATCTATTGTGGGAAATGACTCACACAGTTAGTTACTGGTGCTGAGAAGGCCCCTGATCTATGACAGCAACTGGAGGACCAGGAAGTCAATAGTGTAATACAGGTCCAGTCTAAAGGCCCAATGCATAGGTGCTCCAGTGTCTGAGGCAAGGGAAGATGGGTGTCTGAGCGGAAGGAGGAGAATTTGCTGTTACTGGCCTTTTTCTTCAGTTGAAGCCTGCAGCATGTGGACAGCGCTTTGCTCTGGATGCTTTTTATTTGCTGTACAAAGTCTCATGTTAACATCTAGAAACACCTTCACAAACACATCTAGCATGTTCTACCAGCAACCTGGGTATCCCTTCATCCAGTCAAATTGACACATAAAATTAACCATCTTTAAGCAGCAGCAGAGAAAGCTGATAATTTTTGTTTGTACCATGAGAGTACTACTTGTTTATTATAATAATCAGAAATGGTTTTTCAGTGATGTTTAACTGAGAAGAGAACAGAAAGGGAGGGCAGAAGTGACTGTTATATGAACGAAACTTATCCATAGAAATGCTTCTAAGATTACTGTTTTTGTTTCTTTAAAATAGTGCTAGGAGCATTTTAATTAATCAATTTAAATATGCATTAGATAATTTTAAAATGAGGTTTGCAATCTGTTCCACAGCTGGGGAAATGATCTGACATATTGCCTCTGTGTAATAAGTACATAAGACACTTCACTTCTTCTGCTTCCAGAGAATCACAGAAGCAATGGAAGGCTGAGATAAATGGTTTGCCATTTCTGTTCTGCCACTGATCAATTTTAGGGGGAAAATAAGCACGTGTTCCTGTAAAACAATAGGGATGGTGCTCATAGCCAACAAACTTGAGAACAAACAACACTAATGGATTTCTCTTTTTGGCATCTGGGGATTTTAAAATGTCTTTAAATGCTTAGCTTCCAGATTAGCTTTGCAGAATTTGCAATACTATCCAATCCAAGTCCTTTTATGGTAAGTGGTAACAAGGGGACAATCCAAACAGCAATTCCAATGTGTTCCTACAACTTGAAAAATGCATGTGTGTTGCACACAAAGTATTTACAACGACAGAGAACCAGTGCAACGATTAACTCCATGGAAGTAGAATTTTTGGACCCAATAGGAGATTAGAGCCATTTAAGGATGGAAGAGAGGCTTTAGCTTGATCTGGAGGCCTGACTCAGTGTTTTCTGGTTCTAGAGAAAGCTCTTGCTGTGCCCTTAGAATCCTGAGACCAGTACCGTTTGCTGTAGTACCCTTTTGAGTGCTTTGTGCAGCCCCTTTAGTGGAGGTAAGAATAGTATTGGAAGGGGGTGGATAGAAAGTATTTAAGACTTTAGGCACCAAACACCTGCTACTATTAATTCTCACCTGAGACAAATGTGCCTTTCTTTTTTGTATACATGTGTATGTGACATGGGTGTGTATTTGTGTGTGTGTAAGCACATGTGTGTGGGTGTGCACATGTACAGGTGTATGTGGAGGTTGACATCCAGAGTCTTCCTCTATTGCTGTCAGCCTTCTGCCCTGAAGCGTCTCTGAGTGGACCCTGAGCTTGTAGCCCCAGATAGTCAAAGCAGCCAGCTTGTTCTGGGGATCCTCTGTGTTCCCCTCCCAAATGCTGGGATTACATATCCTGGAAGCCAGTACCTTTACCTGCTGATCTTGGCCTTGTCTTCTGGGTTTTTGGTTTTTATTCTTTCTTGAGACACGGGGTCTCACTGTGCTGTTCTGACTGGCTTGGCACTTGCTATGTAGACCATGCTGGCCTTGATTTCACAGAGATTGGTTTCCTTCTGCCTCCTAAGTGCTGAGATTAATGGCATGAGCCACTGTGTTGGCTAATTTTTTTAAATTGCTATTTATTGAGCTCTACATTTTTCTCTGCTCCCCTCCCTGCCTCTCCTCTCCCTTCCAATCCTTACCCAAGGTCTCCATGTTCCCAATTTACTCAGGAAATCTTGTCTTTTTTTCTTTCTACTTCCCATGTAGATTAGATCTATGTAAGTCTCTCTTAGTGTCCTCATTGTTGTCTAAGTTCTCTGGGATTGTGGTCTGTAGGCTGACTTTCTTTTGCTTTATGTTTAAAAACCACTTATGCGTGAGTACATGTGATAATTGTCTCTCTGTGTCTGGGTTACCTCACTCAAAATAATGTTTTCCAGTTCCATCCATTTTTCCTGCAAAATTTAAGCTGTCGTTATTTTTTTTTCTGCTATGTAGTACTTCATTGTGTAAATGTACCACATTTTTCTTATCCATTCTTTGATCGAGGGGCATTTAGGTTGTTTCTAGGTTCTGGCTATGACAAACAAAGCTGCTATGGACATAGTTGAGCATTAATGGCATGAGGCACTGTGTTGGCTAATTTTATGTCAGCTTGAGACATGCTAGAGTCATCAGAGGGGGAAACCTCAGATGAGAAAATGCCTCCATAAAATAACAGCTGTAAGCCGGGTTGTGGTGGCGCACGCTTTTAATCCCAGCACTCGGGAGGCAGAGGCAGGCGAATCTCTGTGAGTTTGAGACCAGCCTGGTCTACAAGAGCTAGTTCCAGGACAGGCTCCAAAGCCACAGAGAAACCTTGTCTCGAAAAAACAACAACAACAAAAAAACAAAAAAAAAAAAAAAGAAAAAATAACAGCTGTAGAGCATTTTTTAGTAATTGATGTAAGAGGGCCCTGCCTATTGTGGGAGGTGCTATCCCGGACTCCTGGTCCTAAGTTTATAGAAAGCCATGATGAACAAGCCATACAGTAAACAGCACCCTTCATGGGCCCTGCATCAGCTCCTGCCTTCAGGTTCCTGCCCTACTTGAGTTCCTGCTTCTACTGCTTTTGATGATGGACTGTTATATGGAACTTGAGTGAAAGGAACTGTTTCTTCCCTAAATTGCTTTTGGTCATGGTGTCTCATCACAACAATAGCAACCCTAACTAAGAGAGCTACCATGCTCAGCTTTTCTTTAGCTTTTCCAGACACGGTTTCTCTGCAGCTTTGGAGCCTGTCCTGGAACTAGCTCTTCCTTGTAGATCCACCTGCCTCTGCCTCCTGAGTGCTGGGATTAAAGGTGTATATCACCACCGCCTGGTTGTTTTGTTTTATAAGACAGAACCTTACTACATAGTCCAGACTATCCCCAGACTTGTGCTCTTGCTGTTCTCTGACTTTCCCCCAGCACTGGGGTTCTAGGCTCACACTGCTAAAAGCATTGTTAGTGCCATGGCAACTATTTTAAGTGGTGTTTATTCTCCCTTTTGTCTTATCTAGTAATTCTCTTTTCTCCAGGGAGCTCCTGTATCTTGTGCTGGAGAGGCTGTGTGCGTTCTTATGGTACAGTCTCACATTTTATTATATTTGTCAAGATGTACATGGTTTCTTAGTTTTCAGTTTTACAATTGAGAGTCCATTTGAAGTCTTTCTTGTACTCTGAACAATCTCTAATTTCTCACCAGTGGTTCTAGTTTGGGGTAAGTTGGATGCTTTATGTGGCTTCTTTTAACAGAGAAAGTTTTTTTAACCCTTGCCTCCTCCTATGTATTTTATACATAGGGCTTAATTCTAGGTTCATGTGACAGATAACTCCTATACCCAAGTCAACATCCTATCACTCTGTGTCTACTGGGTTTCAGTTCCTAATCAACATTGTAGGTTTTGAAGTTCTTCTTTCTTTCTGTGGGAATTCCCCTGCCTAGTTTTCTGTCCTGCTTTTCATGAAAAGTTTTTACTTGTATTCTATCGAGGGCTTAATTAGCTATATTCGTAGAGGTAGGCTTGAGATGGGCCTGAGTAGGCATCTTACAGCTCAGTGTGATGCACTTCCTCCAAGTCTTAGAATAGTTTCATGGCCCTTTGTTTTTATTTGGACTACACCGACTCTCTAGATTAACTTTGGAGGGTGTATTAGTTGCTTTCCCCTTTGGTTTGCCCAAATGCCTGACACGAAGCAACTTAAAGGAGAAAAAAATTATTTTGACGCATGGCTCAAGGGACAGCTCTGCCCTTGGCCGTGGAAGGCTGCTTGTTCACATCAAGCTGGATCTGAAAGCAGAGATTCATGCCTGTGTTCAGTTTACTTTCCTCTTTGTGAGATGATGTCACCCACATTCACTTCCCATCCTGTCTGGAAACACCCTCTCAGTTAAGCTGACAACTGGAATTAGTTGTCACAGAGCAAGCTTGCATATTTAAGTTACGGAGTCCTACTGACTGTGAATATCATATATCTTACCACAAACATATTTTAAAAAATAGCCTACTGATATTATGCAGCTAAAAGATATTGCTTACATCTAAATTTAGTTCCGAGTTTTATTATACCTTATTCTTGAATGTTCTTGGCTTGCTAATTACCATGAGTGAATGATCTAGTCATTATAGTTTTAGCTTTGTTCAATGGATTTTTATTTAACTCATTTGTCTACTATAAAACAATAACCTTATTGGGTTATTAAGTTTAATATTTTCATTTATTAGTATCACTATATAGTTCAGAAATTTAAACTATATCTTTACCAAAATTACCACCAAAGTAAACATGCAGTAAAATTACTGAAACAAGTAGACATGGGAAAGACTAATAAATCGACAAGCTAGAACAAGATGAGTGGTTCTCAGCTTGTGGGTCAAGACCCCTTTGGGGGTCTCTTATCCAATATCCTGCATATTATATATTTACCTTATGACTCATAACAGTAGCAAAAATTCCAGTTATGAAGTAGCAACAAAATAATTTTATGGTTTGGGATCACCACAGCATGAGGAACTGAATTAAAGGGTTGCAACATTAGGGAGGCTGAGGACCACTGAACTAGACTGCTATATGTGTTTTTGCATGCTCAAGTCACACTGTCTACAAATATTGGTTGAGGGAAAGACATTGTGGAACCGTGAGCAGTTCTGGTCTGTTGCCAGCTGGCTTTAGGCAGCAGATCCTATGTGAGCTAGGTGACCTTGATTGCAAGGGTAAGAGACAACTCACACACAGAGATGTTGGAGGAAGCCTTCGCTGTAGAAGCATCAGTGGGAACTGGCCAGAGCCCATTCTTTTTCCTATACAGGACTATTTGTGAAATACACGTTGAGGTTTTCCTAACAGCTGGATCCAGGATGGAGACCACATGTGGCTCTTTCTTACTATAAGGCCACCATGTAGTCAATACATTATTATTGTTTTCAGGACATTATTTATTCAATGCTACAGATCTCTTTCCTCGTTGGGTCCATTAATTACTGTGAGTACTTAGAGATTAAAGTGATTTTAGAAGCCCCAGAAACCCTCTGTAGAATATTTTCAAAATACTCCTGAAGTCTTCTGGTTTGGTAGACATACCGTACAGATGGCGATGTGTGTTTGGCAAAGTCTACTAGGTAATCTGACATGCTCTTCTGGTTGGGATTCCTTTCTCCAGTCTAACCCTTTAATTGTATGGATGAGACAGTTTTCCTGGAAGGAAGAAAAACGCTTCTAATTTAAGGCTACCTTGGTTAACATAGGTAGTTAGAAAACTTAAGCCTAAATGATCCCATTTCTCCCGTTCTTTCGAAGCTCCTATTTCACCACTATCAGGCTGTAATTTAGTTTTGACTTAATGACTTGAGGTTTTATTCAGACCTTTATTTGCAAAACAAATCCCTGCTTTTCTATAATGTGGATGAATGGACAATGCCCTACGCTGTGCTTTGGGTTTAGATCATGGGAGAGGCCTTTTCAGTTCTAATGGTTCAAATTAGCTGCAAACAGCCACAGCTGGGACAGTCTTTGAATCCAGTGCTGGGAAAAAGATGTAGACAAGAAGAAAAATAATTTACAAAGACCCACCACATTATGTCCACGTTTTCTGAAATAATGAACAGTATGTGTAATTTATGGCTTGGCATCGTCTTCCGCCCTGAATGGGTTTAATGACTTTTAAAGTTAGAGCTTTGCAACACAGTTGATAAACCTTAGGAATATGCAAATGTAAAGGCTTCCTTTTTCTCATGGCCTTTTAAAGTGGGCTCTGCAGACAAAGAAAAGCAAGTGTCCTTTCCTTACTTTATTTTTTTTAAAAAATATTTATTTATTGTGTATGCAGTATTTTGCCTGCATGCCAGAAGAAGATACCGAATCTTCTTTGTAGGTTGTTATGAGCACGATGTGGTTGCTGGGAATTGAACTCAGGACCTCTTAACCACGGAGCCATCTCTCCAGTCCCTCCTTTCTTTACTTTAAGTGGAAGGAGAGACAGGTATCACTTGTAGAAGCGAAAGGAACTTAGGTACCCAGTATGCATTCCACTGTCTACTTCAGTTGACTATCAATTAATCAGGACTCTTTTTTATTCATTGAGCCTTAAATTGAGCTTTTCTGACAGCACAATCGGTGGAATTTAAATATAAAGTATCTTGGGCCCATGTGACTTGCTACAAAATTTTTCTTTTGTCAAAAGGTAAAGGGAACGTTTTAAATTTTTATTTATTTTCTTATGTTTTACTTTGTAGAACTGGGGACCAAACTCAGAGCCTCCTTCATGCTAGGGCAGCACTCTAACCACTGAGCTACATGCATAGCTAGGGAATCATGTTTCAAACATTTTCTATTCTCAAAGAGGAAAAGTCACTATTTCCCATGTTATATAAAGCACACAAAAATCCAGGCATGGATTAAAATCCACGCCTTTAATCCTAGCAATTGGGAGGCAGGTGCAAATGGATCTCTGTGAGTTTGAGGTCAGCCTGGTCTACAAAGCGAGTTCCAGGACAGCTAGGACTGTTACACAGAGAAACCCTGCCTGGAAATACCCCCCATACCAAATTAATAATAATAAATAAAACATACAAAAATGTTTCCTATTAAGTCTGAATGATTGGGAGTATTTGAGTTTCTTATCTCAACTAATTAGTAAGAATGACCTTTGGGATTAATCCTTTGGGATTAGATGCTATATGCTCATTTTTGTAAGGAAAAGGGATAATCCTCTGCCATTACCTTGTAGAACTTTGTTATCTGATGCCACAATAGATGGGACCAGTATGAAAATAGATAAATGAATAAGAAGTTTGTGCATTTAAATGTAGCATGTTAGTTACTTTTCTCATGGCTATGAGTACATTCCTGACAAGAAGCAGGTATGGAAGGTTTATTTTGGCTCAGGGTTTGGGAGGATACAGTCCATTACGGAGGGGAGGGCAAGGTGGCAGGAGTATGTGGTAAGCTGGTCACATTGTATCCACAGTCAAGAAGCAGAGGACAGCCATGGAGCCAGGCTATAAAACATCAAGGTCCACCTGTGGTGACTACCTCCAGTGAGACTCTACCTTCTAAAGGTTCTACAACCTTTCAAAACCAGTGCCACCATCTGGTCACCAATTATTCAAACACTTTAACCTATGGGGGACATCACATTCAAACCCCAACACAGTAATGAATAGATAGATCCAGAATGAGGGGAAATCTTTTTCTTTAATTAGTGAAGTACTTCCATCTGTTGGAAGTGCTTGGGTATGTTCCATATGTTGGATGGGAGCGCTTCACTAATTAAAGTAAAAGTCTTGGATCAAACCTTGGGCAAGCTGTACACTATAGTACCTTGAACAAAGGGAGGGTTTCTGCTTTGGTGACTCTTAGACATAATTAAATCAAAGCAAAAACTCTACAGCCAAGAGTCACTCCTTTCGTAAAGTGTTTTGAAATTAACACTTCTCTATTTGAATATTGTAAATATTATTGTTGTTCTATATTTTAAGAGGGAAAATATCTCAATTTTCGTATTGCTATTGTAACCAATGTAGAATCCTTTTGTACTCAGTCCTAACTTCATAAGCTAGGGCTATGGTGTGGTGGTTTGAATAGAAATGGCCCCATAGACTCATATATTTGAATGCTTGGTCATTAGGGAGTAGTGTTGCTCCAGAGAAATCAGGAGGTGTGGCCTTGTTGGAGTAGGTGTAGCTTTTTGGAAGTGTGACACTGGAGTGGGTTTTGGAGTTTCAAAAGGCTCAAGCCAGGCCCAGTGTCTGTCTTGTCTTGTTGTCTGTGGATCCAGAAGTAGAACTTTCAACTCCTTCTCTGCCTATGCAATTCCATGCTTCCTGCCATGCTGATTCTGGACTAAACCTCTGAAACTGTAAGCAAGTCCCAAGTAAATACTTTCCTTATAAGAGTTGCTGTGGTCATGGTGTCTCTTTACAACAATAGAACACTGACTAAGACAGAAATTGGTAACAGACACTTGAGTATTGCTGTGACCGGCCTGATCATGCCTCTTGTTGGCAGAATGTGGGTGGATTTGGGACTTTGGATTAAGAAGGTTTTAAGTGGGGCTTAAGGGACATACTAGTAAGAACAGGGAAGACAGTGCTGCTGAGAGCATTGTAGATTATGTTGGTCTGACTCAAGAGGTTTCAGAGGAGAAGAACATTAGTTAAGTGGCCTAGAGATCATTCTTGGGATATTTTGGTGAAGAATGTGGCTGCTTTATGCCCTTGTCCAGAAAATTTGCCTGAAGCTAAATTGAAGAGTTTTTGGATTAATAGCTTTGGCAGAGAAAATCTCAAGACAATCTGGTATTGACACAGTCATATGGTTATTAGTGGATACTCTTTTTTTTTTTTAGGGGATACTCTTATACAGATTTATAAGGAAAAGGAGTAAGCTGAGCAAGGAAAAATACAAAATGTACAGTTTCAGGAGGACAGAAACACCATGCAGTATAATGGAGTCAAGTCCAATACTCAAGGAGATAAAATGTTTAAAGAAAATCCTGATGTTAAATGGGATAAAGGGAGTGGTAGCCTCAGGGCAAGATTCCAACTTGTAAAAAGTAATTAACACTTAAATGTGATGGTAACCTTAGAAAACAGAAAGCTGGCTATATTGAAGTTAAAACCTTCCTTTTTATTTAGACAGAAAAGGGGAGATGACGTGGGATTCCCCTCTGTAGGCTGTAAATACCATTAGCTAACAAAAAAAGCTGCTTTGGCCTATGGCAGGACAGAATAGAGATAGGCTGGAAAACTAAACTGAATGCTGGGAAAAAGAAGGCAGAGTCAAGGAGACTCCATGTAACTGTCAAAGGAGAAAGATGCTGGAATCTTACCAGTAGGCCACAGCCTCATGGTGATAAATAGATTAATAGAAATGTGTTAATTTAAGATATAAGAGCTAGTTAAGACTATGCCTAAGCCATTGGCCAAACAGTGTTATAATTAATATAGTTTTTGTGTGATTATTTGGGTCTGGGCAGCTGGGAAGACAATGTGCAGTCTCTGTTTACACTTCTGATCTTACACAAGCCATTCTAATCATACACACTCCGGTCACACACTTGGCATCAGCAGCTTTCCTTAGCCTCAGAGGGAAATCCCACAACCCCTTTCTTTTATCCTTGACTCTAAAGCCAGAATCACACAGCTAAAGCTGCCAAGTTCTTCTGCTTGATGGGACTGGAACGTGGCCCCT
>JAQHUG010000247.1:2907007-2918911 GCA_028555095.1 Dicrostonyx torquatus | reverse complement strand
AGTGTACTTCCCACTTTCTCTTCTATAAGGTTCAGTGTGGCTGGCTTTATGTTGAGGTCTTTGATCCATTTGGATTTGATTTTTCTGCATGGTGATAGGTATGGGTTCATTTTTCTACATGTTAGTATCCAGTTATGCCAGCATCACTTGTTAAATATGCTTTCTTTTTTCCATTTGATATTTTTTGATTCTTTCTCAAATATCAGGTGTTCAAAGATGTGTGGATCTATATCCGGGTCCTGTATTCGGTTCCATTGGTCTTCCTCTATTCTGTTCTTATGCCAGTACCAGGCTGTTTTCAGTACTGTAGCTCTGAAGTAGAGTTTGAAGTCAGGGACTGTGATGCCTCCAGAAGTTCCTTTATTGTACAGGATTGTTTTGGCTATCCTGGGTTTTTTGTTTTTCCATATGAAGTTGAATATTTTTCTTTCGAGGTCTGTGAAGAATTTTACTGAGATTTTGATGGGCATTGCATCGAATTGATAGATTATTTTTGGTCAGATTGTCATTTTTACTATGTTAATTCTACCTACCCAATTATTTGCAAGCAGAATTCTGTGTCACTTCTGCATAGTGTTTCCTTTTTTAACTAAAAAAAAAAAAAAAAAAAAAGGTCTGTATGGTGGTATTTTGTTTATGCTTTAAGAAATTTACCTGAAGATCAGGGTACAGAACTAAGCCACTAGTTAGCCATAGAGGCCAGGCAGTGATGGAAAACTCCCTTAATCCCAGCACTCAGGAGACAGAGGCAGGCTGATCTCTGTTAGTTCAAGGCCACCCTGGGCTACACAAAATTGATCTAGTCTAAAAGAGAAACGGCTCTCACAAAGGTAATCCCAGCATTTAGGATCACATGCCTTTAATCCTAGCACTAGGGAGGTGGAGACAGAAGTGTTATGGCTGGGTGGAGAGAGGACTATAAGGTGGGAAGAGACAGAATCTCAGGGCAGTCTGAGGATTCGTAGAGTCTGAGATGCATGCAGTCTAAAGATTCATAGGGACATAGAGGTAAAAGCTCTAGTGTCTAGCCGCTCTGCTTCTCTGATCTTTAGCCTTTCTCCCTCTGATAGCTAACTCTGAGTTTTTATTATTAAGACCCATTAGAATTCGAGCTATAGGTAGGGCTGGAGAGATGGTCAGCCGTTAAGATTAAGCACTTGCTGCTTTTGCAGAGGATCTTGGGTTTGATTCCCAGCACTCATATGGAGGATCATAACCAAATTCAGTAACTACAGTTCTATGGCATCTTTTAGCTTCTGCAGGTACTGCATGGATTATATACATATCTATATACGTATACACATCTACATAAAATAAATCTTAAAAGTAGTTTAAAAGATGTCTACATGTGTGTTGTGTACATTGCCTTTCTTCCCCTCCTCCATCTCCTTTCCTCCTTTTCCTCTCTTTTAATGCTATTGGATCTCAGTATGTTGTCCACGCTGCTCATGAGCTCTAGTGATCTTATCTCAGTCGGCCCTCGAGTAACTGGGACTATATGCATATGATGACATACAAGGCTCATCACCACCACTACCACCATCATCATCATTTTGAGGGAGGGTCTCTTTTTTAAAAAAATTTTTATTTAACTTTATTTTATGTGTGTTGGCATCCCCCGTGGAGCTGAAGTTACAGACAGTTAGGAGCTGCCACGTGGGTGCTGGGAATTGAACCTAGATCCTCTGGAAGAGCAGTCAGTGCTCTTAACCACTGAACTATCTCTCTAGCCCTGAGGTAGGGTCTCTCATAGCCCAATCTGGTCACACATTATGAGCAGAGGATGATCTGGACCCCCTCGCAGGTGCTGTGACCACAGTTGTGTGCAACCAGGACAGTCATACTATGTTTGACATAGGTACATTTCAGAATGGCTGAACCCAGTGTGTTAGCCTGCTCTGAGCGGAGTGTTTGTCTGTGGTGTGAGTGTGAGTCTGTCTGAATCTCTCTCTCTAGGGGCTGTTTGTAATCCCTGGCTGCAAACTTTCCAAAGTGTTTTTTCTTAAAAGACATAAACTGCTTTTAAATTAGGTTTTAGTGTAGAAGGGAAAATGAATCTAGGCAACATACTGTAGGGCAAAATATAAGTTTATAAGCATATACTCTATCCTATGGATAATTATGGTTGTCACTATTATGTTTTCAGGAGGAATTAAATTTCTATATTATTATCAGGACTCACTACTTAAAAAAGTCACCTATGATAGCAAGCTAGCATGGAGTGATTTGTAGATCACTCCAAGACAGAAATTGTCTTGACAGCTGTCATTTAAAATTATAACCTGGAATCATGGAATAAAGCAGAGACTCATGGAATCTGCTCCTAATTTTTAGCTTGCGTGACCGTGTGACCTTCAGTATGCATGGGTCTCAGGCATTCATCTATAAATAGGAACTGAAATGACTCTTCCTGAATGTTTCTCTAGCTCTGCTGATCTCTCGTTCTAGGAAACCAGAGTAGCATGCTACTGGGGCTGGCTATTTGGAGAGAGAGATTGTTTTCTTCTTTCTCTCCCTCTCTCCCCTCTCTTTCTGTGTCTCTGGTACTTGGGTTTGAATCTAGGGCCTTATACATGCTCCATCCTTCGGTGTGATTTTTGGTTGTTTTGTTTTTGAGACAGGATCTCATTCTGTAGCTGAGGCTGGCCTTGAATTCAGAGATCCACCAGCCTGTGCCTCCCTAGTGCTGGAATTAAAGGCATGGGCCTGGATTACAGGCATGGGCCTGGATTACAGGCATGTGCCCAGTCTCTGAGACAGGGATTTTATACAAACTTTTAAAATATATTAGCTAGTACGTACACATATGCTTTTGTGTGGTGGTTAATTCTAATTGCCAACGTGATAGGTTAAGAATGCGTGGGACAGTAATTAGGCACACCTTTGGGTGTGTCTGTGAGGGCCGTGCCAGAGATGACTGAAGGGAGAAACCTGCTCAGAATGTGATATACTGCCCCACAGACTGCGGTCCTGAACTGAATATAACAGAGACAGCCAGGTGAGCTTTTTTCTTCTTTAGCATTGAGACAAATAGTTTTCAAGGGATGCCTTGAGACTGTACTCCTCATGTTTGTTTGTTTGTTTTTTTGAAATATCTCCATTTTTCTTAACCACCTTCCCATGACATTTGATAGCTTTTTCTCTATGTGCCTTACTTACCCTGATTTCCAAGACCTTGGGGAAAACACAACATACCCTGCATTCATCCCTTTTCGATGGAAGTGCATGGCTTCACTGATGGTTGGTTGTACCATCAAATGCTTTAGGATGCTTCATCTGCAGTCAGCTTGGAAGGAAGGGTCAAGTGGCAAAGCCATTAGACTCCAATGTGCCCTAATAGTGCAAATGGCATCACCGGTTTCTCGTTTTGACTTTTTGACTTCTGTCTTGTCAGAGTCAAAAATAGCATGTTTAGGGACCTTGAAGCTGTGCCACAGAACTCATGATGGCTTTCATTTCTGGAGTTTTACCACTCCAGGTTTTCATCCTGACCCTTGATGGAAAGAAAGATGCAGAGATCCAACTGAGGATGGACCAGACAGGAGGGCAAAGCTTGACTCTGCAGCCCTCTCTCTGACAGGAGCTTGCCCGAGGCCTCCCAAGCCACTTCCTGTCAAGGACTGAAAAGTCAACATGGTCACCCAGAACTAGAAGCAGTGGAGTCTGTAAGGTCAAAAGTCTTGCTTGGTTACCCCCAAAGAGAAATTTGCATTCCCGGGACAATTGCCTTCTGATAATTCATTCATTTTGGTGCTAGGTATACTTGCCCTGTTCTGTCTTTGTGGAACTGGGGGCTCTTCAGTATTTTGTTAGCTGGGTATTCCTACCTCCTCTCTCTCAGAGACTACAGAAACTGGCTTTATTCGTCATTCTGGCCCTGGGAACTTTGGGCTGTTAGTGTGGTTTTATTTTTGATGGAGTTGGTTCTTTGGAAGAATCTCTAATGCAAACAGCTAACTCAGACATGTGTTTGCCTGCTTGGCTTTATGACAGGTGACTGATGGTGACCAAGTAGCGCAGAACAATTTCTATCTTAACCTTTAAGGGCTCAGAAAACCCTCTTGGAAATGAAGACTTAAACCCAGGTAGTCTGGAGAACAGTGCACATTCTGTTTGACACACGCCCTCGGGATTATGAGACTCCCATGATAGCATAGTGGGACCAGCCGTCTATCTGCTGCTGTAGTTACCACACAGCCCAGATCGGTTGTTGGTCATTGTCTTTGTAGGGCAGGAAATGATGTCCTGCTCAGCAAAGATGGGAGGAGCACTTCCTGATTAGCTCTTTCTTTGGGGTCCATTGTGAAGGCCTTTCTGCTTAAGCGTCTGGTTGATTTTCTAGTCAACTCCTCAGAGTGAGGCTGTGGGCTGGGAGATAGTGTGTGCACCGGGAACATTCTGGGAAGGGCAAGCTTGCGAGGCAGCTCTCTAGACACTCGAGTCTGCCTAGCTCCGATGTCTCGGCACAAAAGGAAGTCCTGTAAATGTAATCCTGCATCACCCACAGGTCCTTCCGTCATTATGTGAACTCTAGGAAGACAAAGATGTCAGGGGGCATGGCTATGTGGAGAACTGGACCCAAGCTGCTTCCCTTGCTTGAATAAAGAGCAGTTGGAAGCCTGGTGTTTAAAAGCACACGCCTTTAACCCCAGCATTTGGAAGGCAGAAGCAGGCAGATCTCTATGAGTTTGAGGCCAGCCTGGACTATAGAGGGAGTTCCAGGACATCCAAGGCTACACAGAGATATCTTGTCTCGAAAAACAAGCAAACAAAATTATATGTGTGTGTGTGTGTATGTGTGTGTGCATGCATGTGTGTGTACACTTTTACAGTGTAAGAAGCCTGAAAATAGAAATCTACTCAATTATACTGAATTGCTGCTGCACTTTGTTTTAGTTCAACAGGAAATAAAAGTAAACATAAGCTTTTTTTTTAAAAAAAAGATTTATTTATTTAATGTACACTGGTGTTTTGCCTGTATACATCTGTAGGAGGTTGTCAGATCCCCTAGAACTGGAGTTACAGACAGTTGTGAGCCGCCATGTGGGTGCTGGGAATTGGACCCAGGTCTTCTCAAAGAACAGCCAGTGCTCTTAACTGCTGAGCCATCTCTCAGCCCAGACATAAGTTTTAAGAAAGCAGAGATGTGACTAGTATTACTCATTTTACATTGCTGAAATAGTTTCAATTTTTCACTTTCATCTAGTTCTTAATGGTAATGATAGTTTCAGTGTACTTATCCCAAGGAATAAATATTACCTACTATGAGCATAAACAATATTCAGTCACAAGAATCCTTACTGAGCATAAAGCCCCCACAGACAGAAGTGCTCCGTATTCAGTGCCTTGAGAAGCTAGGAGCGGTGACCTTAGCACCATCACATGGCTTCTGACTGCCCATCCTTCCTGACTGGAGTGCTCAGCCAATCCAGTGCAGTGTCGTGCTGGTGAAGGTGATTCTGTGTCCCCAGATTTCAGTGACTACCCCCAGGGAACAGGCAATGTACTGTAAGCCCTCTGTCAGCTTGTGACCCACAACCCGGGTTTGGGAGGGGGCTCCCAGAGAGGCATGAGAAGCATGTGGGGTGAGGTATTTTACTGAGTCTTCTGTGCCAGCAGGCTCGCAGCATTCAACAGAGCCCAGCCAGCATCTACATGTCACTACTTGGGTGGCTTAATTGCTGAGTGTGAAAACAGCGGGCTGCAATCAGAGGGGGTGTCTCCCCCAAATGTATGATCTGGCAGTATGAGTTATGTGTACACTTTGCATGACCATCCTCAGGAGAACCCATGCTCTCTGACAGAGTCTTTGCTATGTGGCTTTTGAAATAAGTACTATTGTTCTATTGATTATTATTGTGATCGTCTTCTATACAGATGATACTCTTGAGAAAGTTCGCATAGCGAGTGCCCTTCAGTCAACACCCCTGGAAGACTGCTGCTCCTCGCCCAGCCTAGCACACGGGCCCAGAGTTCTACCCTGATGATCCTTAGCATTTAAAGGAGGTGCAGATGTTTTCCGTTCACACACGGGGGTGTCCACAACACACTTAAGTGGCTGTCTAACACACCCCGAGAGATTGTTGACAATAATAGGTTTGACATTTGGGAGGGGAAAGAAAAGAGCACATCAAAGTAAAAGTCAATTTAAGAGCAAGGAGACAGCTATTCTTGCATAAGTGTTCGATTAACTCTTCTCTGCCAAGCTTGGAGGGCAGGAGCGTGCCACTTCTTTCAGCTGTGCTAAGTGTCACTCATGTGGAGCCCTGATCCCTTTCCATTTTCAGAACAAGGATAGGACTAATTATAGCATGCCCAAATAGATGTACTCAGAGGCAGCATTCTCTTCCGTATCCTGTGCAGTGGGGATGGAAGATGGAATTTTGTCACTTAGGAGCATTTTCCATATTGGATGTGAAACCGAAACCTCGAATGTGATTTTTAAAACTCACTTAGAACAATCCAATTTGTATATGGTTCAAATATCTTTTTTATTTTTTATATTTATTTGTTTATTATGTATACAATATTCTATCTGTGTGTATGCCTGCAGGCCAGAAGAGGGCACCAGACCCCATTACAGATGGTTGTGAGCCACCATGTAGATGCTGGGAATTGAACTCAGGACCTTTAGAAGAGCAAGCAATGCTCTTAACCTCTGAGCCATCTCTCCAGCCCTCAAATATCTTAATAATAATGGAAGGTTGCATTTATTTGTGAGTATGCACACCGGTGCCCACCATAGTGTGCCTGTGGAGGGTGTTAACTTTTGGGAGTCAGTTCTCAGGCTTTTAGGCTTGGTGGTAGGTGGCATTACCAACTGAGTCATCTAGCTAGCTGTGACAGTTAATTTTATTTGTTAATTTAACACCATCTAAAACCATCTAGAAAGAAAGCCTCTGATTAGGTTGGCCTGTGGGAAGGTCTGGAGGGTGGGATTATCTTGCTTGTATAGTTGAGGTGTCTAGTGGAGGTGGAGGAAGAGACCTGGTTTGTCGTCCTCACCAACTTAAACCATGAATCCCAATGTGGACAAATTCAACAGAACCACTGTATATGGGCTGCCCATGCTTAAAAAAAAAAAAAAAGAAAGAAGAAAGAAAGAAAGAAAGACTCGCCGGCTATGAGTGGAGCCACTCCATGATTGGAATCCAGGACTGTAATAATGGGGACAGTGAACGGAACACAGGCATTGCTCTTTGATTTGATCATGATGTAACGTGAAGAGCTGCTTTAGGGTTCTTCTGCCCACCATGATGGACGATAACTGTAATTATCACCCTTTCTTCTCTAAGCTGCTTTTGTCAAAGTATTTGGTTTAATTTTAGGTGCATTTGTGTTTAGGTGCATGGGTGTTGGACACCATTTGTATGCCTGGTGCCCTCAGAGGTCAGAGGAGGGTGATGGAGCCCCTGAAATTGAACTTTCCAAATGCAAATGGAACAAATAAATGTAAAATTTGCTCTTAAACATATTTGGTATACGTGTTTTGTGTGTGTGTGTGTGTGTGTGTGTGTGTGAAACAGAGAGAAAGCACTCGTGTGTTTATGTGTGTAAGAGAGACAGAGGGAGGGAGAGTACTTGTATATATATGTACGTGTGTGAAAGAGAGAAAGTACTTGTGTGTTTATGTGTGTAAGAGAGACAGAGGGAGGGAGAGTACTTGTGTATATATGTACGTGTGTGTGTGTGTGTGAAAGAAAGTACTTGTGTGTTTATGTGTGTAAGAGAGATCGAGGGAGGGAGAGCACTTGTATGTGTGTGTGTGTGTGTGTGTGTGTGTGTGAAAGAGAGGAGAGAGAGAGTACTTGTGTGTATATGTGTGTAAGAGAGACAGAGAGAGGGAGAGCACTTGTGTATATATGTGCATGTGTGTGTGTGAGAGAGAGAACACTCACATGCACACATGTGGAGGTATGAAGATAATCGCAGCCATCAGTTCTTTCTTTCCGTCTTGTGGATTACAAGGATAAGATATATCGCTAGTCCAAACACGCACCACACACTCACCCTAATAGGGCCCAGGGCCTGGTGCATGTAGACAGATCCTCTCCCCCAGAGTCATAGTCACAGCACCCCGCCCCACACACTTTGTGTGTTGATAAGTTGCCCAGACTGACCCTGTACTTGCACTGTAGTCCATACATCACTTAAACTTGCTATCTTAAAACTAATTTTAGAAAGCATCTTCTAGGAAATGGTATTTGCTCTAAAAGCTTAGGGTCCATACCAACATTTGACTATTGGCCAAAACATAAACTTGGTGAAGTCTGTATCTCTTTTCTTTTTTAAAATAAAGATTTTTAAAAAAATTTTTGGGTGTGGGGGTGTTTTGCCTGCATGTATGTCTGTGTCCTGTATGAATGTGAAATATACATAAAGGCCAAAAAAGAGTATGGAAGCCTCTGAAACTGGAATTACAGGCAATTATTAGCTGCATGTGGGTTCATGTGGGAACTGAACCCAGGTCCTCTGGAAGCCGCCTCTCCAGCTCCTGTATCTCTTTTCTTAGTTTCCTTTGTTCTTTAGGATGCTTTCCTAATGATCCCAAGAAACTCAGCATTTGAGTAAGTCTCTCCTTAATTACATCAAAAAGATGTGTAGCATGAGTAATAAAAATCCAGAGAGAGAGAGAGAGAGAGAGAGAGAGAGAGAGAGAGATTGGAGTTCAACCAGAAGATCAGAAAAGCAAAACAGCCAAGCCTCTAGAGAGCTCTTACCTCTTTGAAATCTTCAGACTGACAGAGTGAGTTCCTGCGCATCCCACCGTATATTCCTCTCTAGTGCTGGATTAGAGGTGGGTGCCACCACTGCCTAACCTCTATGGCTAACTAGCATGGCTTCTGGGATTAGAGGTGTGTGCCAGCTCTGCCTGGCCTGTATGGCTGGCTAGGGTGGCTGCTTTGCGCTGACCTTCAGGCAAGTTTTTTTTGTTTATCTATTTTTTCAGACAAGCTTTATTTATTAAAACACAAATACTATGCCACTATAAAGATACATGATCTTCAGAAAAAATAGAAAATGAATACACACACAGGTGTAATTAACCACTAATAGTGAGCAGGAACCTCTAACTTTGATACTCCAGGGCTAACTTCATCTGACAATAGAGACATTGTCAGAGGACTTGGAGCTACAGGGCCTGAGTCCGAAGTCCTAGTTCAGTCATTTCCCAGCATTCCACCTTGCCTTGCCTCGGGTTTTAGCTGTTATGTGGGGGTTGGCATGACTCTGAGATGGCCTGTGTAGAAGTGTTTTGCAAAGGGTGAAGTGCCCTCTCTTCATGGATGTTTCTAAAAACAGCTTTGAAGTTATGCCAGGAACTTTGAACAGGGAGCCCAGAGTTCTGTGTTCCATCTTTCTGCTAGTTAGCTCTTTGCCACTGTCAGAAATCCCTGAGGTTAAAAAAAATTACATAGAAACAAGGCTGATTTTGGCTCACAGTTTTGAGGGTTTCAGTCTACGGCCAGTTGGCTTCATTGCTTTTGGACCTGTATTGAGGCCATGCGTCATGTCAGGAACACGTGGTGAAGCATTGTCTAGCCAACAAGCAAAGCAGAGTCTGCAGTGTTCCGTCACGGCAGTTCCCCATGTTCTGACACTTTCTGCTGCTCTTCCCCCCCACCTCCGCCTCTCTCAGGGTTTCTCTGTGTAACAGCCCTGGCTGTCCTAGAACTCATTGTGTAGACCAGGCTGGCTTGAGCTCACAAATCTGCCTGCCTCTGCCTCAATAGTGCTGGAACTAAAGGCGTGCGCCACCACACCCGGCCTGGCCATGAGGCATTTTATGATTCCAAGAATTCAAATCATTTGTATGATTTGTCCAAGCACCAGGACCGTAGAAGGTACCATGTTTGAACTAGGAGCAAAGCTTAGGGGTGATGGAAAGGGCAGTTTTAGGAGGACAGGAATTCGTTCTCCCAAAGGATGGGAGCTACACGACAGAGAATAAATGTGTTGGGTATATGTGACCAAACCTCCAGCAGGTGAAGATGCTGGGTTAGATGGATGCTCATGCTGAAGGCTGCAGGGCTATTTGGCTTCTGAGCAAGTGTTGATAGACACCTCCACCCCAGCCGGATACAATGTCGTTAGACTCGAAGGCTGCAGGGGTTTTAGGGGCCACCAAATGTAGGGGTGAAAGTGACAAGAGGAGCAGGTCTAGGTGACAAGGACGATAAAGCCAAAGAGGACCTGCTTGCTCTCTTTCTCTCTGGGCAGAGAGAGAGGTCAACTTGAACTGTAAATCAGATGATTTCTTGCTCCCATTATATTACATTCTTTAAGCCGAGTTTTGAAATTAAACTACAATCCCTTGTCATTGGCTCTCGTGCTTTTGAAGGAATTGGATTCTTGCTTATCTCTCTAATTCCCTTACCCTCTGTTGTACTGCACTGAAAAGTTTCTGCACCCCGACAAACCTCTCTGCTGATGCATTAATCCAAATCAGACCAAATCAATCAGCATTAGAAAAAGCCCAGGTTTAATGGATACCAACGCTCCCAGGTGGACTTCCAGCCTCCCAGACAGGAGACGGGGAAGGAAGACCAAAAAGCCACATGTTTGTTCTCCGGGGGGCAGTTTAAATACCCTTTTGCATCTCTTGTGCATGTCTTGAGCATCTCTAGGGAGGGATGTTCATTTGGTGGGCTTTCTCAGGGGTGGAGTCTGGACTGGGCAACTCCCAGGGATCAGGGCTTGGAATGGAACTTCCACCGGAACATCCAGATTCTTTGGGTATATGGATGCCAGGGGATGGAGTGAGGCTTCCACCCAAACACTGACCTCTGGTCACACTGGGGAACTCGACATCACTAAGTGTGTGTGCAAAGGGCAAATGCTGCCTCTCTCTCTTTTTCAGAGGGACGTGTTTAATTCTGCGTGAGTTTATCTTTAACTACTTTTCTAGACAGGCTTTTTCTGAGCACTTGACCTAGAGTTCTGTTTTCTCAACTGCCTCCATAGTTGTTAGTTAATATACTCACATTATTGTCACTGATCAAAGAAAGAATGAGTGAGAAGATAACATTTCCCCCCTTTTCCTCTTCTCATACTTTGCTCTACTCCTTAGTTTATTCATTTATTCAAAGTAATATTTCTTACATAACCTCTGATTATTAAGCAACATGTCTAAGCTGACAAAGCAATACTTAAGTGTACAAGGAAGAAAATAAAGACCACGGGAGCTCTACAACCCAGAGAAGGTCAGAACTAACATGCTTTATTGCTGACACAATCACAAAAATCATACATATTCGGGCGCAGGACCCTGCCCGGGTACTGGATTTTTTCCCAGCCCAGCCCAGCTCCCCCTTCCAGCTGCAGGGTCCTAGGACCTCACAAAGCAGCAGGCTCCAGGGCTAAGGCTCTGGGGAACGGGGAGTGAGTGCAGGGAATCAGGGGTTATTTGTGCCACAGTGCTACATCCACCAAGCCTGCTCTTCTGCCTCTGAGATCCTGGAGCATCAGGGGGCCCTGATCTAGTCCCAGCAGAAATATCTGGAGGGGTAAGTCAGTCCCCACCCAGGGCCCGCTCAGACCGGAAAGGGGTGCAGGGACACTCTATTCCTCTAAACTCTCGGGTCATTCGGTCGCAGGGCCCTGCCCGGGTACTGGATTTTTTTCCAAGCCAAGCCCAGCTCCCCCTTCCAGCTGCGGGGTCCTAGGACCTCACAAAGCAGCAGGCTCCAGGGCTAAGGTTCTAGGGACCGGGGAGTGAGAGAGGGAAGCAGGGGTTATTTGTCCCAGGGAGCTCCATCCACCAAGCCAGAGCTCCATCCACCAAGCCTGCACTTTTGCCTCTGAGATCCTGGAGCCTCAGGTGGCCCTGATCTAGTCCCAGCGGAAACATCTGGAGTTCCCAGTGGAAACATCTGAAGGTCCCAGCGGAAACATCTGGAGGTC
>JAQHUG010000247.1:2874314-2897940 GCA_028555095.1 Dicrostonyx torquatus | reverse complement strand
GGAAGGTCACGCTGTAGACGGGGAAGTCTGAAGCGGCCTTTAAGCTGTAATGGTGTGAAAGCCTGTTTCCTTCCACGCGTCTCCGGGGACACATTTGGGGAAAAACATCAGTTTCTATGTTGGGGCGACGGTCCCCGACAGGAAGGGGCTAAGTGAAGGGTTCCGTTGGTTTCAGAGGAAGGGGGAGGTTTCATTCTATGCCATGTGACCCAACCATGCCTTTAGCCCGTGAGCCTTTAGGCAACCTTCTCATCCAAGTCTAACTGGGATGTAGATTGGTGTCCCTATTCTCCAAGGAAGCATTCTCAACCTCTTCCTGTGGATATATCAAAACTTTGACTTCCCAGGGACCCCGCCAGCCTCCAGCGCTGCCTTGGAGGTTCTGTGTACCGTGTAGGGCTAAGCATAGACCACGCCATGCATTAGTTGATAAATTTCAGTGATGAAGGATATCAGGCACGAGGCACACTCTCCCTACCACCAGAGTTGTCTCTGGACTTGGTACAGTCCTTGGAATCCCTTGTATAAGGGTTCACCTCCTTCCGACCCTCCCTCCCTTTCTTCCTGGCAAGCGAGTGGCTTGATGCCCTTAAAATATTACTTCCACTGTGTGTGAACGGTTGGAGAAAGTATAACAGGTCATTATTATCACTTTTCAGATTTATTTCCATGCTGAAGGGACATCTCTTCTCATTGCTCCTGTGTCCCACGCAATGCTACACAGATCCAAGATGGAATCAGAATATAAAGGAGAAGGCTAGTAAATGAACCTAGGCTTACTTTTTTGCAACTCTTAGTATTGATTTTCCATTAAAGTAAAACACACACACACACACACACACACACACACACACACACACATCTAGAAAAACGTCAAACCAGATTGGAAGATATCTCACTGGGCCTAATCCTCCAGGGCCCTAAAACCCTAGTCAACGAGGGCATCGTTGTGCGTTTTTTACACAGGAACACTAGAGGGTGCTGTAGACTATCGTTAAGAATCCTGCTTGACTTTTACACGCTGCATTGAGCGCTTACTGTGCCTGGTGACTGTTGTCCTTCTCCAACGTTGTTTACAGAAGTTTCTTGAGTCCAAATCGAGTCGCTTTGATATGTCTAGGGCACAAACAAATTCAAAGCAAATTCGTGGTGTCCTCTTCCTCTCACGCTGAGTGGAAGCTGTAACCCTACTGCCGCTTCACTTAGAAGTGCCCGAGGTTAGATAAAGCAGGCCTGTGGTCTGTCTTCATTAACTGGTGTGTTTGTTGTTTGTTGCGCGAAGGTTTAATACAATTTGAACTAGCGATTAACACACTGATACTGTGACCGTTTTTTGGCTCATTGTAAGGTGATAAACATGGCCTTTGTTACGGGAGCTAATTCATCTTTAGAAAATTGTGTGGCGCTGTCCGTGTGGAGCCTCTGTGACTTGGGCAAAACTTATCACCTTCCTGGGTCTGTTTCTGTTTCTTAGTAAAGTAGTTAGAGAATACTGAATTTTCTTTTGGCCAGAGATTCTGTACTGTTGATTCTTCCCCTTTCTTAGCCCTCAGTAGGTGATCTCCAAGAAGTCTGGGAAGCTGGGTCTGTTGTTATTTTACACTAGAAATAGATACTTTTTGTCAACAGCTTGGAAAATATTCATATAGACACTGCCGCCCAACCTCAGGCCAGATTTTTTAAAAAGAGAGGCCCTAATTAGTCCAGATCTGAAATTAAGTCTCTGCAGGCTATTCTGACAGTACCAGAACATCCGAGGCAAACATTTCCGTAATAGATTTTAGACCCCGTCTGCTCTCGTGTAATTGAGGCCAGACTTCCGTGGTCTGGTGTTTGGTAGACTATTGTTGCTATGCAGTTCGTAATCCCCGAAGAATGCATTGGTGTACTTGACTGGGTCAACCTCTGAAATAAACGTTTTTGTTGAATGTGTGGCCTTTACATGAGAAAAAGAATTTGCTAGCAAAAATTTGTCTCTTTTCAAAGGTAATTATGTGGGTCAATGGAGTTTGCCTTAAATACTGTAATTTCTCTTGTATATAGAACCTAGATTTAAGATTATATTGTATTATGTATGGAGTGAAGCGGGTGTATTTATATGTGTGTGTAGATCACAAAACTATAAAGGGGGATTGTGTGACTGAGGAAGAGATCTTAAGGGAGGTGGGAAATACCATGTTAGAAAAAAACAGTAGCAACTAGAAAATAGTAAATAAATAGAAAAAATGTGTAAGAAAGCAGAAGAGGGTGGGGCCAGAACCTGCTGGAGAGGGACAGGCGTGTGGGAGTTCAGTGGTGGAGGATGAGGACAATGTGTGATGACACTTACGCGCAGAGATGCCATGAAAAACCAACATTTTGTGTGTTAGCTTAGAGTGTTAATTAAAGGCCTTCTCATCTTATGTAAACATAAAAAAGGTTGCTTGCATTGCTAAATTTGCCAGTCTTTGCGTGTGCACCGGTGTGTGTGTGTTTGTATGTCTTGTGTCTTCTGGTGTGTCTGCGTGCTCATTCGCAGCCTTCGATAGACCCTTCTATGGGACAACTCAGTTCCCTTCTTTGAATGTTTCTCTGCGCTCTGTAGTTTCCCACCTGGGAATTAGTGAGAGCACGACGGTTGGGGAGCATCCGTCTCTCTGTGGTTCCTCCAGCACTCCTGTCAGAACTGAGCCTTGAGAGAAGCCAGGAAGGGTAGAGTTGTGGGAGGATGTGGCTGACCCAGCAGGGTGAGCCTGGTGGGTCAGGATGATTGAAAACTGGTCGGCGCACATAGAGAACAGAGAGGAATCCCAAAGGAAGAGCCAGTCCCTCTGTTCCTCAGCCCTGTCCTGAGGACCTTGTTTGTGCCAGGTGCTGCCGCAGTGGGTGAAGCGAATGTGAAAGTTTCTTTAAGGACTTGTGGGTGAAACAGTTGAGTAGAACCAGCCTAAAGTCATAAATCCTGGCCATGGGAGCCCCAGGGTTCAGACTATGAACACCAGTCAAGTGGAATTTGGGGGTTTAAAGCAGCAGGACTTCGATGAGAACTGAGGTAGGATAGGCTGGGCAGGAGGTCCAAATGATGCCCAGCTTCTCTTTCTAGGCCCCTTACCTTCGTTTGCAATAGGTAGGGGTGTTATCGCAGCAATAGATTAAAAATTAAAAACAAAACCAACTAAGCTTCCTTGTAGCCTTCTCCCTTATAAAATTTTGCTTATGATTATATGTGTGTGTGATGTATGAGTGTGTTGGTGTCCCACCAAGTGTGTAGAAGTCAGAGGGCAATTATGTGGCATTCTGTCCATTCTTGTTTGTCAGCTCCAGGGACTGGACTCAGGTTGCCAGGTTTATGTAAACCATAAGCATCTTTACCCCCTGAGCCATATTGGTGGTTGAGCCATTTCTCGGACTTCCCATGGGACGAAAGTTCCCCATTTGATTACTACTTCCTCTGCAGGTCAGCAAGTTGATGGGGCAACAGGAAGACAGCCCTCCAACCCAAACTTATTACCTCCCCTCCCCCCCTTCCATAATGCTCAGAAATGCAGAGTGGAGATAGGTATTAGCAACAGAGCACAAGGGGTGGAGCTGTAGAGAGATTATTTGCACTTGAATGTGGATCCCCATTCAGCTCTTCCAGCCCCACACCAGCAGAGTTAAGGAAGTAGGAATCATGGAGCTGGAGTGGAGAGTAAAGAACGGAGGAGCTGAAGACACAGTTCAGTGGTAGAATGCTACCCCACCCTGGGTGAAGCCTAGGTTCCAGTGTTGGTACTGACCGGGAAGGTGGTAAACAAGGCATTGGAGGAAGGGCGGGGACAGGATGATGCTGGAGCATGGATAGGGCTGGCACAGAAGTCACTTGAGCCCCCGGACCTAAGAAAGGGAAGGGCAAAGGAATGAGCTTTGTTCTGGCTGGTCTTACACAGGACCGGGTGGGACCACCCAGAAGCTGCTCCTAGCCCACCTGGAGTTTGGAAGGGAATGGTGCCAGCCAGGTTTCACACAGCTTCTCTTTCACAGACCTAGAAGAAGTTTCCAAGAACTGAGCACAGAGAGACACACCGACTTTGTGCAGTTTATGCTCCGCTGGGCTGTGAATTGCTATGGCTGGGACTCTAAATGACCACGGGGTGGATTTCCAGTTATTTAACTTTCACAGCCAGGGGGCCTCGGGCATCTGAACGTAGCGCATCTCTAGCTCTTCAGCAGTGGGCTGGTGGGTGGGAAAGCAAGCATTGAGGAGATTCTGGGGAGTCAGGAGCAGGTTTCTAGGTCCAGGCTGTTGACCTGATTCTGGGTTATGTTTTCAGTGCAGCTGACCTAATTCTGCACTGCTTTCACCGAATTACTTGATGGGTTTTTAAATCCCAGCCTGATGAGTGGATTACCTTCACCGCTTACATTTTTCCCCCCATATCTCAACTTCCAGTCCTTCCCCATGTTGTGTGCACACTTGAAAATTCACTCTTCTGAGCCATATTTCATTCTTTTAGCCCAACAGGGTGTGGTTGTCGGCTTCCTAGGTGAGTGGCCGTATCACTGTTGGTTTTTGAAGCATCCTGGTCTGGTGTATCCTTGATGGATCACTGTGCGTTCTCAAGGCTTTAAGGAGTCGTGCTGTTGCTGTCGCCGCTTAATGTTTAGTGTGCTCCTGAAATCTATACCTTCATCGATTTCCTTTGGTAGTTAAGTATGCATCACCTGCCCAAAAGCAAAATTGCCTTGGCTGTTTAGCCCTCAATGTTACAAGGAATTGTGGGTATGATTTTGACTGTGTGTGTGTTTGGAACTCATTAAATGTAAATAAACACACAGGATTGTTATTATTGTTATTAGACAGGGATTCCTTATGTATCTCTGGCAGTCCTGGAACTTATTGTGTAGCTCGGGCTGACCTCAGATTCCCAGAGAGCCACCACCACACCTGGTTCGTTTAGCAACTATTAAAGAAATGCTTAGCCTTTGTTCCCGGTGCTGTTTCTTTTACAAAAGAAGATACATGGAGTATTATAATTTTAAGAAGTGTGCAAATGTAACATTTTTTTTTACTCCCTTTTCCTTTCTTAAAGAGAAAAAGACTTTAGTGGAGAAGGCAGAAAATAATTTATGTTTTGGTCTCAGCCCTTAACGGGAGTCAGTTTCTCTGAGCACATACTCCATTGTGGCAGTACCTTCCACCGATCCCTTTTTAAACTCAGGTGAAACACAGGTTCTTCTGATGTGTCCAAAACAATAATTTAGTCTGTTTGGAACTTTTAATAAATGACTGTGTAGCCACCTTCTCTTTTCCCCTACAAACACAATTTGATAGAGCTCTCTTAAAAAGCAAGAAAATTGTGCCATGCTCAGAAATTGTTGCCAGGCACTTAGACTCATTAAAACTGCTGCACAGTTCCCTGTGATAAAGGAAAGTGGGTTTTTCTTCCTCCCTGTGCCTGTGGCCACCTTGTAACTCACAGCCGTCTGCAGCAAAGGATAGTGTGTGTGCCGCGTGTGAGGCAGGCTCATCAATCTTTTCCCTGGGAGAAGCGGATCTGAACATCATGTAGATTTAAGACAGTTTTTATTTATTTGCTTATTAAATTTAAGTGCTGGCAGAGAAAAATAGTCTCTGAGAGAACCATCTTTTGTAATTTTTTTTATTATTTATTTTTTTAGACAGGGTCTCACGTTGTCTAGGCTGCCTTGAATTTGCTAAGCAGCCAATCTTAGGACCTTGAACTCCTAATCCTCCGAACCCTGCTGCCTAAATGCTGGCAGTACAGGTCTGAGCTACCTGCCATACTCAGCTTTTCTTGCTTGTTTTGTTTGATGATTATTTATTTGTGTGTGCACATCTGGGCATCATGGCACAGGTGTGCAGGTTAGAGGAAACTTGTAGGAGTCAGTTTTCCTTCTGTGATGTGGGTCCTGGGGATTGAATTTAGGTCAGCAGCCTTGACAGCAAGTGCCTCTGCCTGCTGAGCCATCTCACAGGCCCTGATTCTTGTTTTAAATACAGGATCTTCCCATGTATCCCTGACTGGCCTAGAACTCGCTGGCCTCCAGTTTGTGGTGATCCCAATTCTATTGCTTCTGGGTGGAGAGAACAAGCCTTTTGGATATTTTCCTTGGAGGTCAGTTCAAGATCTGGACTCCTGTGTTACGATTGAACACACGGATTTTACGAATGGGTGGTAGCCTGATTGCAAGAGGAGTGTGGAGTCAGGGCTCTGGGGTCAAGGCAGCTCCAGGAGCCTTTCCAGATGGCAGTCAGTGGCTTAGGGCTATTACTGATGGTGGAGAGAAATTAGGTGAGCACTATATGATATTTCTTTTTGTGATAAGTGGGTGAGAAACCAGGCAGGGGAAGCCAGAGCTGAGCTGGCCATCTTTGACCTCAGCGTTTCGGTGTCTTTGTTTTCATGCAGTCCTTTTCCTCTCCCTCGTTTCCTTCCCATTTTTGTTTCATACAAACGTATTTTGTTAATGTGCTAACACTTGGATGCCCTCTGAGCTTTGGAAAGGCATTTTATTTGGGTTCGGTCCATTGAGTGCATTTAACTCTGCTGCATGTCCATCAGAAGTTCCTGGAGCAGAATGAAGCATGCACACGTCTTAGATCATCTTCCATTCCTTTTGTCTCCCAGCTGTAGAGTTTAACTTCCTTTGGCTATATAAGAAATCGAGGGCCTGGGAAGCTGGGACTCCCCAGACCACACGCGTGGCTCTACTGGAGATTCAAGTCCTGCAAACCAAACACTCTCCCTTCCTGCCCCCCCTTCCCTGAATGCCTCCAACCATTGCTTTAGGATTTGGCAAAAGCTTGTTGGTGGGGGTGTTCTGGTCTAAGCAGCTGTGAGAAGGAAATTTAGCACAATGGAGACGAAATGTAGTTATGTCAATACAAAGAGTTTTGTTAGACAAATAAGAGCCACGTAAGGCAATGCACTGCTGTAATCCCAGCACTTGTAAGGTGGACACAGCAGAATCTAGAGTTCAAGGCCAGCCTGAGCTACAGAGTATGTGTGAGGCTAGCCTGGGTTACCTGAAACCCCATTTCAAAAGAAAAACATAAAACTAAATAAAAAACTTAAAACATGGCAAAGTAAGACAAAGAAGACAAATAATAGACCAAGAAGAGTCTAGTTTACATAGATGATTTATGAAAAAGAGACCTGGGGTAGTGATTAAGATAGAACTATTCCCTGAGCAGTGTGGCACTTGCCTTTAATTCCAGCACTTGGGAGGCAGAGGCTGGTTAATCTCTGTGAGTTTAGGGCCAGTTTGGTTTACAAAGCAAGTTCCAGGGTGGCCAGAGCTGTTACACAGAAAAACCGTGTCTTGGGAAAGGCTCCTGTCACTGCAGGCAGACAAGGTGGTGTCACCTGCCAGCAAATCTCAGTTTCCCATAGGCTTCCATGGGAACTGCTGTTCTCTGGGATGTGAATGGCCGTGTGGTTCTTCTGTATGATGTGAGGGAAGGAGAAGTCAAGCATTAGTTCAGGACTCATGCTTGGTGTCCTGGGTTCCCCTGCGAGAGACTGAGACTAGTTCCTTGTCATTAGTCTGTCAATAAGAGGCTCACTTTATTTTTAGTCTCTATTAATGAGTAGATTTGATCTTTGAAAAAAAATTTATTTTGTTTTCTGTACGAGTGTTTGCCTGCATATATGTCTGGGTACCACATGTGTGCCTGATGCCCTTGGAGGCCAGCAGAGGGGGTTGGATAGCCTGGGGCTAGGTTTATAGGTTGCTGTGAGCAAACTCACTGCTGTAGATGCCGGAAATGAAACTCTGATCCTCTGGAAGAGCAGCAAGTTGCACTGTTGACTGCTGGGCCATCTCTCCAGCCATTGGTAGATTTTCTCTGGTGACTGTCAGTATCTTTTTGGAGAAATCGGACTACATTTTCCTGTCAATAGTGAGGCAAGTAACAGTGATGCTATAGCGGGGAAAATAGATTTATGGTCTGCTTTTTTGATGTTATTTAGTTTTTGAAACAGTATCTCTTGTAGTCTAGGCTGACCTCAAGTTGGCTGTATAGCCTTAAAGTCCTCCTGCCTGTACCTCCTACCTGCTGGGATTCCAGATGTGCACCACCAAGCCCAGTTCTATGAACTGATTTTTACATACACTTTTTTTATAAAGTCGCTGCAGCTGTTCATTCGATTGCATTTGAAGGTTTCTTTGGAGGAGTTGGTATTGTGGAGAGGGACATTATTTCAGATGTTTATGCTTCTGTCGGCTGTGGTTCTTTGCTTTCCTTTCAGCGAGTCTGTGTTTATTTTATTCTGGAATTTACCCCACACTCTTCATTGGCCGTGGCCCACCAAAGGTGGGACGGTAGAGGTGACTGCCCTGAGTAGACACAATCAGGGGTGCAGTGAGTATATAATTTTGCAGCAATAATAACCCCAGCTGAGACCACTCTGCTGCTTTCTCCCAGCATGCCCTCCTCATTCTCCACAAGCATCATCTGTGGAACACTCTTTCCCGAAGAGAGCGTATTGGCTTCAACTCTTAAACGAGTGCAATGGTTACTGTTGAGTTTTAATGGTATACATATCATCTACAAAATACATGTATTACTCATTGTTTTGTATTATTCTTTAACAAGTGTTATTTCTCTGCAGAAATTAATTCAGAGTACTCAAGTCTTCCTCCCTCCCTCCCTTCCTCTCTTAACCAAGTTTATTTTATTTTGTGGTCTGGAAATTGAGCCTACTGCTTCATGTATCCTCGGGAAGCTCTACCACAGGTCTGTAGCCCCAGCTTAAGGGCTACTCTTAAATGTAAGACAAGCAACAGTTCTTTACAATTACAGAGCTTCCTCCTCCTTCCTCAGCGTCTTGAGTGCTGGGTTATAGGTTTGGGCCACAGTACTGCAGGGTACATAGCTTCTTCCATTCTTTTTCTTCAGCCTGAAGGCCCTAACTTTCTGTCTACCACCTTGATTGCGGTGTGTGTGTGTGTGTGTGTGTGTGTGTGTGTGTGTGCAGTCCAAATACTCTCTATGTATATTCATATATAATTATACATATTCTATTATAAATATAATAACTACATAATGCAATATATTATATATATCAGGTTGCACATACTATTTTTTCTTTTTAAAAAAGGTTTATTTATTTATTATATAGTATATAGTGTTCTGCCTGCATGTATGTCTGCAGGCCAGAAGAAGGCACCAGATCTCATTACATATGGTTGTGAGCCACCATTTGGTTGCTGGAAATTGGACTCAGGACCTTTGGAAGGTCAGCCAGTGCTCTTAACCACTGAGCCATCTCTCCACCCCCTATTTTTTTTTCTTAAAGAAAATGAACATTTATTAACTCACATATTTGGAGGGATTAGGAAATCTGAGAGTGCCCTGCGCATACGGTTCTGGCGCAGGTTTGTCAGGCTGGGCAGTGAGAAAACACTGGGGCATCAGCACTGGGACGGTTCGGGATGCAGTCTCTTCACACTGGCCTAGGGCTGGAAAGACTACCTTGCAGAATGATTTTAGCCAGTTTCCAGCCAGTTGAGTAGCTCTCGGGTTGTTCATAGCAGCAGCAGCTAGCTTCTCCCAAAGTGTGTGACCCGGGCATCTTTATTTAAGAAGTAGTCCCTAAAAGGTGAGGGTTGCTCAAGCTCACACGGGGCAGCTGGAGTCTCTGACCCTGTGGCACTGTACCCATGTAAGTTTAAGCTACAGATTTGAGGTAAATGCTGATCGGACAGGCAGAGACCATGTGTATTACGATTCTATCACTCTTTGTGATCGTTGGGAATGCTCAATTTCTCTTTAAAATGTGAAACAGTAAACTTTGAGGATGACGTCTCTCTGCCAAGTGCACCTTTCCTTTCACACTGGATGTTTTACTGAATTTGGGTGAAATCTTTCAGATGAAAATGTCCTTAGGAAATTCCTGTGTTAAGATAAGGAATAGAGGAATGCAATATAACCTTAGTATGAGTTAGCAATTACCCACACCGTAACTAACCTATTGTATATTATTAAAATTAACTTAATTATTGTAATATTGATATTAGAAAAAGCTAGTTCACATAAATTACCCATAGAGAGACATATATGTGTTTTCTTCTATTTAAAAAATGTTATTAATAGTGTATAACTTTCCCATGATAGTAGAATTTTTTGCACAATCATTTATACTGAGCTCAGTAAGATAAAAATGTTCCCTGTGTGCTTCCTAGCTGCTGCTATTATTTGTGTCTTTCAGATTTCCAGCTAAAATTAATTTTGCCATATAAAGAAGGTTAAAAATTGTTTTTTTTCCCCCTGCAGGTCAGTTTTGCTGGATACTCTCTTCCCAGTGTCCCTTCCACGGCTCCCGTTAATAAGCTCAGTCTGGCTTTGTACAAACAAATCCCTGGAAAAACTGCACGGTCTTTGGAAATCAGACTTAGAACATGCATTCTTTTGAACTTGTACATGTATTCATTTCTTTTTAAATCATCTATTGCAGTTTTCTATTTACTTGTTTTGTGGGGGGGCATGGAGGTGGGCGCAGGCCACAGTGCTCACGTGGAGACTAGAGGAAAACTTGTGGTGGTCACCTTTCTCCTTCCCCCGTGTACGTTCTGGGATCGGATTCAGGAGCAGGAGGATCCGTGAGGCTAGATCACAGTCATCGTGATAGAGAGCAGCTGTGGCCTTTCATTAATTACTGCAAGGAACAAGGCTATCCCTTTATGAACACCTCCTCCTCCTCCTGAGGATAAAAGAGATAGTAATGGAGCAAAACCCCAAGATGAATACAGGGAATGAGTGCCCTGACTCGCTCTTAAAGACCAACCCTGAATGCGTCAGTGCCCTTAGACTAATCCAAGGAAGAATATCAACTTCTTGACACCCTTCCAGACACACCCTGCATTCACCTGCAGATTCTCCCTCATGTATTTTATTTTAATAAAATCGCTTAAGGATAGCTTCTCTTCCATTCAACCTCCTGACAGCCGTGGTGGATGGGGTAAGTCACCCTCTGGTTAGTATCGTCATACTGTCATAGGTCAGCTAGGTACCCATCAACCACCCTCTACTGTTTGCTTTCTTGGGCACACTAAATACTCTGTTCCTTTGGCCTCTTCCCACAGAAGGCCTGATGGGTGAGAGTTAATCATATATGCTTGGTTGAATGGTGTCAGTGTCTCACATTAAGCAAAGGCATTTAAAGAGGGCAGGTAGTGGTGTGAGCTTCAGGTTAGTAGGGGAAAGGTGAGAGATGTTTCTGGAGAAAGAATTCTGACTTTGGCCTTAGCAAGACCTCAGCTGCTGGAATTGTGAGTCTGGCAACTGACTGATTTCTTTCTGGCTCAGTTTTCTCACCTCAAAAATGGAGACAACAATTCTAGTGGCCAGGGTTGTCGGGAGCTAAGTGATGGAATAGGTAGTGGAATGCCCGCCATGCTTTGTAGGCTGTGTTAATGGGCGGGGATGCTAGCCCTATTTAAAACCACTTAATCGCCTGTGAGCACACATCCTGCCAGTCTTGAGTTTCTGCCTGCTCAGTTGATACAAATGCACTGGACTTCCTTGGAGTTAACAGAAAGACTTCCGGCAGCTGGAAATAGTAACACTTGCAAACGTAACTCTAAATGGTGGGTTCATGTGTACTTCACACAGGTTGTTTCCTTTGCTTTGTTGGTGTCTTCTCCTTGAGTATGTCGGATGCTGGTCACCGTGCAACTGGGAGGCTAAAGAACGATGGGTTTGATTGGAGGCAGGAGCTTTTTTTTTTTCTTAAAAGAAAAATTTACATTTACTCCCCTTGTTCCCGGCCCTCCCGCTCCCCCACTACCCCACCGCCCTCCCCCTGCTTCCTTAAGATGGGGGCAGGATACCCTGCCCTATGGGAAGCCCAAGGCCCTCCACCCTCCATCTCGGTCTAGAAAGATGTGCATCCATATAGAATAAGTTCCCAAAAAGCCAATACATGCAGAAGAGATAGGTCCCAGTGCCATTATCATTGGCTTCTCAGTCAGTCCCCATTGGCAGCCACATTCATAGGATCCAGTTAGGTCATATGCTCATTCAGTCTTGGTCCAGCTGGATTCGATGAGCTCCCAATAGATCGAGCACACTGTCTCTGTTGGTGGGCCAGTCCCTCATGGTCCTGACTTCCTTGCTCATCTTCTCCCTCCTTCTGCTCTTCCACTGGACCTTGGTAGCTCAATCCCTTGCTCTGATGTGAATGTGGGTCTCTGGCTCTATCTCCATCCATCATGCGAAATTTCTATGGTGACGATTAAGATATTCAACAAAGTAACCATGGGACAAGTTCAGTTCAGGCACCCACTCCTCTGCTGCCCAAGTACCTAGCTGGGACATCCCTGTGAATACCTGGGATCCCCTCTAGAGACAAGTCTCTTGCTAATCTTAGAATGACTCCTGTTAATGTAGATATTTTATTCCCTTCTCCAATATCCACCCTTCCTCCATCTCCACCCTCCCACAACCCCGGGCTCTCCCCGGTTCTTCCTTTCTCCCTTCTACCCCTTCCCTTTCACCTACCCCTTCCCCCAATTCCTACCTCCACCCCCATCCCCACACCCATGCTTCCAACTTTTGTCTGACGATCTTGTTTGCTTCCGACTTCCAGGAAAATCTATATATGTTTTTCTTTGGGTTCACCTTGCTATTTGGCTTCTGCAGGCTTGTGAGCTATACGCTTAATGTCCTTTGTTAATGGCTAAGGTCCACTAATGAGTGAGTACATACCACACTCATCTTTTTGGGTTTGGGATATCTCACTAAGGATAGAGTTTTCTATTTCCATCCATTTGCATGCAAAATTCAAGATGTCATTGTTTTTTTCCGCTGAGTAGTATTCTAATGTGTATATATTCCACACTTTCTGGATCCATTCTTCCATTGAGGGGCACCTAGGTTGTTTCCAGGTTCTGGCTATTACAAATAATGCTGCTATCAACCTACCTCAGGATCCAGCAATACCACTCTTGGGAATATACCCAAGAGATGCCCAACCATACTACAAAAGCATTTGTGCTACTATGTTCATAGAGGCAGGAGCTTTTTCTGAAAGTTTGTGTCTTAAACACTAAATATCTGAAAATGATGAGCCTTCGGGTTTTCATCTTGAAGGGAAATGAAAGCTGTTGTTTTCCTGGACCCCAAAAAGCCCAGTTGAAATATTACGGAACCTTGGATGTCTGTGCAAAGATCCTGAGAAGGTGACCTGTGCTCTTTATTTAACTTATTAATCTAATGTAATTCATTCCTTTGGGTTAAGGAGGAAATTAATATTTTTTCCTTAACTTCCTTGCTGAACAAAACAGCCTCTGGTGTCTGTTTTAAATGAATGCCTATGAGAGCAGGGAAGAGCTTTAATTTGTCACTCGGAGAAAGGTGGACAGGCATGCAGACCTCTTCTGCCCTCACGGGCTCCAATTATAGCGGAAACCAGGAGTGCTGATGGCTGTTGAACATCTGTCAGTCATTCCGTAGCCTTCAAAGGAAGGTTGTTTGGGCTCTGGAAGATTGCATACTTTTAATATTCGAAGAGAAAATTCATTTAAAGCTTTCTAAATGGAGGCCAAGAGAGTAGCAAGCAACACGTGCCTTCCCCATTATTAACCAGCAAGGCATTACTTCTGCAGTTAAAGGGATGTCTGTGTTGAGTTTCAGTATGTGTTAGGGTGTCCTTGTCATTGTTCTATTGCTATGAAGAGACACCACGACCAAGGCAACTCTTGTAAGAGAAAACATTTAATTGGGGCAGTTCACGTACAGTTTCAGAGGTGTAGTTCATTATCATCATGGCAGGGAGCAGGGTGGCATGCATGGTGGCTGGAGCAGTAGCTGAGAGTTGACCCTGATCTGCAGGCTGAGAGAGGGACTCTGGCCTTGGCATGGGCTTCTGAAACCCCAAAGCCTACTCCCAACACCACACTTCCTCCAACAAGGCCACACCCCTCAAGCTTCTAATCCTTTCAAACACTGCAGCACCTGCCCCTGTAACTAGGTTTTTAAACTTCACTTAACTTTACAAGGTATTTTAGGGGAAACTTCAGGAAGCCACCTCACTCCTCCCAAGGGTTTGCGTTAAGTCCACAGGAATGTCCCTCTCCGACACCTTCCAAGTACCTTCTTCATACTGAATCTCACTTAATTCTCAGTTAAGCCAACCAAACTTGTGTGTCAGGTTTATGGGTTAAGCACTGCTGTAATCATCTTTTTATAGAGCGGAGGCTGAGGTGTAGGAAGCACAGGTAACTAACTGGCTGGGCACGTTAGCGGGGAGACCTGGGGTCTTAATGCAATCTCTGTGATGTGTTTACCTCAGTTCAGATCAACAGGAACACTTGCTGGCATGTGTTCCCTTTAGTAGTCAAAGGTTTTAGGGAAGAATCCCCAGGAATGACGTTTGTGGCAATACAAAGCCACAGAATTTCTTTTTCTTCAACTACAGAATTTCAATTTTCTTTTTCTTCAACTACAATGCATGCCATCCTTTTCTTTGGACAATGTTGGTTTTTGTGAAATAAATACAATGCATTTTAAAAGGAAGATTGTTAAATATGGTCAGTCCCAGAGATCACAAGAATTTCATCCATTTGGCAATTAAATGAGGGTGCACTCCTCTAAACACTGCAGGCATAGCAGTGAAGGGGAATGGTGGAGACTCCGCCCTCATGAAGCTGACCTCCTAAGGGCCTGAGCCGGGGGAAACACAAATCAGCAACATAGCCACTGGTGATACATGATGTTGAGAAAATAAGACATTGTGGTTTTAAGGATCACAAGGGAGAAAATGGCATTGTGGCGTTTATATTAAAAGGCAGTAAGTGAAGGGTGGCTTGAGTAAACTGGGAGATGGAGGCTCCTAGGAGGGATGCAGCATTGCCAAACTCCTGAGGTCGGGACTGCTAGCATAAGAGCCAAAGACAGGACTTCTGTGGCAGCTAAAGGGACTGATTCAGTAGTAGCATTAGAACCTCTCGCCCATGGTACCTGGGTGCCTACATGGGCTTTTGTGTGATTCCAAGGTTGTATAGTGCTGACCAGTGCAAGTGGTATTCCTACTGTGTCTGCATAAGGGCAGTCGTGCTCATTTTTGTCAACACTTAGAGGAATTCCGGTTTCCACAGACCCTTTATGGTTTATTATTTTTTGGAGCAGGCCATTTTTGTAAAGCTCTGAGGATATTTAGGTTTAAAGTGTTGATTAAGTGCCCTAGGCACTCAGCTCCTCACTTGGGAGGCAGCACCACCACCCCTCTCTTCTATGCCTGCAGACATCCAGATGTCCAGATGCACACTCAGCATAGCGGCAGGAGGTACAGAATATGTGTGTGTCCATCCTGGCCTTGATCTTTCCCTTGCCTATGGTCCTTAGCAGGCAGCCATGCATTTAAATGCCCCCACTTCTTCATCACCAGGAGAGCAAGTCATCACTGGATTGCTACAAGGATTAAATAAGATTATTTGCGTAAAGTAGTATGAAACTTGAATTATCTATCCAATTTTTAGTATATAATAAATCTTGCTATCATGTTAGCTATCATGAATTGCTTATAAGAAACTTTCATGCTAACTCCACTATACCGATAAGGAAAATGAGTCTTAGAAAGGTCAAGAGGTAGCTGGACATGATGCCTTAAATCTGAAATCGCAGCACGGGTGAGACCAAGACAGTAAGATTGGCACAAATTCAGCCTGGACCACATAGTGAATTTCTCGTCAGCTTGGACTATAGAGTGAGACACTACCTTAAAAAACAAAATAGAAAGAAAGATGGGCAGGAGAGATGGCTCTGTGGTAAAACTGCTTTCCACACAACTAAGAGCACCCCCAGTACCCAGGGTTCACACCCTCGGTACCCACATAAGTGCTGGGTGGGCGTGGTGGCCCACCTGTCATCCTAGCCTTGGAAGGCAGAGACTGGCCATGTTGCTGAGCTCTGAGTTTGACTGAGAGAGCCTGTAGGTCTCAGTGAATAAGGTAGAAGAGCAATAGAAAAGGTGATGCCCATGAGCCTTAGGCCTTTACATGCATACACATGCATGCATGTATAAACATGTGTGCCTATACACATGAAACATGCATACACAGAGATGCAACACACACACACACACACACACACACACAGAGAGAGACAGAGAGAGAGAGAGAGAGAGAGAGAGAGAGAGAGAGAGAGAGAGAGCACAGAAATAAACAAGGAAAAGAAAGGTCAGCAGTTTCCCAGGAAGCAGTGGCCAGCAGGTGCCTCCATTCCCACCCTCCTGAGTTTCTCAGATGAGGGGTAATGAGATAGCCCTCTCCTGTGCTGTTCTTTTAAATGAAGTAAAGTATACACATACCCATGAACATAATACAAAGAGGTGTGTGGTTGTTGCAGAGGCTTATCACATTCCTTCTGTGTTTAATGGCTTTTGTTAAGGATGTTTCACGAAGGCATATAAGACTCATTTTCACTCCAGCAAGTCCTTCCTTTGCACAGCTGTATCTTGAGGGTTATGTTCCATGGAGACTGTTCTCACAGTGGTGAGAGATGCTAGACAGAGCCCCCATCTCTACGATGGTCACAGTTGCAAGAGATGTGGAAAAATTGATATGATACCATGCAGTATTTGCTTTCATGGAGGTTTTTCTAAAAAGCAGAAAGGATAATTTCCTTAAGCTAAATTACATTTTAAAAAAAGAATTCCCCAAGTTTATTGTTCATGGATATACATCAAGCAGTTCTTGGGAACAATAGGCTAGTTTTGCAACTGTTGAGCTCGAGAATGTGCTAAGCATTTGGTGCTGTTGCTTGCTTTGAAGGGTCTGCAGTAGGCAGATCCTGTACCACTTGCCAGCTGAGATGCTCTTATTATGGGGCACACACAGGGTATTTTGACTTTACAGTCCATGAAGAAATAACAATGGGCTTGGGTTGTACCAACCCATTGTACCCAAGGAGGGAAATATCAGCCCAGTCTGCCTTGAAGCAATGCTAAATTATAAGTGCTTTCAGCTATCAGCTATTATTCCTTGGATGAAGAAACAAGCAAACCTTGAACCATTAATTCTGATCTGTCTGGTGCACATGATCTACCCAGCTACATGCCTTGGGGAAATAAAACACACAGTATTAGGTTTGGAAAATAGTATACTTTTCAATCAGCCAACTTCAGTCAGCTCATGAGTTTTCTTTTTTAAATAATACTTCGCACATTTTCAAATAGATCATGGTGGGAACGCAATAAAAAAGGATTGAAATATAGAACGTTGTAAAATCTTAGGATTAGGTTTAGGATTGCCATCACTGAACCCCCACCCCCACGTGTTTCCATTTGTGCACCGGGCTTCCTTTTAGCCATGGCTATCATTGCCTGCTTCTTCACGCTGGCAATCCTGCCACTCACACTTGCCTAACTCACCTGTCCCTGTAAGGGACAGCGTGTCTCGTAGGACGTCGAGCATCTCCATCCCACTCAGTTAAGGGTGGGGCTTTTCCTGCTTAGTTTTGTCCACCTCCCGGGTGATGTCTGTGGGCCCAGAGCTGTCCACAGCCACAGGAAGAGCAACCCAAACAGCTCATTCTGAGGTGAGATCTGTGCTCTTTCGACGCTCTCGCTGCTGAAGCAGGCTTTTCGTCAGGCCTGTCATTCTTCCTCTTTGGTCTTGGTGTGTATGTGCCCCCAGCACTCGTACTGTTGAAGTCTTATTTTCATTACTTTTCTCAGTGTGGAGACAAAATGCCTGGCATGTGGCAGTTTAAATGCAGGGGGCAGGGGGTGGGGAGAATTCACTTTGGCTCATGGTTTGAGGATGTGGGAAAGATACGGTGACCGGAATGGCTTACAGTGATGGCACTGGCAGAATGGGACAGCTTGTTCAGTGGGCCAAGAAACCAAGACAGAGTAAGAAACAATTCATCTCAAGTCCCGTAATTACTCCCAATGACCCATTCTTATTCCTCCAGCAATGTCCCTCCCTGTTAAGGTTTTACAACCTCCCCAAACAGTGCCACCCCTTGGGAAACAAGTTTTCATCCACTTTAAATCATAACAAACCCTATCCCCAAGGTTAGGAATTAGGCGTTATGAAATGGGGACTTCAGGAGGATGAGATCAGTAGCCTTATCAAAGTGGTCAGAGCATCCCCTCAGGCCTTTGGCTGTGTGAGATTACCATGAGAGAATGGTGGCCTGTTAACTAGGAGGTTGGCACTTACTAGACGCCATGGGCCTTGGTCTTGACTCCCAGCCTCCAGAATCGTGAGAAATAAACTAGTGTTATAAGCTTCCCAGTTTAGGACAGCGTGTCACAGCATCCCACTGAGCTAAGACACGCCGCTTTCTCATCCTCTCTGAAACATGTCTTTGTGCAGCTTCGTCTCGGTTCTTTTAGAGCCTTCCTGTTTATCTAAGGATCCTAGAGGTCTAGACTTCTAAGGCCTCACTGCACGTTGATTGCCTGATACATTTACTTTTCTTGTTACTGTGCTAAGAGCAACGTTATAGCGGCTCACAGTTCAAGTCTGTCAAGCGAGGAGATGAAGGCAGGAGGGATGCAAGGCTGCTGGTTACATCACAGCCACAGTCAAGAAGTAGAGAGTGTTGGACATTTGTACTCAGCTCACTCTTTCCCACTTATCCACTCCAGGATCCCAGCTCAGGGAATGGCTCCACCCACAGTAGGTCCATCTTCCCACTTCAGTGAACCCAAATCAAGACAACCACTCAAAGCCATGCCCAGAAGCCAAGTGAGTCTTGATCTCATCAAGTTGGCAGTTGAGATTAACCATCATATCTGACAAATAGCATTCAACCTTAAGAATGTTGGAAGACAGGCAGGTGTCTTTAAGGCAGATTTGTTGTGTAGCTTCTCTTAGGTAGATGGGCTTTAGATGGCCTTAATCGCATGGAGATTGGGATAAGGTAGTTTTCAGCTGTCGCTTATCAGTGTTTTCCCTGAAGACACAGGCAGTAGATCCAGGCTGTTGGCCAGATAGTTAAAGTACTTTGGCATTAAAGACTTGGGTTTGCAATCTCCTTCTTCATCCTGTATCATTCACTGCCCCGGAAGAAAAGCTCAGACAGGCACAGAACCGATGGTCGTTGTGTTTCCCTACATGAGTTGGAGAACGTGAGGTTTCCTCCAAAGGCAACACCAGGTTTTGTCATCCCTGAAAGTGGATGGATCTCATCTATGTGCCCTGACTTGTAAAGATTCGCGCCGAGAAGTAAGTGTATCTGGACAAAATATCACATTCTCAGACTTTGGGCAGCCTCACTCTTTGTGAGTCAGAGATCTCCTTTGCCTGGCCTTGCTGAAATGGAGGTGTTCTTTAGGAGACCCTTGTCTCCCTCAATCTGGCTAACAGACCATTGAAGCAATGGGCCCCAAAGAAATGAGAAATTCCCCAGGAGTCTCATACTGGGATAAAGAAGGGAAAGATGCAGCCAGAGCAGGAACGCTGTTTCCCGGGAAGTTCTCAGACATCTTAGGGACTGAGACTGAAACCCAGAACATAATGGGTTGGTGGTGGGCAGGACCACACCTAGACCAGGACTGTCCAGATGTGCACATCCTTGGCCCTCCATTTAAACTTTAGTCTTACATTTGGACTCCCAACAATAGACTTGGGGGTTCTGCTGGATCTCTTTGTCTCTGTTCCTCAGGAGGCCACATTTCCATTATTAATTTGGCTCTTTTAATTAGCTTATGGGGTTGGGTAACTGAACACAGCCTATGACTTCCAGGTTCATTGACACCTACAACTTCCCTTCCAAGACTCTTCCTGTAGCCACCCCTAGCCCTTGCCCAGTCTCTTTTCACCCTGACAAGTACCCATAACCAGCTTTCTATGTTGGCTTGTTCCCTGCCCTCTCTTTAAATAGTGACATCCAATGATGCGGTTCTTTTTGCCCCTGTGCAAAGTGGTATTGTGCATCCACAACAATAGGGGTATGTCTGACTCTTGGATTAGGTGAAAAAAAAAATGAAGCACTTGATGTTAGCTTTCTTAATCTTTTCCGTGCTTGCTTTTCAGACAGGAAGTAACAGGTGACAAACCCTTTAACTCCTGCTCCCTCACAGGGTTATGGTGCTAGGGTAAGATAAGGACCTCTATACTTCCCTGATGGGGTTAAATTCATCTCTCAGGTGACTTTGTTGTCACCTTCGTGCCTCAGTTTCCCTGTCTACAGAGCTAGTGTCTCACATGATTCCTATTTAGCACACTGTGGACCTTAAATTATTCTATTAATTGCTTATGAAATACTTGCCTGATGTAGTGCTGATGGCTAACTGCAGTATTTAAATACGAGGGATCTATTTTGTTACATTAACTGTAAGCGTGGGGCTGCGGAGGCTCAACCGTAAAGCATTGGTTTGTATTGATGCCCAGCCTTAGG
The DNA here is from genome assembly GCA_028555095.1 of Dicrostonyx torquatus. Taxonomy (NCBI): domain Eukaryota; kingdom Metazoa; phylum Chordata; class Mammalia; order Rodentia; family Cricetidae; genus Dicrostonyx; species Dicrostonyx torquatus. Next base: position 2,877,602 of record JAQHUG010000247.1, on the reverse strand, counting down.
TAACACATTCCCTTGAAGCATGGATTCTCCAAAACAGGATGCGGAGTGTTGGGTCGGGGTGGGGTAAAAGCAATGCAGTCTTTCTTCTGAGGATCAGCAAGGTAAACCATGTACATTTCTCAAACATCAAATAAGAGTCACTCGGCATTTGCTAGATACAGAGTCTAGGGCCTTGTCCTGGACCTAAATCTGAATATCCTGGGAGGATTGTTAGAATCTTGATGCCTAGTAATCCAGAAAAGTAATAGCACCTGGAGACTCTAAGCATCAACACACACATAAAGCTCCAGCAAACATTCCTGCTTGAATCTCACCCACTGATGCTCGAATCTGATTGGTACCAGGGGCTGGGAGCATTTATACGGACTCTTCCCACCCCACTTTCTCCTCCTCTCAGCTAACGTGAGCTAGGATTGAAAAGGACTGAAGTTGACCATTGGCCTTCCAGTACTTCTCAAAATCAGCTGGGTGTGTGCTTACAGTGCATATGCATATAGAGCCGCTAGGGAGTAATCGAGGGTTGGGGTACGACAAGTGAGGCCTCTGAATTTGCTTTCAAAACAGACTTCCCCTGTTGTGTTTCTGCATGCTGGACTGTGTGAACTCTCCATTTTCCCTTTCCTGAACACTGCTGCACAAACGACACCAGGTCCCGAGTTCTCCCCATCCGGACCCCATCCGTCCGAAACAAATTCATTCCTGAGCTGTAGGTAAAGCTACAACTTGCTGTCCTCTGATGCGGTAGAGTTTCCAGGTGAGTGTCTCACTTTTTATATGCTTCAAATCACTTGTTATCAGCTTTGTATGACCCATGGATACAGCAGGTCAGATGATGAAATCAGGTAAACATGCTAGGGACACGGCTACAGGTCAAGCCGATTGTACTTCAGTACGGGGTGGCCGCTCTCAGAGCTGTTAAGTGCTCTGAGAGCACTGAAGCCACTGAGGGCTGGTGGTCCGTTTATTTCTAGTATGCAGACAGAAGCAACAATTGAACAGTCACGTGTCAACCCTTCCTATGGCCAAATTCAGACACAGTTTCCCAACAAGCTTCGCTCTTCACATTTCCCACACGGTTGGTCTAGACGGAGGCTCTTTAATGTGTGGTTTCCATGGAGCAGCAGCATCGGATCCCTGGCTAGAATATACACTCTCAGGCCTCACCCCGTCTGGCTCAGCCTGTTGGGTTTGCCCGGCTGCCTGGCACCCTGTTTTGTTGTATGGTAGCCGCTGATTTCTGCTGGTGTGAGTCAGCATCCGTAAGACCCATTCAGTTTTAAGATGCTAAGAAAACGATTGCTGGGCCTCGGAGGCACAGAGCTAGCTCTGGACAGAGGCGAATCTACCAAGAGACTGGTGCTGAACCGGTGGCCGTTTGGGGTCGGTAACTTCCTTGTCTGGTCCTCTAGAATTTCAGACCTGTGGAGCTACCATATGTCCCTGCAAATTACTCTGATGGGGCTTATTTCAGTTCTGGCACACCAGTGAACTCTCCGGTGGCGAGAGCCTGCCCTCCAGCCACCTTTGGGGCCTTTGCCAATGGTGAAGAAAAGAGACTTCTTGAAATTCTATGAATAACCAGGAATGGTGGTTGCATGCCTGTAATCCCAGAACTTGGACATGCTTAGTGACAGAGTGAGATGTAGGACAGCCCGGGCTATATGGGACTATGGCAAAATGTGCACGTGCACACACAGGCACACACACACACACACACACACACACACACACACACACACACAGCACTTCTGCGGAGCACATCTCTCTATAGAGTATTAGCATTTTTCCATTTTATAGATATTTAGAAAAAAATTAGGAAAATTGAGGAAGGCTCAAAAGCATCCTACATGTTTCCTGCCACACACGAACAACCTCGCCATTATCAGCATCCCCCATCAGGCGTGGTATATTTATCATCTTTTAAATTAACTAATATCTACACTTAATTCAGACTTCCTGAGTGCTTTCCTAATATCCGTTTCCTGTTCCGGGATCCCATCCAGGACACCACGTTACGTTTAGTCATCTCTTCGTAGGCTGCTCTTGGCTGAGTTTCTCGGCCTTCCCTTGTTCTTGATGACCTTGGCAGTTTTGAGATGTATTTTTAGGTTGTTCTTCAGCTGGGATTGGGATTTGTTTGGTGTTTTTCTCATGCTCAGGTCAGGCTCACCAGTTCATAGGAGGAAAGACTACTGAAGCAGGTTCTTAGCTCTCATATCTGGGTCTCGGATTAGGGAGATGACTTACAGTGCAGACATTAGCTGAGTCAGTGTGGGTTGGGTTTTTCCACTTGGAAAGCGACTTTTTCCCCCTTCCCCTTTGGTAGAAGTACACTGTGTGTAAGGAATGTGTGTTACACTCCACTTCCTTAAGAGTTGAGTATCAATATGTATTACCTGTCTGGAAATTTTCCATATGAATGCTTGGTCAATTTTTTACTCACACCTCTTCAGTTACTTATTTATATCAGTTTGCCATATGAATATTGACTGTATGCTTTAGGCTATAATTTAATACTGCTTAATTTTGTTGGTGAAGTTATCATTTTCTTCATGTTTTTGGTGTCAGGGAGTTGTAGAAGGACTCTTGCTTTTGAATCGTTCCAGATCTGCCTGCTGGCAAAGGAGGGGCTAACTGCCAGGATTTGAGGGCCATTCGGTCCCAGTCCTAAACGTGTGCTGTGTGAAACGGTCACTCCTTATGTCAATTTTCTAGGGTCGCCATAACAAGCACAGACTGACAGGGTTATTTCTCATAGCAACACCATCTTCAGGTATTGCCTCAAAGTATCAGTTTCTCTTGGCTTGTAGATGACAGCCTGTTCTTCGTGTCGTCCTCTGTGTGTGTTCGTATCTTAATGTCCACGTCTTCCAAAGACATGTGTGAGATCAGATGAACACACTTCCCCAACTCCAGCTAGACAGGGAAGGAAATAGCATAGCTTCAAACTAGTCTCTCTAAATGTGGGTGACAGTTGTATGGCTGGGGCAGACTTCAGGGCCGCTGGCAGTGGCACCAGGATTTATCCCTACTGCTTGTACTGGTCTTTTGGGAACCTAGTCTCTTTGGATGGATGCCTTGCTCAGCCTAGATATAGTAAGGAGGGTCTTGGACCTTCCCCAAAGCAATGTGCCTTACCCTCTCTGAGGAGTGGATGGGGGTGGGGGTGGGGTAGATGGGGATGGGAGGAGAGAACGGAGTGGGAACTGGGATTGGTATGTAAAATGAAAAAAGATAGTTTTCTTTTTTCAAATAAGTAAATAAGTGAAAGAAGAAGAAGGAGGAGGA
>JAQHUG010000247.1:2836354-2874254 GCA_028555095.1 Dicrostonyx torquatus | reverse complement strand
AGAAGAAGAAGAAGAAGAAGAAGAAGAAGAAGAAGAAGAAGAAGAAGAAGAAGAAAACACGCTTCTATCCCCTCACTGCAACCTATTACCTTTTTTTGAAATATGGCCAAGTTCTGAAGCGCTGCAGAGATGGGCTAGAGTGGGAAGTTCAGAGGACATCGTTCAGTTCAGGCTATTTCTTAAAGGCCTCTTGAGGAGACAATAATTTTTGTCAAGCATTAACGAGGAGTGGCATGGGCTGTTTTGTGGCTTGCCTTATATCCTGCCGTGAGGCAAGCGTGTACCTTCCCTACAGCAGCCGAGGGTGGAGATTTGGAAATCAGCTGCTTTGTAATGGGAATGCTGTGACCAAGGACCCTCTGCTGTGGCTGTAATGATACCGTGTTTCCTAAATGTGTTCAGAAAAACCAAGAGAACTTTAAGGCAAGCTGTGTATGTGAGGTGTGGGACATTAGCTAGGAAACATGTGACAATGTGCTTTTTGTGTGAGATGGTTTGGCTGTTATTGAAAAGCTTTGCCTTTAACTGCTTGATGGTACCCAGAATCTGTAAGAATGATCTCAGTACTAAATATGTGGAAGAAAAATCAGTGATTTATTTGCTTCTTTATTTTTGTAAAGCTGGAGACAAAAGCCAAAGCACCAAATGTGCTGGACAAGCACTCTACAATTGAGTTTATCCCAACTCAAATTGGGTGATTATTTCAAGGGTGACTGCTTCTTTACCTACCTGCCAGTCAGTGTGGCAGAGAAGGATCTTTGTCTCTATTCTTAGCTTCGGGTCATGCTACAAAAGGCCTTCTGACTCAAATGTGCACCTTGACCGGAGTGGGTATGGGTATTGTATAGTGAACACATATCCCCGATATCCCTGGATGCTAAGCCAAATCTTTGAAACTACCTGAGTTTATCATGACCTCACAGACAAGAGAACCTGCTAGGGAATGTGGTTCTGTGCATTCAGCATGTCTGCTTCTGGTATAAGGTAAGAGTGGCTGTTTAGTATCTTATACCACATGTCATACAAGCATCCTCTCTAGCACCAGCTTGGGGACAAGTGTGAAAAGAAAAAAAAGCCTTTAATGTTATTAAAAGCTGGGAAGATGCAGAGGGACAGGAAAGGTTAGACGGAAGGAGCCTGGCTAATGAGCATCTCAAGAGAGAAGGAATAAGCTCTGTTGCTCTGTAGCATAGAGAGGGCTGCAGTTCACACGAGCCTATTACACATGCAAAGACAGAGAGGAGTCTGAGGCTCTAAACACAAAATGACAAGGAGAGGTATTGCCAATCCCTTTGATTTGATCAAGGCATTTCTATATGCAAGTGCTGAAATATCACTCTGGATCTCATGAATGTGCACACACACACACACACACACACACACACACACACACACACACACAGCTATGAGGTGCTAAAGAACAAGTTTGGAGCGAGCCTGAACTTTAATGCAGATCTCTTCATCACCGTGCTGGATGCTAGCTGCTGTCCTGCCTTCTACTTTCAGCTCTTCTTTAGCTGCAGACCTTCCTAGTAGCAGCTGTAGTCCAGGAAAGACCATAGATAGATTTATGTGCCTGAGCATTCGGTCCCCAGTGGCTGGTGTTTTGGGGGTCCGTGGAAACTTTAGGAGGTGGGACCTATCCAGAAGAGATGGATGGTTAACTGAGAAACAAGCCTTGACATTTCCAGCCTGACCCCGTTTCCTGTCCCTTCTTGGTCTGTGCGCCAGGAGCAGCTTCATGCTCTTCTTGTCCCAGCTATGAGCCAGCATCGCCAGGATGCCTTTCCTGCCATGATGTATTGGACCCTGAAACCATGGACCTAATAAATTCTCCATTCTGTTAGGAATATGGTCCCAATGATGAGACAAGTCCTAAAGCATCAGTTAAAGGCCATCCTCCCCAACTTCCTTTGTAACCAGGTGTGGCCACATGATGCAGTTCCAGCCAGTTAGACGGAAGTAGAAGTGTAGTGTGATGTTTCAGCCAGGCATCTGAGGGGAGTCCTTCTAGAAAGGGGTGTATATCATGTGCTCCTTTTCACGTGTTCTTTCTTTGGTCCTGGGATGTGATGACTGGAGTTTCCACAGGCATAATAGACTATGAGGTGCTCTTGAAACTAGAAGTCTGATGTGAAGACAGCAGATTCAGGAAGACAGAAGGTGCTGAGGTCCTTGACTCAAGGGGTTGTGTCAGACACAACTGACACGCATAGTCTTAAAACCTCTCTAGAAGAGAGGGAAAAACCCTTCATCATAAGGCATAGACATTTATTTTCTGTTATGTATAGCCAAACCTAATTCTTACTTAATGAACCTTTGGTATGCATTAAAATCATCTGGGAAAAATACTGCTGTCTGGATACCATTTCCAGAAGTTCTGATTTCATTGGTTTGGCATAAGCTCCTGGAAAGTATCATTCTTTGAAAGTACCCAAGTAATTCTGAACGGCCAAGGATGAGAGCCACTGTCCTAACAGTGTGTGTTGCATGCATATGAGTATTCTGGTATGTGCACCCATGTGTGCATGTGGGGAGACAAGAACAGGACATAGGGTGTCTGCCTCTATTGCTCCCTCCCTACTGCCTTGAGACACGGTCTCTTTCTGAACTGGAAGTTTGCCAGTTGGTATAGGCTGGCTGGCCAGTGAGTCCTTGGAATTACCTGTCTCTACCTCCCAGTGCAGGGGTTACAGGCATGTGTAGCCATGCTTAGCATTTTATGTGGGTGCCGGGGATCTGAACTCAGATCCTCATGCTTGTAGAGGAGTGCATTTATCCACTGAGTCATCTCTTCCATCCCAGAATAAGAGGTTATGGCTGCCTCCTCTGAAGTTCGAACTCAGAACCTCCAGATTGTGAGACTGGAGGTCTCACTGGCCACTGCACTGAGAAGGTGGGCGCCTGGTTTTCACTGTCATCTTTAGTGACTGCTCGCTGTGAGGAAGGGTTTTTCTGACACCCTTGTGCCACATGTTCTCAGAGGCCAGTGTTATCTGTCGCCTTCAAGTAGCTCGGCTATAGTTTGTCTTTAACAGCTGAGCTACTTGAAGGGGACAAGGCCAGCTCTCTAGGTTTTAATTTCTACAAAGTCAGTTAAGTCCTTGATTATCTGAGGAGTCTCCACGATAAATCAAAACCCAGTTTAATTTCTCAGGCATCCATTACACCAATTTGACAGCGGTTTCCCTGTTTCCTGGCCAGAGGCAGACACAGGGAATGATCACATGCCATTCTTGATATGCCTCATTCAGAGCAAGACTTTCCACTATGTCTCCAGCTGCTTTGTCTCTTGAAGTTCATTGGCAAGAACTGGGTCACAATCCGTTTTCTCCCTACTGCTGCACTGTGATTATAGACTCACTCTGATAGACTCAGCCCAGCACAAACTACCTGTTTCTCCTTTCCCTTGCTAGAGAAAGGCGAACTGCACTGAACTCCATCACTATGAATGCCTGTGACAGGCTTGCGTTGGCCAATGGCTACAACCATTGTCAAAGAGTATTTTCATGGGGATAGCAAGACTATGTGATTGGGCATGATAGGTATTGTATAATATGAAGAAGTCTTTCTAATGATTGTATAACTCATAATTTGCATGTGTGATAATGCACAACATAGCAATCCTTCTATGCATATAAACAGAGGAAGGTAGATGACATGATGAGAAGAAGATACAGGTAGGCTTCTGGCAGGGACACATGATGGAGGGCATGAGGTTATGGGAAGTGGCCCGTTTCTGTAGTTCAGCAGGTGTTGCCAGCAGTCAGCATCACTGATATGACGATGTGGTTTCCTGTTAGGCCATCCTAAACCCTTTGCAATGACTGCTGGATGTGTACGCATTTGTGAAATTCCATATGTCTGTGGTATAGAGAAGGAACGGAGGGGGATTTGTTTCCCGGATACTTTATGTATGCAGCCTTTTCTAGAAGGTTTTTAAATGTAACATCTGAAAACACGAGTTTCTATACACACGACTTTCTCCTATAGCGCCGATAGTTTGTGCAAAATTTGCCTCATCTGTCATGTATAGATTTATGTCACTTCTCAGGTATCTCCCACCTTTAAAAATATTGTACAGTTTTATTTCCAAACGGAGTTGGTGGGTGGGAGGGGAGCGGGGTCTGTCTGCCCTGCCACCTCACGTTGAGCTTAATTCTGAAGGCATTTTGCTCTAAGGTTTCCTGCAGCTGTAATGGAGCACTCTGATTGAAAGCATTGGGGAGGAGAAAGGGGTTCGTTTCCGTTTTCTTTTCCACTGTCACAGTCTACCACGGAGGGAAATCAGGGCAGGAACTGATGGCAGGAATCCTCAAGTGGGAACAGTGGAGGAAGCTGCTCATTGTGTCACTCTCTGGCTGATGCTTAGTTAGCTTTCTCATACATACCTGCATAGGGATGGTGCCACCCACGGTGGGCCTTCCTGCATCTACATGACCACAGGCCAATCTGGTCAAAGCAACCCCTTAACTGAGGCTTTCCTCTCACGTCTGTAGCCTGTGTTGAGTTGATAATTAGTGCTAATTATAAGACACTCTTACCCCAATTAAGAGGGCCTAGCTGACAGGAAAGGAATGTGGGATGGGGGTGGAGTTCAAGTATTCTGTAATATTGAAACCATGGCGGACTGTTGTGGGGGTAAGGAGAAGATTTGGCTGGAGCTCAGGTAGGTGTCTGAACTGGGAATCTGTCTTAGTTACGTTTTTATTGCTAAGAAGAAACGTCATGGCCAAGGAAACTTATAAAAGAAAACTAATTTGGGGGGCTCATGGTTCCAGAGGGTTAGAGTTCATGACCATCATGGTGGAAAGCGTGGTAGCAGGCAAGCTGGCATGGTGCTAGAGCCAGGGTGGGGAGCTTACATCTGATCTATAGGCCAGAGGCATAGAGAGCGAGCTAACTAGGGAAGGTGTGAGCTTTTGAAGTCTCAAAGACCCCCTCCAGTGACACACTTCCTCCTATAAGACCATACCTCTGACAGTGTGGCCATACTTTCCAGTCTTTCCCAAACAGTTGTACCAACTGGAGATCAAGCATTCAAATATAGGCGCCTAAGGGAGGCATTCTCTTTCAAAGCACCATAGACCCTAAAGGAGTCATGATCTGAAGAACTTCTGTACCACAAACTGGGTCTTCAGAAGAGGAGCCAGAGCTGTCTCAGAATGGGCTTGTTGTGAGTTAACTCAAGGCTGCTGTTACCCACCCAGTCGCCGTTCCTGATCCAGCAGGCAATGTCCTCAAGAAATATGACATCAGTCAAAAAGTGGTTCAGCTGGTCCAAGGAGACAGTCAAACCATACTGGTCTGGATACAGAGCAAGCTGGTGGCTGAAGCCCTGGGATGTCTCCACAAGGTCCCAGCTGATGCCGCCCTGAAATAGGCAGCAGGGAAATGCAGTGAAGACCTCACGGGCATTCTTAAGTGTGGGCTGCAGCTGCTCCAGCCCGCCATGCCCTCTGCCTTACTGCCTCTGTTCTTGGAGGTGAAACAGGATGCTGTTGGAGGTGAGGCAGGATGCATTGGGAAAACTCTGTCTTGAGCTCTGCTGCCAGACTCTGACTCCAGATACCGTGGTTCAGCAGACCCAAGGATGAGCATCCTGAGGTGCTAGTGACTGTTCCCAGGGGCAAGGTTTCAGATCCAGATTTCTATAAACTGGCATCCAGGAATTCTGACTAGATAATGCAGCTTCAGCCTGGGCCCAGGACATGCATGGCTCTGAAAGCTTCATTCTTTTCTTTTTTCTTTTTAAAAAGTCAAACTTGCCGGGTGGTGGTGGCGCATGCCTTTAATCCCAGTACTCGGGAGGCAAAGGCAGGCGGATCTTTGTGAGTTCGAGACTAGCCTGGGCTACAAGAGCTAGTTCCAGCGCAGGCTCCAAAGCCACAGAGAAACCTTGTCTCAAAAAACCAAATAAATAAATAAATAAATAAATAAAAAAAAAGTCAAACTCTCTCATTGGCTTGGAACTTGCTGAGAAGGCTAGGCTAGGGCCCAGTGTTCGCCTTTCCAGCACTGAGATTAAAAGTGTGCACTCCTGGGCCTGAACTTTTTTGTGCCTGAACTTTTTTTTTAAAATTGTGTTATAAATAATATCATTTGAAATTTCCACTTCCTCCCCTCCTCCCACTCCCCCACTCATCCTTCCTATCCCCTTCAGTCCTAAGAGCTGTGGGAAGTCCAAGGCCCTCCCCTCTCCATCCAGGCTTAGGAAGGTGTGCATCCAAACAGACTAAGATCCCAAAAAGCCAGTACATGCAGTAGAGACAAATCTGGGTGCCATTATCATTGGCTTCTCAGTCAGTTCCCATTGTCAGCCACATTCAGAGAGTCCGGTTTGATCCCATGCTTGTTCAGTCCCAGTCCAGCTGGCCTTGGTGTGCTCCCATTAGATCAGGCACACTGTCTCAGTGGGTGGACCAACCCTTCACGGTCCTGAGTTCCTTGCTCATCTTCTTCTTCTTCTGCTCTTCAACTGGACCTTGGGAGCTCAGTCCAGTGCTCTGATGTGGATCTCTGTCTCTATCTCCATCCATTGCCAGATGAAGGTTCTATGGTGATATTCAAGATATTCATCAGTGTGACTATGGGACAAGGCCAGTTTGCGCCTGAACTTTTTTTTAAAAAAATATTTATTTATTTTTTTATCTATTATGTATACAATATTCTCTATTTGTGTGTATGCCTGTAGGCCAGAAGAGGGCACCAGACCTCACTACAGATGGTTGTGAGCCACCATGTGGTTGCCAGGAATTGAACTCAGGACCTTTGGAAGAGCAGACCATGCTCTTAACCTCTGAGCCATCTCTCCAGCCCCCGCCTGAACTTTTTTGATGAAGTCAATATTGACTTTCACTGTCACCAGTCCCATGAGCCCTTTTGCTCTTTGTCTTGTTTGAACTCTCACTGTCACTCAACTCCGGAGCTCCCTATCTGCTTCTCAGAGCTTTCTTTCCCCTGGTTTCTCATGCATTCCATTCCCTTGGTCCTCTGGCTTTCTTTTACTGCTCTGGTCATTTCTGTTTTTAATCTTCTGCTAGATCTGTTTATTAGTGTTCCTAAGAGCCCCAGCTCTGTACTTTCTTATCCCAAACTTATACCATTCTGTAGGTTAGACCCCTCCTACCCATGGCTTCTTTCCAATAGCCACGCCAGTAGTACACTCCTAAATGAGTGTTTTCACGGACCGGTTGTCATGGAACCTAATAGACATTTTCACTTGTCTATTTCACCTTGATGTCAACAAGCTCAGGTCTGGACTTGGCTCCTTTTGGAAACATGGCCACCACCTCTGGATGGCTGGATACCAGCATCTCCAACATCTTACTCCTCTGGTCCCATCATACTCTCTCATGTGTGATTCTGATCACTCCTTCACCATACTGTTGCTACCCACCAGCATCTTCTCTAAACTTGGACTGCTGTGGTCCCTGACCTGGAAGTAGCTCCATTAAGTTTGCCTTCCCTTCCCTTCAACCTGTTCTATATTGTTGCCAAGGTGATTATTTAAAACGTAAGAGTCTGGGGCTGCAGCTATAGCTCAGTGGAGAGTGCTCAGCAGAGAGTGCTTGCCTGCCACGCATGAAGCCACAATGCTGCAAACCAAACCAAACCAAACCAAAACAAACCATGCTCTTCACTCCCCACAGAATTAGGAAAGTCAACCCACTGACTTTAAAAGCCATTCTGTATAGGTCCATCAGGGCCACGTAGAGAGACCCCGTCTCCAAAGGCTTTCTATAGCCCTTTAGTTCAAGTCTTTAACTTACAGGATGACTCCTTGACTCTTACCTTAAAGCTTTCCTTCAGCGTTCTCCAGTCCAGCGCTTATTGAAGTCTTTGTATTTCTCAGTTTCTCAGGACTTCTTTGTCCTCTGCCCCTAAGCACGCAGCTTTCTCTGCCACCATCTTCCTCTTCACTAGTTATTTTCTGACCAGGTATGCAGATTTCATCTTAGCTTAAATGCCAGTTCTGCAAGGAGGTCTTTCCTCCTCCTTGGACAAACCAGGAGCTCTTATTACTGTGTAGTCTCTACTCTCTAACTCCAGTTCTTCCTGCCCCTTGGCCCCCGTCTCCCAAATGCTGGGGGTCACAGGCAGGCGCTACCTGGCTCAGTTCTCATCTCTTGACTTCACAGTGGTAGCTGCTGAGGAAACTTTAAAAAGAACTCAGTGATCTAGTTTGTACCTATCCCAGAGAGCACCTGGACGGATTGATAAATCCTCACCAAGTCACTGGTCTGGGAACCACTGTTTGAATCCATTGCTCTAAGTTCTGGCTAGGCCCCAGGGGAGGCTTCCAATCCACACATGCAGCATGGCACTCATCTCACGTGAACACTCCTGCCCGCTAGAAGCTACGTCAGGTTCCCTGAGTTTCTTCTTTCTTCTTATCCCTTGGGCTCAGCAAGGTCCCTGTAAATAGTAAGGGCTTATTTCGTGTATGTTAGATAAAATTAATAAGAGGCTGTCTGGATAAGAAGGTAAGGTAATTATAAGTAAGTATCAACCAAGGTCCTAAGTTCAGTTCCCAGCAACCACATGGTGGCTCACAACCATCTGTAATGAGGTCTGGTGCCCTCTTGAGGAAGAGACCTGGTCAGTCGTCTTCATCAGCTTAGGCCATGAAACCCAGTATGGACAAGTTCAACAGTACCGCCATATACAGGCTGCCCATGCATGTTTCAGCATTGCCAGCGGATAGCTTTCATTTTTTTTTCATTTCATCAACCAAGGGGAAAACACAACAGAGCAAACATAAGGGTGCTGTCTGTATCTGTCTTCGTCTTGATTTATATTCATTATTCATTCAAAAGTGATGATTCTGCTGCACATGTTCACCAGTACTTGAAACATACACAAAGAAGAGCACGTGAATGTATTCTGGCTGATGGAAAGAAAAGTCTCATGAAAAGCTGATTTAGTTGCGGACAGACAGACAGACAGACAGACACACACACACATACACACACACACACACTTCCATGCTTGTGTATGTGGTAGTCTATATTTTAGAAAGGTCAATTAACTTCCATTTATTTATTTTTAAGGGAGGGACTTAGATTGAAGTTTGGATTGCCTTGGAGCTCCTTATGTAGCATGTAGTGACCTTTAGTTCATGGTCTTGTTCCAGTTTCCTGAGAGTTGGGATATAGGCATGAGATGTCATGGAAGATCTTAGAGTAGAAGAAAGGCAAAGAAGACTAGAAAGCACACATTGTGTGTCTCTGTATTGCCAAGAAACTTAATTCTTTAGAACTGACCTTTAGCCCTGGTAGTGTTGTTGTGGATTAATTACTTTTGGGGGGAGTGGGTATTCTGAAGTAGATCAAAACTTTTTTATTGGGCTAGGGGTTTAGCTCAGCATTTGCTCGTCCCTTGATCCTGTCTCCAACACTGCAAGCCAACCAACAGCCAAACACAAAAGCCCTTTTAATGTTTGCATACCATCTAAAAGTTTTTATTTCTTGAGTGAGGGACCAGCAGAGATTATAGATTATGTTTACAAAATACTTGCATATTTACTTGAATGCTTTCTATAAGAACACAATTGTAGAAATGATAGACACATTTTCTGTCCTCCTTTTTAGTTTACTGTGGGAAATATGCAAGCAGTCAGTAATTAAAATGCAGTAGACTAAGTAGTTGTATAATTTAAATTTGGTTTGTCGCCTCCAAAACCTACGCTTGAAGACTGATTAGTGCTTGACTGTGGTGGGAGGTGGACCTTTAAGAAGTGCTTGAGGCCTAATACCTGCCTGCAGCATGAGTCCTCTCCAAATTTTAATTTAGTGTTATTTACGTTTATATAATTATAAGGGTGTGGTGCATACCGTTGCCTGGGTCTGGAAGTTAGAGGACAGCTTGCAGGAGCTTAGGTTCCAGGGATTTACTTTAGTTTCTCAGACTTGATGCCAAGTGCCTTTCCCACTGAGCTGTCTTATTGGCCCTGGGCTTTCACACTTAGGAGCCCGGGTTAGTTACTGCAAGCGTGGGGAATTTGAAACAAGCCCACCCCTCACATTTTCTACACACCTGCTTGCTCTTTTGTCTTGTGACAGGAATTGAGGCCCTCACCACAGACAAGTGCTTGGTTTTGGACTTCAGCATCTAGACCTTGAGTCCAAGCAAACCTCTGTTCTCTACAGACTACCCAATCCTGGGAATTCTGTTTGGGCAACAGAAACCAGACCAGACTAAGCTGATGCAATAGCAGACTGTGTGGAGAGTCTTGGAACTACCCAGCGTTCCTTGTAGACAAGTGGAGACATGTTGGGTTGTGTTCATCAGCACGGAGCATCAGCTGGGTTGCTGTTGTCCATACCTCAGGGCCGATCCTCAGACAGAACTGGAAGGAATACCAAGAACTTTATCAGACCAGTCGAGCGTCTAGGACTCATGGATGAGATTCAGTAGGAAGATGCATGCCAGAAAATGTGCAAAGCCTCATATTTATGTGTTTAGAACCTGAAGTGAGTTCATTGTTCTCTTATGTCCTGTGCTGTGTAAATTGAAGGAGGGGCAAAAAATTGATAAAAATGTGATACTGTGCCTACAGTAAAACTGGGATTTCCCTAGTACACCCCCATGATTATAGAAGTGATCTGTGGCCAATGATACTTTAAAAATATGTTAAGGTCAAACAATTCTTAACATGTGCTAGGGAAACTCAATAAAGAGTTTTAATTTTGTGAAGAACTTAATGATAGTAGCAGAACATTATAAGAATAAGTGATCACTTCCTCATTGGATTTAGAGTCCATTTGACAAGATGGACCCCACGCCTGGTACTGTTAACTGGACTTTTACTCATGGCTACCTGGGCCATAGTCTCTAGTACTGTTACTCTACTAAACAGACATAATAAACTACTCTCAAGTTCATATATACTTATGAACTTATACCCACAGATTAGTGTGTCTCTCCATCCCATCAGAGAAGCTCCCTTTTTGCAGTGGTTGATAATTCATTTAGAGCCGACAACCAGTCAATGGGCAGAGAATAGGAGAAAGTGGCATGCTCACCTCAAAATGAGACATCTGTACCACACCCCTTCCCACCAAGGCTGAGGCATCATCATGAAAGAAGAGGCAGAAAGATGGAAGGGCCAGCTGGAGTGGATGTCTGTAGTAAACAATATTTTCTGGATATGACAGCATAGTCACACACACAAACTTGCAATAGTTAGGATTGCATGCACAAGAGTTGCACAAGATCAAACCATCTAAAATTCCAACATGGATTGGGGAGAGGCTCATGAAGTCCCACCCCTATCTGAGAAGTTGTTGGCTTTGATGGCTAACTTGGGAAGGAGCGTCAGTGTTCTTCAGGGAAGAGGGCTCTGAGAAGTTGCCTATGTTCCAATAGATGTTTCCAAACTCATGTACATACAGACAGCACTGAATTGACTCAGTAGGTATTAACTTTTTAAAAAAGTACGTGGAATTGAGAAGGAAAAGTAGGGGGGATGATAGGCGAGGATTTAGAGGAGAGGGAATGGGAAGTGGATTAGGTATACACACACACACACACACACGAATATTAAATAAAATATTTAATAAAGAAGATCATCCAGCCTGGTCTACAAGAGCTAGTTCCAGGAGAGGCTCCAAAGCTACAGAGAAACCCTGTCTCGAAAAACCAAAAAAAAAAAAAAAAAAAAAGAAGATCATTCACCATAAAAATAACTCAAAAGAAACATGTTTCTGGATTCCTAAGTTTCAATTTTCATCTTGTCAAGATGTCTATAGCAACATGCTGAGATTCCAATACTGAACTAGGCAGCAGCCTTGCCCGAATAGGAAGGAAAGAGGAGATGGATACACGAGCTTAGTGTATCTACCCTGGAATAACTTGTCTACCTGGCATCAGGTTGACTTATTGCCCAGTTGTTCAACCTGTGACCAGAGAGCCCCTCACATGGGAAACTTGTTGATGCTGACAGATGCCCCTGTGGCTTTAGCTCCCCAGTACCCAGTTTATGTCTGCCATCTTGCCCACCATGGGCAGCCCCTGGATCTTCTGATAAGAGGCACAGATTTAGTATACTCCCGTAGTGGGAGTGCAAAGGTTTTATTTATAGAGCCTGGGAAAGGGTGATGCAATGAGTCGGGAAGTGACCCACTGACCTTCAGGGGTCACGTAAGACAGGAATTTGAAAAGTCAGGCAGGAACGAGAAGTCTAACATAGAGAGAGAGGGAGAGGGACAGGCTTCCAGAGAATATATAAAGGACTAGATAAGAGTCACATTAAACTTACCTGCCAATGACTAAATGGCCTTTTCGATGGAAGCAGGAGAAATGTGGGCTTGAAGTACTCTAGACAGAAGCACTTTCTCATGAATTCTTGCTGGCTACAGGCTCGAGTCCTTTGGGAGAACTGTTCTACCAATACCGAGGCAACACCTTGAATCTGCCTGCCATTCTTGATGTGCACCACCACCACTGTGACCCCTGTAACCCTGTGACCCCTGCTCTCAGTTCTAGAAATTCTGACTCAAGTTTGCGACTCTGTACTTGCCTTCCCTATTGCCACTCCTATACACGCCATTTGAGAGGCATGGGACAAGACCCAAAAGCCCAGGAGAACGACTAGACAGCCCATCTTCAGGGAGACTAGTTTGGATCTACCAGAATCAGAAGTCTGTGTTCTTTTCACGGCACAATTCTGATTTATTTTATGGTTATATGGTTTACACCGGGTGTTTCCCTTTTCAAATAACTGAAATAAATTCAATCTGACTTTAACAAAAAAAAAAAGGACAATTTACTACAAGGACAGAGCATCTTGGGGAACTGAAAGGAATGCAGATGGCTTCCAGAAGGAACTGGAACCAAGAACCAGAAAGCGGCAATTCGTTCTCACTGGCTCACCTCCTCCCTTGCACATCTGCTTCGCTGCTCTTTGCCTCTCTCAGCTGAGTCTGTGGACCACACAGATGAAGGAAATATAGCTGCTGCACCGCTTCCACCATGCACAGAGATGAACTGTCCCTAAATACAAATGCCTCAGATAGGCACCCAGGCTGGGACCAGCAAGCTTTAGCCAAGATGCCAAAAGATGACATCATTCAAGTGTGGCTTTCATGAGATTTGAAGGTACTACATGGGTAATATACTAATGGATAGTATACTCTATTACCTATTTTTGAGGTGGAGGGGATGGGGTAGTGCTGGAGATCACACTGAGACTTAGCACATGCTATGTTGGGTATGATTATGTATGTATGTATGTATGTATGTATGTATGTATGTATGTATGTATATATTTCGAGAAGGTCAGGGTAGATTTAAACTTGCAAGCTTCATGCTTCTGCGTGAAATCACAGGGAAATCACAGGGGCATGTCATACCTTTGGGGCACTTTCCACTTTTGGCAAAGAAAGCCTGTCTCTTCCCCTTTTTTGTTTGTATGACTTGACTGCCACCCTTTCTGGGTACTTTGGGACATAAGAAGAAGTCTAAGACTGTCTCTCTACATTTGCCCCTATGACTGTAGTTCTTTGAAAACAGGATTGGCCAAACATACTGTAACAACGAGATTCCTCTTTGGCTATATATTGTTCTTCCAAGTCATTCCTTATCATCCAACTGTCTGCAGACACTTGCAGAAGTGTATGTCATGTGCGCGCGCGCACACACACACACACACACACACACACACACACACACACACACACGCTCACACACACCCTTACTCAGAAGACACCATCCTCCATGGGATTTTGTTTGACTTTTCCCTTGGGCTGTAGTAGCAATTCTCCAGGCTCTTTTTGTCCATAGGAAGTGAATAACCCCCCACGGAACCTACTGCTCTCTGTTTCTTTCTAGTATTGCGTATCCTTCCCCAGCGAGACCTGCTTCCCCACAAATGAATACCATTGCTCTCATTGGGCGCAGTTTACTTAGGGCTCTTAGGAGTAGATGTGGGCATCTGCTCTTCTCTCAGACGAGGTGGCTCCTAAGGAAAGACATCAGATCCCAACAGTCGGCGTGCTTCCTATTTTCTCCTGCAGCTGTAAAGAAAAGGAAACTCAAAGGGTAGGGGTTGTGACTATTTTTTTTCCATAGTTTCCTGAACTTGTTTTTTGCAGGTCACTTGTTTAGATCTTGACTTCATTACATCACACAAATAATGCTGTCCCTGCAGTTTAGTTTTTGCGCCAAACTATAAAGGATCATTTGGCCTAAAACATGGATGAAATTATAATTGTGACCTTGGAATTTTCTTTACCCTTAAAATTGGATTCTGAGCTCTTGCCAATAGCCCTGAACACACCAGCTTTCTGCATATCCGTTCCCCTAAGTGGCCTTGTCTAGTACCCCAAGAATGTTTCTGTATTCTAGAGGAGGTAGGGAGACACCTCAGTGATGTGCGAGTGGACGATGGGTTTGAATTCCTTGTCTTGAAAGATGTCCTTCTTTGAACCATTTTTCTCCTCCATTTACTAGTATTAAAAGGTAGGAATTTTCTAGCAGTCTTTATTTTTTTATCTGGCTCCTTGAACTCACCTGCCTGGGATAAGATTAGGACCTTATGTGGGTCCAGCCAAATAAGCAGGTGTGACCCAACCTCTTACTCCGTGGCTGTGCTACGTAATCTCCGTGGGCCTTTTCAAGGCTTTTGCTTATTACAGCTTTAGCTGATGATCTCATCCCCCTTTCTAACTTGGAACCAGGCAACTTTACGTTCCCAGCAAACAGATGGACAACAAGGTTGAAATAGGATCTTGTACTGAAATAGTCTTTGAGTCACACTCTCTTCGCTCACGTGGGAGACTTGCCTCTTTCTTCTCACAGAGGGCCAGCACTGAGAATCAATGCATCCAGCATTGCTGGCCTCCACTGGAGGTTTTATATCTCTCTTCCTTGTCAAGGTTGGAATTCTGCTAATATGGCAACATTACCTAATTTGCTTTGGCAGAACACCTGGCCTTTTGCCCCAAGTCAATGTTTTTTTAAAAAACGAAATTAAAGGTTTTATGTCAACCTTCTATTTTTGTCAACCTCCCTGCTCCTAAAAGGTGCTGGCAAGAGAAAAGGGGAGCTTGACTTCACCCGTAATTTTATTTGGGGAAGTGGAGGTGCTGTAGTGGAACTTATGTGTCTTGGACCCTGGTTTCTAGAGGCTGCCTGTACCAGTAGCTTTCCATTGTGACTTCAGGATGCATTTACAGCACTCCTTTATCAAATGATGAAGCTGCGGTGGGTGGGTTGCCTGGAGTCCTAGAATGAGGTGCTGCTTGTTAGAGCTCTTGGGTAGGATCCTATTGTTGTGCACTAAGGCTTCGATTGCTCTGAGACCAAAGGCATTCTTATTCTGTAAGAAAACAGCCTGCATTGAACAAGGAGTAATCTACTTAAAGGTTTGCTTACCCCAGGACTATTATACCCGATGCCTTTTGCTCCATCCTTGCCGAAATGAGCAATGATGTTCACTCCTTTGTGATCCCATCTCTCATTTTACTTCTGTGTGTGCGAGTGTGCAGGACCGAACCCCGGGCCTTGTGGACTCTAAGCACAAGCTCAATCACTGAGTTATACCTTAGGCCCTCTGTTGAGTCTTTCATATGAAATGCAGGTTGGTATAATTTAGAGCGTGGTATGGACATGATGACCATTTCACTTTAAAGTGGTAGCTTGTCACTAATGAGCCTCCTTGGGTTTAAGAAAGTGCTGGACGTTAATACACAATTAGCAATAAAGTTAGGGTTGACTCTGCATGATTATATTTTAATATAGCTTGAAAAAGTTGGTTGGATGGACTTTCTCTTCTCTGCAGTCTCCCTACATTTCCACCCATTAAGTCCCCTATGCCTGTGGGAGTGGTGGGGAGGCAGGGGGGAGAGACAGAATGTGAGATTGCGTGGAGTGGGGGTGAATGGAGAACTCAAGATGCTTGCTTCCCTAGATTCCGCTGCCTATGGACTGCTCTTATTCATCACTATGCCAAACTTGGCTTTTCCACACCTGGGCTTGTTTTCCTTAACTTTGCGTGGCCAGCACCCAATAAAGAAGCTAGAGTGCAAGTGCAACAAGTGCTTAATAATTGTTTTATAGAAGCAATCGGCACAAGAACATTGCACTCAGAAAGTAAGCCCAGAAGAGGGGATTTAACCCTTTGGAGAGGGGGAAGGTGGGTGGTAGAAATAGCCCAGAAAAGAGAAGACTTGAGGTGCTGCTTAAGCAAAATGAGCCAGTCTCAGAAAGTATCACATTTTCCTAATGTGTGGACTCTGACTTACACACACACACACACACACACACACACACACACACACACACACACACATCGATTACTCTGTCCTTGCCAAAGGGTAATGATGTTCACTCCTTCATGATTCCACAAAGTAATGCATATATATGTTATACACATATACGTATATGTGTCGTATATATGTATGTATGTGTGTGGCATGAAAGTAGAAGGGGAACTAAGAAGAGGTAGGAAACATTCTAAAGGGGGAGAGGGAGCTAGTGAGGGACACAGTAGGAGCAGAAGACATCCTGTGTTTTCTCTTAGAAGCAGAAATCTAGGTTTACCTTTGTGTGTGAATGTGACAAGGCAGGGGGAGGACTATTGGGGGGAGGAGTCCAGCCAAAGGGAGAGAAGTGGCAGACAAGGTCATGGGAGGGGCAAGTAAGAGTGAGGTCCAACGATATATATGTATGAAAATGCTATGATGAGCCCTATTATTTTACAATTTGACCTTGAGTCACTTCTTGTGGGAGGAGGAGCTACTGGCTGTCAGTGGCACGGCAGGGAAGAATGCCTCTGTACATGGAAGACCACAGGGATTCGTGCCTGAGAAATCTGGAGTCATCAGGAGAGCTTGGAGTTGTGTGGCTGAAACTCAGGCCGGAAGTGAGGAAGGCTGAGAAGAACCTCAGAGCATGGCGGTGGGGGCTGCTGCCTGGAGCTCTGTCCCCATTACAACGATCATCTGGACTTTTGCCGCTCACCTCCGTGAGGCACTGATCAATAGTGTAAAATGCAGGTGTAGGGCTGGATTTCATGAGCTCATTTGATTAAAAGAGTTTAAATATTTATTTTTTTATGTAATAGTAAAGGGGAGGGGGAGGGTATATCGGTCTTCATGCAAAGTGTTCACTGAAATCACAGACTGAATCCTAAACGGCTAAGCTTGTCCCGTATTGGGGACATCTCTATGCTTACACTGTTTTATTGACTCTTTCCTGACATTAATTAAAGATAGGATACTTCACCCCATGAGATAGCAGCCCTCAAGAGGTGGAGGCAGGTGGATCTCTGTGAGTTTGCGGTCAGCCTGGTCTACATAGTGAGTTCCAGGATGGCTAGGCGTGCATCAATGAAAACAACACCCCTCCCCCGCCCCAACACATACATACAGATAATAAGAAAGAAAGAGATATTTACAATTTGTAAGTACATAAACAATTTAATAATGAATACTTCTGTGAAGATTAAAAGAGATGATGAATATAAAACCCCGAGTACCAAGTCCCATGCCCATGGCACAGTAGTTACTCAGTGATGGAACCTGTGCTTCCTTGGATTCTCCTGAGCTGAGGAAGCCCCTACTCTCATGACAAACATTCAGAAGACACTTTGAGAAAACAGCTTGCAACTCTGTTTGTGCCCCAGCAGAAATATCTGCTGATTGTCAAGGCCCAGTGGTCCAAGTACAGGCTCTTCCAACCTCACCCATTTCAGCGTTAACTTCCTTTTAAAATAGCTGTGGTCCCTTCTAGGCTTCACGCTGAGGCCTTCTTAATATGCAAGGCACAGGTATTTCTCTTGTACCACAGGTGGGCAGTGGGTTTGCCCATCACAATGCTGGGGTGGGGGTGGGGGTTGAAGGATCTGAAAGGGAACATTTAAGCCAGGTTTCTGCCAGGCGCAAGAGAGGTGCTTGCATGCCCGTGATTTGTTTTGATTAAATTCCAAGATGATACAATCATCCGACTATTAAAATAATTAGCTGCCTTGTTTTTTATCTAGAGGTGCGATGGTTCTGGATTGGCAAATTAGAATGCATTCGTGATGGGATGAAACATGAACAATTATTGCTGAGTGTCCGGGACCGTTGCCCCGACATAGAAGTTGATATTCTTCCCCAAATGTGTGCTCGGAGACGCGCAGAAAGAAGCAAGCCTTCACACCATCACAGTTTAAAAAGGCTTTGTATTTATTCTATTTGCCTAAATTCCATCTGCTCCCTAAGGCTTTCTAATGACCATTTCTTCTCCCTTATTCCTTGCTATTTCTTTCTCTCTTCAGCTATATTTCCTGTTCCCCTATTTCTCGTCCTGTCTCTCTGTAAAACTCTCTCTGTTCTCTCTCTGTAAACTCTCCGCAAACTCTCTGTCAAAAACTCTCTCCATCAACTCTCTCCTTCCCGACTGCTCCTAGCCCTTTTTGTTCTCTCCCCCTCTCTTCGGGTCTCCTTTGATCCTAACTTCTCTTCCTGCCTTGTTCTCAGCATTCACCCTCTGCATTCGCACCTCAGCCAGGAGAGATAGCCGCTTTCCTGGGGCAATCTACAAATGAATCAGAGGCTGAAACCAAAACTTTTGCTATTGATTTTCTAAATAGTTGCCTTCCACAGCAAGCCCTGCAAGGCGTCCTTGGTCTGGCGAGTATCATAGACCACAGCTGAGATCCTCCCTTCCTCCCTCCCTCCCTCCCTCCCTCCCTCCCTCCCTCCCTTCCTCCATCTCTTCTCCTTCTTAAGACAGGGTCTCACACTGTAGCCCAGGCTGATATGAAACTTCCTATGTAGTCGCCTAGTCTTGTTTCATACTCATGGCAATCCTCCTGTCTCTGCTTCCAGCACACTAGTATCACAGGTGTGAGTCATTAGGGTCAGCTGGTTTATTTATTATTTTTAGCTTTTTTCTGGTACCGAGGATTGAAACTAGAGTCTCACACAAGCTAGACAAGCGCTCTAACTAGTTAACTACAACTTTAGCCCTAGACTTACTCTTGAGAAGGGCAGAACCAGGGACCTGATCACATGACCATGAGACATTTAAGAGAGCGGTTCTTTGGAAATGTGCAACAGAAGTAGAATTCGCTATTTACTTGGCCCAAGGTAAAACTGTAGCAAACATAAAAAGTGAGGATTTTGGAGGCTATAGCCCCACATCAGAATCTATTCCAGGAAGAACCAGGACTAACCACACACATATAAACTTAACTACTCAAAAGTGAGAAAATATTCTTCTAAAGAAGAATAATTGGCTTTTTAGAGAGCCACAGAAAAAGGAACACTTGACTCTGTAGAGGATTTATATACTCAATACTGGACTACAGGAAAATTCTGTTACAGTGAATGTTTTTATTCATGAAATAAAGGCCAGATGAGACACCTGCTCCCTCAGAGAAAATCCTTTCAAGATAATGCCTGCACACACGTATGGATAGGAAGGCGAGCTGATAAGTTAGAGTTAATGGGACAGAAGAAAAAAATAAGGCGTAGAAATGACAAAATCATGCAAAAAGACAGAGTAAAAATATCGGAGATTAGGAATGATAGACACAACCACATATGCAGTTCTCAGGGAAGGTAGAATAAGAATTAGATGTATAGATAACAGGTACCAAACTCAATCAAAACTAATTTGAAAATATGGAAGAAATAGTTCTTTTCTAAGTAAAATATAAATGGCCCCAACTAGCTGAAACAGAGAATTCCAGTGGGTTAGTTACTATAGAAGTCCCCACACTGCTTCTTTCTGGGAGCCATTTGATTTTTGATATTATTTTTATTATTATTTTATTTGTTTTGTTTTCTCTGTGTAGCCCTTGCTATTCTGTAACCTGCTTTGTAGACCAGGCTGGCCTTGAACTCAGAGATCTGCCTGCCCCTGCCTCCCAAGTGTTGGGATTAAAGGCGTGTGCCACAACTGGGCTTCCAATATTTGCTTTATTTATTTAATTATTTATCTACTTATTTATATTTATTTATCTGTCTTAGACGGAAGTTTAACAATGCATTGGTACAAGGTGGGAAGGCAGTCTTTCACTGCGCGCATCAGATTTTATGGCAGTCTCAACCGACAGTGTGTTAGGATCTGGTGCTCCTGAGTGCTTTTCACGCATCCTTAAATTTGAGACATAATGAGTGTAACCCCGATTTTCCCCCAGTCCTTTCCAAATACAGGTGAGCTAATGCCATCCTCTCTGGCTCTTTTTTTTTTTTTAAAGATTTATTATTTATTTGGTAGACAACATTATGTCTCCATGTATGGCCCCACACCAGAGGAGGGCGCCAGATCTCATTACAGATGGTAGTGAGCCACCATGTGGTTGCTGGGAATTGAACTCAGGACCTCTGGAAGAGCAGTCAGTGCTCTTAACCACTGAGCCATCTCTCCAGCCCTCCTCTCTGGCTCTTTTGTTCCGTTCCGTCTTTCTTTATGTGTTGGTTGGCATATATTAGTTATTTTTTTTAAAAATCTACCTCTAAAGACCAGCGTGTAAGGAATTTGGTGGAAAAATAAAAAATGTCGCTCCCTTGGTGGCTAAGTACAACTCATTCATTCCATTGCATGGTGGCAGGAAGCTGCCAGGCTGCCTTCCAGGGAGATCACGTGGGAAAATAAGTCTACATGGTCTTGGTACAGTGGTTTTGCCGTTTTTGTGTGCTCTAACTCCATGATTTATATGAGTTTACCACTTTCAAAATCATTTTTGAAAGGATTCCTTCTGCAGAAAATGAGCTAAAATGGTGCATGTCACATGAAAATGTCACGATCAAATTTCATTTTTCCCACGAAGGTGGTAATGGATGTGTAATTTTCAAATTCAAGCAGCATCAATATAAACCTCCGAAGTTTGTAGCTCTCTTAAGAACCCTTTGCCCTAGCCCACCTTTAATCCCGGCACTCGGGAGGCACTCGGGAGGCAGAGGCAGGCTCCATGCTAGCCTGGCCTATAGAGAGACTTCCAGGACAACCCAGGCTACACAGAGAAACTCTGACTTGAAAAGCTAAAATCAGACTAAAAAAAGAATTCTTTGCCCACAGCAGGACAGTGTGAACCTGTTCGCTGCACAAATGTGTCTATTTCCTCCTGTGGTTGTTTCGTGCTCTGACTTCCACTGGCTTCTCTGAATTTATTTTGCCCATTTTGGATGTGACACTTTACACATTTGTGGACAATGAAATGATCGCTGTTGCTATAGATGGCTCCAGCAGAGCTGTTAGGAAAACCTTCTTAATATTGTTGTGAACTGTATTCAGTTTTGGCTTAAACGTTTACAACACATTGACAAATACATTTTCTTTTTGAGATAAGGTCTTGCTATGGAACCCAGCCTGGACTTAAACTGGTGATGTTCTTGCCTTAGCCACTTGAGTGCTGGCTTTATGGTTGTCTACCGCCATGCCTATTAAGACTTAACTGAAGTAAAAAAAATAGTATTGAATGTATGTGGGGGCAGGGTGTGGATGTAGAGGTCAGAGGACAACTTGTGGGAATCAGCGTTCTCTCTTTCAACCATGTAGGTTCTAGGGATCAAACACTGGCTTGGCAACAGCTACCTTTACTGCTGAGCCTCTCAACAGGCATTCAGTCTTATGTCAGTTTACAATGGCTTTATAACATTGTCTATTATATAATATGAGATATATTATTGCTTTTTTCATACAATTTATTGATCTTCCTTTTAGTTTATTTTTTTCCTTTTAAAAGAGAGGTGTTACTATGTAACCCAAGCTGGCTTCAAACACGTGGCAATCCTCCTGCCTCAGCCTCCTAAGTGCTGGCCTCACAGTTATCTGCTTGGAAAGCTTTAAATTTGCCTTGAATTCAATTGGATATTGCTTGTCTATGACTGTGAATTCATTCCGAGTTGATAATTTTAGTCATCATTTGTCGAGATTTTGCTGTGGGTTTTCTTTGAGACGATCTGAAATTCAGACTAAGAAAGGATGCTTTATTAGGATGCTGGTCAGTAGGATTAGACTGGTGAGCGATTTATAAACCATGTTCTCACTCAGAAAGATAGAAATACTTTCAGATTATAATGTTTATATTTGCTTCTGAGACATATAAGTGGGCTATTTATTTTTCTAGTCTGAATGAGGCAATTCTTTCTCAGGCATATGAGGGTTTCCTTCTTCCCACCTAGTAAGTGTTGACATATCTCTGGGTTCTTTTTTTCTAACCCCTTTGTTCCTTCCTCTTTTCTCTTCCTCCCTTGATGTATATCGTTGATTCTGTTCCTATTTTGTATCAGCCAGTACCCTAGTGTACAGCGGATCACTGCACTGTCCCAGACAGAGGCTGACATTCTGTTCCCCTTCCCAGGGTCAGGAGAGTTTCTGTTTCATGGCAGCTTTACAGACCTCTCATCTCTTTCACGGCAACTTCTACACTGCACACCATACTTCCAGGTGATGTTTTCTTTGATGTGCGTGAATGCTCTGCCTGCATGCATATTGGAGTACAATATAAAAGCAGTGCCCTTGGAAGCCAGAAGAGGGGCTCTGATCCCCTGAGTACTGGAGTTACAGATAGTTGGAGTTGCCCTGTGGGGGCTAGGCATTGAGACTGGTCCTTGAAAGAGCAGCCAGTGCTCTTAACCAATGAACCATCTTTTCAGCCTCTCATCCTTCTTAATATTAGACAGAAAAGCTGTTTGATAGGTATCAAGACTAGATTATGTAAAATAGCTTGTGGGAGGTCACGTGGCTATTAAAAGTGAGTGGTAGAGTGTGTGGGCCAGAAAGCCTGTGCTTCCCTTATGGCGTGCTGAATTTTGTGGGTAACCTTACCTCTTGGTAATTTCAACTGTAGCCATCATCTAAACGAATACAGTTTCTAACTGACTTTCTTTCTATTCAGTCAACCCTCTTTGGAAGGCCCACTCAATGGTCCCTGTGCTTGGCCTAGAGGCTTCTGAGATTCTGCAGAATTGAATTTGCATCTTCATCTCCTTCCGTCCCACTCCTCCTCTTAATCACCCCACCCCCAGCTACACCAGCAGCCCGGTTTCTGCTGGCTCTCATCCCCTACATCCAACTAGAGCCAAATTCCACCGATTCTCTTTCTGAAGTCTCTCTCCATTTGTGCCTCAATCCTTCTTTCATCCTAAGCACTCTGGCCCTGTCTATATTATAAGAAGCGCCCCTAAAATCTCTTGTCTAAATCTAACTTCACCCCACTAGCCACCTGTACCTGGCTTGGTCTTCTCCACAGCTCCTTCTAAGGCAGTTCAAGACCCAGTTTGGAACCATGACTTGAGAGAAATATTCCTTGAGTCTCTGCAGCATGCCCTTCCTTCTGTGAGATGATGATGCCCTTCATTCTGTGTTGCCATGGTCTTCAAGTACGTCATATGGTCGCGATGTCCTATGATGCGGTGTGTGTGTCTCACTCTCACCGAGTGGAGAGGTCTTCGCAGACAGGGTCTCACTTACCTTTATCTTCCTAGCCCCAGGCAGCTTCTCTGAGAGATCCATAGACAAAGGAAGGGACGAAGATTCATCCATATACTCCATAGGCAGATCTGAAAGAGTCTTTTGCATATTGCTGTAACTTTCAGAGTATTTGGTATTAAATTTTGACTGCAGTTTTTGTAAATTTGCATGGTTGAAAATAATCCATAGAGATGTGATTCAGTTCTTAAAAAAAAACAGCTTTGTGTCCAAAGGCAAGATGGTTATTGCTTAATCTGCATTTTCATCCGTGTTGGCAGCGGTGTCTTCCCTTCTGCTGATAAGAGCCGGCATGTTAATTGCATGGTAATGTCAAAAGTGGACTCTGTGTTGGACTTTGGCTTGAGGCTCAGAAGACTGGCATCAACGCTAAGGAATGAGCTGGCTTGTCAGGAGGGGCTCTGCTTCTCTTTCCTGTCTCTTGTCCATCAGGAATGGTCACTTTCTGGGGGTAGGTTAAACGGGACCCTAAGCCAGCACTTAATTTGAAGGTAGTTATTCCTCCTCGTAGTTTTCACTGATATGTTTCTTTCTCACTAACATGGATTTTGATCTTATTACAGCTGTGCTCTCACTTGAGCCAGTCACTTAAATCTCTCTAGACATCATCTTTAAACTTGTTTGGCTTACTAGGACTTTGCGTGCTCAAATGTTGTCCTTCAGTTGTATGACTTTAGGTCCCTATTGGGTATTCATTCATCTACCTATTGTGTATTCTGGTCTCCTGTCCCCCCTGCCCCCCTCTCTCTAGCATCTCCCTCTTGGTTTCTCTTTCTCTATGTATCTCTCTTTCTCTCTTTCTTCTTTTCCTTCTCTCCTCTTTTCTCCCTGTGTAGTGCTTTCTCTCTCTCTTCCTCTTCTCTCTCTCTCTCTCTCTCTCTCTCTCACACACACACACACACACACACACACACCTGCACACACACACGCACACGTGAACACCTGCACTTGGCTGTCACGGGTCTGAGAGGTAGACTTCTGTGGCTAAGACACCACACACGCACATCTACCTGTCCCGGAAGGCATCTGTGAGCCCACTCTGACCTCAGCTGCTAAAGTCAAGTAAGATTTCACACAGACAAACTGCTGTGCTAGAGGAGGGGTCTTTTAAAACTGCAATGTTCAACAGGTCCGGGCCTGTTATTGTGACCTACGGGAGCCGGCAGGCAGAGAAGGCAAGCCATCTATTAAAAACACTGTGTTAATTAAGTGTCCACAGTGGTGGGGCACTACTCCTGTTTCTGGATTAATTGTTAGATTGTCATTAGTCGAGAATACAAGTAGTTACGTTACTGGCTTGTGTTTCCACATCATTTGTTGTTGACAAAGCACTTGAAGTGAAATCATTTTAAGTTAAACTAAGACCTCTCCTGACTTGATTTGCCCACATCAGACGCACATGGACAGCACACTGAGTTTGGAGAAGATGTACAGGGAAAAGGTTTGGGGGGGGGTGAGAAGGCAAATCAGGGCTGTTAAAAGTAGAAGAGGAAAGGTGGCCTGTGACGATCTGTACAGAAAGACAGCAAGCGCTGAAGGCCAGGGTGCAGCTTGCGGGTGGGCAGGAAGGAGCGCAGTGGGGGCTCTTGCCTGCTCCCAGTTTGGGATTAGTACTACAGCACCAGGTCCCGACCCAAGAGTCATTGACCTGCGCTCTGCCTGCCTGGGATCGGACAGGGTTAAGGCCATCACCTGCAGTCGAAGTGCGACCCAGATGGGAAGTAGGAAGTGCGGCGCCGAGCTTCCTGTATAAATAAACGCTCTGGCTGCTGCGCCCCAAGCTGCTGGCTGGTTCTGCAAGGTTCCTGCCTGTCAAGAAAAGGAGGCGGAGAGGGACTCCTCCTCTTCCCGAGCTGTAGGTCTGGGCGTGGAGTCCTGTGGCAATCCTGCAAAAGTGTAAAGCTGTCAGCCAGGCGGAGCACGCAGGGAGAGGGGAGAGAATGAGAGAGCCCCTCCTTCCCCGTGTGCCAGCTGCCCTGGCTGGCCCCGGCTGGATCTGCTAGAGAGAATCCAGCAGCCCGAAGACCTCAGACCCAGCCAGGTATGTCTAGAAGGGGTGCTTGTGTGCAGGATGCAGGCGGTGCAAGCCAGGAAGGCTGCTACCTTAAGAGGGACTGGACGGAGGTTACCAGGCAGTTTTTGCTAGATTCCGTTTCCAGGGCTTAAGCCATGCAGAACTGCATGCATTCCGAGTGCCTCAAACACCTGTTAACTTAAAAAAAAAAGTGCCTTTGAAAAGGTCAAAACAAATTAGTTTCGTTTCTAATAAAATGGTCTCTACAGAATGTACCATAAATTGCATATTGAACCAGTCCTCTGGTGTGTTTTGAGTAGAGACTGACAGTTGGCATTGCCTTGGCTGTCTACCTTCTGTTATTTGGAAATGCACCGTAGTATGTTGACACACAGAGCTATGAATAATGTCACGTTAACGGCAGAGTCTGGGCTATACATTATAGTGATTATTTTTGTCAGATAATGGCTGATAAAAGAGAGAGGCTCTGTAGTGTTTTCAAGTGGGTGTTAAAATGAAACCAATCCTGTTTTCACAGAGGGAAGGTGTCTTGGCCAGCCCCTCCCAGAGACCCTTTTCCAATTAGTTTCAGGGATTCCGCTGTCAACCCTCATGATGCACCTCCCCATTACACTCTAGTTTCTCAGAGTACCGTTTTCTGTATGTTTCCAACTGGGTCAGTCACTTTCTTCTTGCTTTCTACCCCAGGTACCTTACAAAACGTGAGCTGGAAGTCTTGACACGACTCTCAGGGTCCTGGTTAGGCATTTGTGACTGTTGATTTGAACACAGGGAGGTGTGAACCAAAGGATAATGTCCTCAGCATTTCCGAAGCAGCAGATGAGGGATGTCTCTGCCCAGAAGCAAAATAAATGAACTTTGAGATGACTCAGGTTTTAGGGTGTGGGTAACAGGCAGGAGGAGCCCAGCCAGTCTTCGTTGGGTTGCTGGCAGTTAAAATATTGGCTGCAGCTTTCTCCGAGTGAGCTTTTGGTCTCTGCTTCCATTCACGGCTGATTCCTCACTGGCTCCCTCCTCCTCCTCACCTGGTCTTTGTAAACCTCACTCTTTTCCCATGGGCATCATATCCTTAAGTATTTCTCAAACTATCTTGAAGAGAAAGAGAGGGAGAGAAAAGGGATGGAGTCCAAAGCAGGTCCACAAAGCCCCTTGCAGATAGCTGTATTGAGAAGTCTAAGGTCTCAGTTCATCTGCCTCCTGTCCTTGGGTACCTTAGGTTAGCATTTTCTGGTTTGGAAGGGGCATCACGTTGGAAGTGGTGGAGGGAGGGAGAAGAGGAGAGAGAGAGGAGAATAAGAAAGAGGGGAGAAAGGAAAGGGAGAGGGAGGGAGGGAGGGAGGGAGGGAGAGAATTCTGTTTCTAAAGTACCTTCTAAGAGCCTGTCTGGATGAGTGAAAAATAACAAGATTAACATGTGCGGTGGGTGTGAAAAAGATGTCAAGTCGCAGAATTGGCTTTTTATTTAAAATAAACAGTAAGAAAACTTGACCTAAAATCTCCCAGGCCAGTCACCCGAGATAACTCAGTCCTGCACTATCATGCTGGAAGGCAGGCTTGAGTGTGGTCAAACACCAACCATTTACCCAGGGTTTGACAAATATTTACAGTCATTGATGCCAAATATCTTTGTGCTGAGCCCCGAAGAGAAGAATATTCTCAGCATTCAAAAGCCCCATTCTCATGAATGGGTCTCAGTTCACTGGCAGTTTTAAAGCCATCATCCAGACTTATAAACTAGGTCAGTGTAAGACATGTCTTTTTAAAATAAGCAGTTTTGGGATTCCAGATTATGAAACTTTTTTCTTTTCTTTTTTTCTTGTGGCCAAATTGTACAAGCACAGGGAAAAGTGTGCTCTCTCTAGAAAGAAACAAGTTTATTTTATCTACCCAGCAAGATGATTTAGCTTCCTGGAAAACATCTTTCTTTTTCAACAGTGTGAATGCTTTTAATCAGAAAAAAAATGTATTTGAAATTTCTTTCTGGAAAAATTGTTTTAATATTTTAGAAGCCTAGGAACATTTAGACACTCTGAGAATTGTTTCTCTGAAGTTCCTGCAAGTCCAGCTGTCTGTGTCTCCCCAGGCTTTGACATGGCATTGTGCCCCTTAGGTGAGATCCTTGGTGTTAAACATCCCTGGTTTGAGACAGCAGTCGGGAATCATGCCACCCTCAGAGGCTGGTGCAAGAGCAAAGTCCAAACTGTTCTGGGGAACTGACTCTATTCTGTGCAGCTGATTATTCTGGGCGTCGAGGAGACCAGGCTGTCACACAAGTCACGTCTGGCACTCCAAGGCGTGGTTATCTGAAGCTGTTGCTCCTCAGTCTAGAGACGTTTCTTCTAGAGATTTCTGCCTTAACGTGTAGGAAGATGCTCCTTAGTCATGCTAACTTAACAGTATCTTTGCTTTTGATTCATTAGAAGTGAATGTGGATGAGAAGCAGGCCTTTAATATATAGCCATAAAATTTGTTTGCTGTTGAGTGACTCTTTCCAAGATTCTCTGTGAGATGCTGGGGACTTAAAGATGTGTAAGGCTGGGTGGCCTTTGTCCTGAAGGAACGGTTGTTAGCTTGGAAGTGAGTTTATGTTGTTTCACCAGAATGTGGAAACCATTTTGATGTTTTTCACTTGGGTCACGTGCTCTTTGTTGTTTGTTTTTTGATACTGTTTTCCTGGTGTCATTTGAGTGTTATGTAAGGAGAGAGCTATGATTGTGCCTGCATTTGTTTATCTCACTTGGCCTGATTTTTGCGGTGCAGAGGTTTAAACCCAAGGCCTCACACATGATAGTTCAGTTCTCTACCCCTGAACTACACCTGCAGTTTTTTTTTTAACTTTTTTTTTTTAAAGATGCATTACATTGATTGATGGACTGTGTGTATGGGGGTCAAAGGACAACTTTCAGGACCTTTCACCTCGTGGGTTCTGGGGATCAAACTCCCATAGTCAGAAATGCCAGTAAGTGCCTTTACAGCCAAGTTCTCAAACTGGCCTATTTTATAAATGTTTTAATTTATTTTCACCTTTAGTTTTGCTATTTCTCTTTGCTTCCTTCTCTTTTTTTTTTTTTGGGTTTTTTTTTTTTTTTTTTTGGTTTTTCGAGACAGGGTTTCTCTGTGGCTTTGAAGCCTGTCCTGGAACTAGCTCTTGTAGACCAGGCTGGTCTCGAACTCACAAAGATCCGCCTGCCTCTGCCTCCCGAGTGCTGGGATTAAAGGCGTGTGCCACCACCGCCCGGCCTCACCTTTAGTTTTGGACTAACATTTTTTTTTCCAATTGAATTTGGCATTTGCTACTAACTAGTCACGGAGTAATTCTAAAGCTAATGTATCACACCGCATTAGTTATTAAACACAGAAAACTTGGGGAAGTAGGGATGGGAAAGATGGCTGAATGGCAAAGAAGATGTAGAACCCAGGTTTGGTCCCTTGTACCCTCTTGGCAGCTCACACATGGTCTGCAGTTCCAGTTTGTGAATCTGATGCCATCTTTTGGCTCCTGTGGGCATCAGTCATGTATGCGATATACACACCTACATGCCGGCACAACAGCCATGCACATAATTAAATAAATAAGTCTGAAAAACCAAGCAAACAAAGCAGAAAATTACACTTCAGAGAGTAAAAGGAACCAGCACTCCTCCAGCATGGGACGAACAGCTTCTTGTGTGTAATTGGATTCTTTCTTCCTTTCTTCTTATTAAAATACCTAATCTACTTGATGGACATAGGCCTATGGAGTTTGGGTGCACCATGTGTGTGCAGGTGTCCCTAGAGGGCAGGGGGTATCAGATACCCTGGAGCTGAAGTTACAGATGGCTGTGAGTCACCTACTGTGGATTCTGGGAACTGATCCAGGGTCCTTTGCAAGAGCAGTGAGGACTTGTAACTGCTGAGCCATCTTTCTGGTCCCTGGTTTCCTTAAGTGGAAAACACCACTCCAATCAATCACTTGCCTCATGTTCAGAGCAGGAGGTCCCATGGCCGGTCACATTGATTAGGAACATGCTTTGGAAGGTTGATGTCCCTGAAGTCATGAGTTTGAATTGGCCCCTTCAGTCAACTTGTTCCTTGGGAAGCTGGGAAGATAATTCACACCTCTCTTCCATGGACAACAAACCCACAAGATTTCTTATATATGTTTATGTGACATCATCTGCTGAGAACCTCCCCACTAGGCCCCTTCTATACGTAGGGTCTGGGTTTTTGTCACCTTAGTTTCCCAACGCCTAACAGGTATGTCATTTGGTTCTTTACGGCATTATGGATCCTGATTACAAGATTATTTGGGAAAGGCATGCAAAAACATATGCCTTCTTCCGTGGATGAGGTAAGCAAATACACTTCCAAGCTGGTCTCCTGAGAATTTGTTTCTAATTAAAATGTCTGTGGAAGCTCACAACTTTTACAGGAGGAGGTAATATTTACATATGCTTTTATTCATTTGAAGAGAAGTCTTTTGGTTTAGATGTTCATACCTTGGTGACTGTTGTTGCCTGGTAATGTCCTGGTCCTAGAAGTCAGCCTGAGTCTTATCCCGTGGGGCTTTCTGCACACCAGTCTCCTCGATCTGTTGATTGCATTATTATCCAACCCGCCTGTCAGAGGCAATGCTTCCTGCTTTGGGGCTTTGTTGTTGTGCCAGGCAACAGGAAGAAAATTATCCAGTGGAGTGGGACGAATAGTTGTGGGAGGTGAGAGAAGCAATGATTAAAGAACAGGGTAGGCAGGACATGGTGGCGGTGAGGAGGGAACTGCCCTGGCGAATGCAGAATCCCGGTGTCAAGAACAGCGAGCCGCGGGACTCTTTTCCAGTCCTACCTTCTTTGATAAGTTTGCATTGTTAGGAAAGCTGGAATGGGTTTCTACTTCTTGGACATCACCCTGCAGTATAAAGAGAACATGGAGCAAAGACAAGAAAAAGGAACTGAGTTTTTTAGAAAAAGGAACAACATTTTGTAAAGGATAAAACTACACATCCTAGATGCACGATACTCAATGAGGTTTCAGAGTTAGCATCTCATGATAAATTCTTGCTGGTCATGTTCATACATCTCTTCCAGTATTTATTTTGTAGAGAGAACATTTTTAAAGTTAGATTTCATTAAAATAGTTTCCTAGACTTTATTCATAAGTGAATCTTAAACAGCAAGCATATTCTTTTAAAAAAATAGTCCTTGCTGAGATTTAAGATGCCCTTCCTGGGACTGGGGATGTAGCCCAGTTGGTGGAACGCTAGCCTAGTGGGCATGAATCCCTGGTTCAGTCCTCAGCACCACAGAAAACCAGGCATGGTGGTGTTTGCATATAATCCTTGCACTCAGGAGGTAAATGCAGTAGAAAGATAAAGTTCAAGGCCATCCTGGGTTCCATGTGACCCTGCTTCCTCCCCAAAGATGCTCCCATTCCTCCTTCCTTGTGTTTTTCCTTCCTTTCCACCCACAAAAAAAAGATGACAGCGATAGAGTTCTGCCTAGATAATGACATCTCCATCCATGGCCTACTTACTGTGCATGTCATGGTGGTCCCATTGATTATAATGAAGTGAGCTTATTCCTATTGCCCAGTAAGTTCCTAATGTACTGTGACAATTCTTGTGTAAACAAAGGCACTGGAATGCCTGTTGCATAGCAGTACAGGCCATACAATTATATACAATGTGCCATAGTTGATACTATGCAACAATGTTATTGATCTTTATTGTATTTTGTTTTCTTATTATTTGAGTCTATTACCACACCCTCTGTGAGGCATCAGGCCACATTTCACAGGTAGCAGCCTCTCTCATCTTGTGTTCACCATGTCTCTTATTACAGCAAGAGGCCCGGCTGAGTGACTGACCCACATCCTCTAGGTTTGTGACGTGCCCTGTGGTGCTCACACAGTGACCATATCTCTCCGGTTGTTAAGCAATGCGTGACTGAGCTCACACAGCAGTGCCATTCCCAGGGGGTTGTGGTCTGCAAGCCACAAAGTGGTAATCTTGTTTCTAGCCTCGAAACTGTTGAGACAAAGGTCTTCAGACCAAGGAACTGTGGACTTAGGTGTCTGGTCTTTCTCTCTCAATTTTGCTGAATGAAGCCATAAGATTGGGGAGAGGAGAGAAGCCCTTCTGTTTAAGGCACAGCGACAAACCACACTTCTCAACACTTCTGCCTTGAGGCTGAGGGGATGGGTGTTAGTCCCATCACACCTAAGAACTAAATATTTCTTGGACTTGCTGATTGCAGTGAAGATTCTCCAATCCCTGTCATCAATGATGACGAAGTCCATTATGAGGGACACTTTGTTTGCACTCCTTGGCCTTGAGCACTGTTCCCTTAGAGGCAGTTGCAAAGATATGAACCAGGCTTCAGAGGTTGTATTTCTCTGAGTGCTAGTGAGTCTGCCTGTGATCCATCTGTTCTTACTGTCACGGGGCATGCAGGAGGACTGTTACTGATGTGACTGATATGCACGGGTCCATCTTGTCCCTGAATGATCAAAACACTGGTCACAGAGCCAAGTAGGAAAGAGAAGCATGCTGGCTACTGTGGAGGGCTGCCAGGAGCCCTTCCTCCCCAGCTCCTTCCCTGCCCTTGCTGTTGCTCTAGCTCCGCCCCCGGGAAATGCACCTGCCTTCCATTCAACCCTGGGTTTAGAGGACAGCTTCAGCAAATGACTAATGGCAACAGTTTGCTAGCCTTAGCCAGTACCATTGAACCCACCAATAGGCCCTGTTAAAAACATGAGCCAGTAACCAAATAAACCACCTCGCTGGGCAGCAGCGCAAAGTTCAGCAGAGTACAGTTAACCTCAGTATCCTCAGGGTCCAGATCTGTGGATTTGACCATGAATCAAAAGTGGAACTTTTGACTCAGAAAGTAGGGCCGACTGGAAAGCTGGCTTAGCAGTTAAGAGCAGTCATTGCCGGGCGGTGGTGGTGCACACCTTTAATCCCAGCACTCGGGAGGCAGAGGCAGGGGGATCTCTGTGAGTTCAAGGCTAGCCTAGTCTACAGAGCAAGTTCCAGGACAGTTAGGGCTATACAGAGAAACCCTGTCTCAAAAACAACAACAACAACAACAAAAGCAGTCATTGCTCTTGCAGAGGACCAGAGTTGGGTTCCCAGCATCTAAACCAGGAAGACCACCTATACTCTAGCTCCAAGGGATCTGATGCCATTTTCTGGCTCCGATGGGCACCTCCACACACATGATATACACACATCCATATGTACTCCTAAGAATGAGAAGATAAAACAACTTTGAAAAGGTGTTCAGAAAAGGCAGGCAAAATGACTCAGCTGATAAAGGCTAGTACTACTGCCAAGCCTGGCCGCATGAGTTTGATCCTTGGGGCCTACATGGTGGAAGAAAAATGCTACCACCTGTGAAATGCCCTCTAGCCTTCACGTGCACACGGTGGCATGCCTATCCTCTCCTTCCCTTGAGAAATAAATCTGAAAAAAAAAGCCAACTCATAAAATAGTTGGACGTGTACTGAGCTTATACAGATTTTTTTTTCCTGTCAATATTTCCTAAACAGTACAATATAATGGTTATCCATATGCCCTTCCTATTGCATTAGATACTATGTAAGGCATTCAGCAGGATATATACTGGTCATGTGCGCTATCATGCGGTGTTATATAAAGGACCTGAGCACCTATGAGTGGCATCTGAGGAGAGGGGGTTCTGAACCAAGTGAGTACCACGGGACGGCCACATGAATTTTCACTGTTGTGCTTAGCCTGTCTTGGAAGAGATTTCTTAATGAGGCAGAGGTGAGAACTTGGGGTTGTTGCTGTTCTCCATTCTCCTCGCTCTACCATGGTAGAGACAGCCTGAGTCTCTTTCCTTTACACAGATGGCACTTGAACTGCACTGCCCCGTGGTCTGCCCTTCCTAAGGCCTTCCTTTGCGAGCTCCCGCCTGGAGCTGTGTATCCAGTCCCCTCAGGCAACGGCCTGGTGTCTTTCAAGATCGTGTCAACACTTTGAGAGCAGTCCTCCTCTTCTGCTTGGTCCTTGTCCTCAGGTCACTGTAGCATAGCTACAAATTAGGATAAACTGGACCTTTACTGAAATTCTGGTTCGTCAGCGATACCCAGCTGATTCACTTTGCTGCTGCTCTTTTTTGCTCAGTCTCTTTAACTGTGCTCTGTCCAGTTTTCTAAATGTTTTGCAAGGTGCTAAGACAATGTAGAGAAATTCCCAAATGACTATATTAGTACGCTAATCAAATGCTTTTCCTTACAATTAGATTATCTTGCGTACAGACACACACACAGATGCACAGACACACAGACACACATATACAGACACACACACACACACACAGTAACTGCTTTGATTCTGGATAGTCAAACAGGCACATGCTCTGTCAGTTAAAAATACTCTGAATGTTGGCTCTCACCACCCTCGGGTTTCGGCAGCAGATTGCTTTTTCAGGCCTCCAGCAGAATATGGAAATTCCTTATGCACCCCGCGCTTCCAGCCCAGCTTCTCAAGTGTTCCTTTCTTTGGCAAGCCTAATGAAAACACGCAAGGGAAGCGACTTTCCTGCCCTTCCCTATCAGACAGCACTTGCTTCTCATAACAAACGTTTTATGGTGCAAGAGTCACTTGGAGCAGAGAGAGGGTTCTCCGTTCCTGGGAATTCTGTACAAAACAGAATGGTCAAAGCAGCCTTCCTTCCTCACAGGATCTGGCCGCAGAGCTAGGTATATGTAAACAAGTGAAACCTGCCACAAGCCTTTGAAAGTTGAAACCTGAAGGCAGCTGCCAGAATTCTCTTCTTTCCAACATGCCCTAGTACTCTCTGCCAAAATTCTTTCTCAAGAGTTCTGGACACCCAATGAGAGGCACAGTTACATTTGGAATAACTGTAAAAGTAATTATAATTGTTACCTTGCAAGTGGTAGGGTGGGTAAATCAAGTCGCTTTCTTATCTGAGATTAAGAGTGTGAGGTATGAGACAGAACAAGTCATACAAGCCAGGAGGAGGCCGATCCCAGGGAGCTGGCAGCTCTCTCTGGAACGAAGGCTTAAAGCCTGAAAGGGATGGGATGAATTGCCTGTGGGCCTACACAGGACTGGTGGATGAGAGGGATGGGGGGATGGGAGGGTTTCTATAGCTAAGCACTAAGACCAAAAGCAGCGGAAGAGGAAAGGGGTTTATTTCACTTTACCTCTTTCAGATCACACCAGCACTGAGGGAAGCCTGGCCAGGAGCTCCAGCTAGGAATCTGGAGGCAGGGACTGATGCAGAGGCCATGGAGGGATGCTGCTTGCTGACTTTCTCACTATAGCTTGTTGAGTCTGCTTTCTTATAGAACCCAGCCCAGGGGTGGCACTGCCCACAGTGGGCTGGGTAGTCCCACACCAATCATTAATCAAGAAAATACCCCGCAAGATTGCCCATAGGCCAGTCTGGTGAGGACACTTTCTAAATTGAGGTTCCCTCTCCTCAGATGAATCTAGTATGTGTCAAGCTGGCAAAGAGTGAGCTGGGGCAGACGGTGCCCTCAGTTCTCCTGTGGGTCTTCCCTCCAAGCTTCCTGTGACTTGCTAGGTAGTTAGGGTGGGAGGCCGAGATTCTGCCAGTGGTTTCATGTGGTAAAGGGGGGTGAATCTCTAGATGCAAGAAACACTAGCAAACTTTGTGTAGGCATTCATAGCCTCTCCAGGGTGGGGATCCCACCAGAGGATTCATGCTAAGATCCTATTTACTGTTTTAAAAATTCAATTTCCAACAAATTAATGGTGGAAGTTCTCGTTTGAGACCTATCTGTCTGTCTGCCTGCCTGCCTGCCTTCCTGCTTGCTTCTCTCTCTCTCTCTCTCTCTCTCTCTCTCTCTCTCTCTCTCTCTCTCTCTCTCTCTCTCTCCCTACCTACCTATCTATCGCATGCTCTGTGTCATTCACTTTTTAAAACACTTAGTGTTGGTTTTACTCAAAGACAAAAGCTAAAGGCTGGTTATCAGTCTGTTTCTGAGGTAATCTTAGGCTTCTATGATAGAGCCTGGGAGGCTGGGAGAGATCAAGGAGGGACTTGCCCTGGATCTCCTCCAGGGACAAACTCTAACTTCTCTTTTCAGTGGTAGGTTGTCATTTTGTGCTGCTTGAAAATGTTTAAAATCTATCACTTTAGGGAATTGGTGTTAATTGTACAAAGAAAAATAATCGCCTCTTCCTGAAGAACTGCTTTGGATTAATTCAGACCTCCAAGGAATAAAATGTGTCACTTCCTTTCTTTGTTCCACTGAGTCACAAGTGTGCCTTTTGGAATACTTAGTATTCTTTAAAAAACGTGTCTCTGAAATATGAAGGAGTTTTATGTTTTAAATATTTTACATATAAATATCTTTTACTTTTGGATCTTTTTATAACTTTGGTTTCATTGCCTGTAGGCGTGTTACTCACAACCTAAGGCATAAAGTCATGGCTATGACTAGAGGCGTGATTAGATTTCAGTAGATCTTGTTTAATACACTTGATAGTTCTGTCTTGACGACATGAATATGAGCTAACAATATGAATATAGTGGGGCATACCTTTAATCCCAGCACTTGGGAGTCAGAGGCAGAGACGGGTGGATCTCTGTGAATTTGAGGCCAGCCTGCTGTACACAGAGTTCCAAGACAGTCAAGGCTATATAGAGAGACGGTGTCTTAAATAAAAACAAACCACAAGTATGTCTAAGATACCTAGGAATACGTTAACAATTTGTCCCATAGAGCCAGTGAGATGGCTCGGCGGTTAGAAACATTTCCAGTGCAATCTTATAATACGAGTTGATTCTTAGAACTCACAGTTCAATCCCCGAAACTTACTTTGGAAGGAGAGAACCAACTCCCTCAAGTTGTCCTCTGGCTTCCAGACGTGCACTGTGGCACACACATGCCCACATTCACATACACATACTTCACACATGCACACTAATTGTAATAATAATCATTTTTAAATTGCCCCATATAAAGTTTCCTTCTCAAAAGCAGCACCAGGCAAGGGCATAAGAAAGTGAGCAATGGTGATGTGAAGAATAGCATTGGTTCTTCACAGTAACATCCTCTAACTGGCATCTTAAATTCTTATTTATCTATTCAGTTTGTTTTGACACGTGATCTCATATATAGCCTAGGCTGACTTTGAACTAAAGATTCTACTGTCTCTGCCTGAGTTCTGGGATCACAGATGTGTGCCACCATGACTGGCTCCATCTGGCTCTGAAGGGTAATTGATAGTTGAGATCTAGGGCTGTTCTGAGTTGCAGCAGTTCCTGTTGCTTTACTCGGCATGCGTTTACTGGTTGCATTCAGATGAGAAGAAGACACATCTGGGGGAAAATTGGTGGGACTCTGAGAGAGGTGCACTGGGAAGTCTTAGTCAGATGACCAAGTGATTATCTAGCCATACACTGGAAAGAGGTGACATCATTCTTTTTTTTTTTTCTTGTACATGATGCTGAGAGGAAGCCTGACATCTCAATGTCTCAAACTTGTTTTATTCATTAATTTGATTTTTATTTGTTCTTGGATGATAGAAATTTTAGTGGAATGAGAACACTGAGTCTTGAACTTTATTGGGCCTTTGCCCAGGAATAGCATGCCATCCATATTGGAAACTAATAATTGGTTAGTTTCATCTTTAATTTATTTTGAACCAAGTCATTTATTGCTACTCAATTTACTAGAGTTAGCAACTGTTGGCTCTTTCTGGTTGGTGAGCAAAGATATTATTGGCTTTCCACCTTTCTATCACCTCCAATATTTTCTTTCATTCTTGTTTTAGTGTTCTTGTATTTTTATATAATTCACGAAGCTCATCCTGATGTTTCCATCAATGAAGAATATATAGTAATGGTCCCATATGATATTAATATAGTTGAATCCCACAGTGATATCTATAGCTCTCACAATATTGTAACTTAATACATTACCCATATTTGTGTGACACTGGTATAAACCTATAGCATTACCAATCATAAACAGCATGTACAATTATTCATAGTGAGAAATGATTGATTAATGATAATAAGAAACTCTGTTAATAGCTTATGTATTTATCCCACTATATTCTTTTATTAGTATTTTAGTGTGTGCTTCTGGCATGTAAAATTTTTTTTTTAAAGACAGTCTGGGTTAGTAGCAGCTTCACATTTGCTAACTTCATTGTGTTTCTCACTTGCATTGTTCTTCTTCTGTTTGGTACACAGTGTTCATTCATCTGTTGATGTGTGCTTGGCTTGATTTCCCTTTCGGCAGTCCTGAATAATACCTCTGTGAATAGTATTAATAATGCAGAGAGGGAGGAGAAGGGCCCGTATGGCAGGCCCTTGGAGAGGGCTTCTGATCTAGCCACCCCCACCGGAGGAGAAGTCGGCCCTTTTGGCTGAGGTAAGCCCTTGGAGAGGGCATCTGATCTAGCCACCCCCACCGGAGGAGAAAGTCCCG
>JAQHUG010000247.1:2808763-2826933 GCA_028555095.1 Dicrostonyx torquatus | reverse complement strand
ACAGCATTGCAGGGAGGGTTCTCTAGAACGTTGGCATGTGCACTGGTACAGCATTGCAGGGAGGGTTCTCTAGAACGTTGGCATGTGCACTGGTATAGCATTGCAGGGAGGGTTCTCTAGAATGTTGGTATGTGCACTGGTACAGCATTGCAGGGAGGGTTCTCTAGAACGTTGGCATGTGCACTGGTACAGAATTGCAGGGAGGGTTCTCTAGAATGTTGGTATGTGCACCGGTACAGCATTGCAGGGAGGGTTCTCTAGAACCTGAGCATGTGCACTGGTACAGCATTGCAGGGCGGGTTCTCTAGAACGTTGGCATGTGCACTGGTACAGCATTGCAGGGAGGGCTCTCTAGAACCTCAGCATGTGTGCTGGTACAGCATAGGAGGGCGGGTTCTCTAGTCTTGTTGGAGGTCTCTATAAGAGAGCAGTCTCAGGTTGCAGTCATCCTGATGCATGGAGCTGTGACTGCTTGTTTTTGCACACACTGTCAGCGTCCACAGACAGACCATCAGAAGGCATTGCTAGCTCCCTGAACTTGACCCAGGGAAGGCTTTGCCATTCGCGTGAGACTGTGACATTGGGGTCCTTGACACAACTGTGCTCGTGTCAATAGTACAACTTCATCTGGCCCTTGCACATTCATTCAGGGCCTCCTTCACTCCCCACAAGTGTGAAAGGCTGTTTCAGTCTCTAAAGCCCCTTTCTGGATGGCAGGACTCACTAGGTCCCTGGCTTCAGATGTCCTGTGTGTGCACCAGAGTCTCTTACTGGCTGTCTTCTTCGTGAGCAGCATTTGGGTGAAGGTCATTCCATAAATCTTCTGTATCCCAGATCCCCTCCTGTGCTTTCCCACTTTTTCTCCATGTGTATATGTGTGATATGTATACATGTTTTACATGTATATGAGTACATGTGTAAATGTGCATGCATGTGTGTCTTTCTCAATCACCCTCCACTTTAGTGATGAGGCAAGTTCTCTCGCTGAACTGAGAACTCACTGATAGCTAGTTTGTCCTGGGATCTCTTGGCTGTTTCCTGAGTGCTGGGATTACAGGGGGCCACCTGACCTACCTGGTTTTCACATGGCTTCTAGAAATCCAAATTCAGGTCCTCACACTTGAGCAGCAAGCTCTTTGTTCACTGACACATCTCCCCTGGCTATCAGATCCCATCTCTAGGCAACCCAGTTGAAGACAGAGTCTTGAAATTCTTCCTCTCAGAGAGCGCCCCTAAGGTCTGTTATCTGGCACTGCATTTTCTCTTCTTTTCAAATGAACAACTCGCAATCTTAACCTTCTCCCCTCCTATTGTCTAGATCAATAACACCTAATAATTCATGCATTCTTTATTGCTTTATCAGTGTAGTCACACAATTTTATAGAAACCAAAGAACACCCTTTGTTTCCAACACTCGGGTACGGACTCGCCTTCTCGGTTCGTGTAGTTAGCAAATAGTACTTCATCCCTCCCACCTCAGTTCTTTTGAAACAGGTACCAAGTCTACACTATCTTGACTTGGTCGGGAGCTGAACAAGTACTTCAGGTTTTTCTCTGCCCGAGAAAACTGGTGTCAGGAAGTCGTGCTATGATGTGGATCGAAGCTTTAGTTCCTTTTCACAGGAAAGTCACAGAGAGGTGGTAGGTTGGCAATTATGAATGGCTGCTCAGTAGATTGTCCTTTTATTTCCCAAAGCGTACTTTTAAAACTTGTTTTCATGCACTATATTTTGATTACATTCTTTCCACTCCTCCAAGTCCTCCCAGATCATCCCCACTCAACTTTCAAGTGCCCCAAAGCCTGGTGTTGCTCCCGCTGGACTCTTCATGGCCCGTGTCAGAGCATGAGAGCAGTCAAGCGTGAACACCACAGTCACCAAGCCACAGAGGTTGACTTATTGCTCCCTTCCCAGTTCTCCTAAGCCTATTATCATCTTAGCCCAGATTCTACCCAGTCGCTGCCGTTGCCACGGTGCAGTGTGAATTAGAGTGCAAAAGGCAGGTGTCAGAGGTCACCAATGTTGCTTTGGGGGGCAGACCCTCAGAAAGAGGCAGACTGTAGGTGCATGTAGAGGCCCAGCCAAACCACAAGGAAGAGGACAGAGCAGGGGCAGAGACCGAGAGATAATGTAGGAGACTGCCTGATGATGGTGTTGGTGGGATCCTGTGGGTCCCAAGAAGGAGGTTCAGCCTTGTATGAGGGCACCATATGAGGGAAGAGTAGGCTACAAAGAAAGTAAAGTGAAAGATCATTCTGGAATGCCTGATTGGCAGTGGGCCTGTGCCTGGGCATGAGCCTAGAGAGACAGGCAGACACTAAATAGTGGTCATGAGGACAGTGCCAAGGAAAAGACAGAGCTGCTGGGGGCTTTATTTGTGAGGAGGGTAGGAGGATGGGTTTGGGACGGGGTGGAAAATGGGCAGAAAGCAAGCATGTTAGAGAAGGGCAAGGATGGGCAGCAGGCTGGGAGGAGGGCTCATGGAGCAACAGGCCTCTCAGCTTCCGTGGTATCACAGCCCCAACTTCGTGGTCTGGAGTATATATAGTGTGTCCCCTGTTTCTCCTCTGTTACCCATCGGGACAGTGATATCAGAGTTCCTTACCAAGTCACCAACACAAAAACGCTTGTGTCCCTGCTTGAGTTATGCCCCTTGTGCCGCCCACCAGGTTCCTTTATTCACGGCACAGAGTGCCTGTGCCAATCACGTGCTTCTACGCCTTAATAGGAGTCAGCTGACACCTCGGCGATTTTCTACTGGAGCACTCCGGCTTCCTTCCTTTCTTATTCCACCAGCTTGGCTCCTAGTGATGCTATCTATCGCCTGGTCGGGGAACTCCATTCCTTCCCCAACCTACCCTGTCCTGATTGTGACTTCAGTCTGGCAAAGACCATGGCGCTGATACATGACAGTGGCTCCCTCACTGAAGTGATGGTAGTTTTGGATCTGTGCATCTATGTTCTGAGGTCTACTCAGCCATTTCCAGCAAATCCTTCACCTAGCTGCCAATTTCTATTTGAGACAGGCAGGTCCTCTGTTTTGTCGCCAGACTCCAGGTAATTCTGACTACTTCTGAAGATTTTGTAGTGATTTAGGGACAGAACAGGCAGATATTGGCTCTCCCGCGGGGATCTTTTTGTGCAGCCAGGAAGTCAGTCAGCGGGCATAGGAGGGCCCTGACAGCAGAGCCCGCAGGAGAGGCTGCCCGGATGGATGCTCGCCTTCCCTCGCTGCCAACTCAGAGTGGCTTCAATGCCAGAGACTCCAGCTCAATGTAAAGCTTTTAGTACACGTGTGAGACTGGGGAGCTAAGTAGAAATAGCACAGGACCTCAGTAACTTCCCTCCCTTCCTCCTGCCCCGTTTTCCCCACTCTCTCTTTACATCATTATAATTGTGATATGCTGGCATTAAAATGAAGTGAAACAGAAACTTAAAAAATTGTTTAGTGTATGAATAATTCCTTTGTATTCCTTCGAGGATCTTCTCTAGCATATAAACTGATATATACAGATATGGGTATGTTATCTGCATATACCTGTTAGCTTGAGTTTTATACATATAATTTAGAATACTGTGGGCATGTCCATATGAGAATACAGAGACCTACCTACAACAAAGTGTTGCATAATGTCCTATGGGATATGGCTGTGTCACACTGAAGAAAAAAAAAAAAGAACTCAGAGCTGGTGAGAAGGGTCGGCAGGTAAATATACTTTGCTCACAAGCCAGATGACCTGA
Organism: Dicrostonyx torquatus; assembly: GCA_028555095.1. Taxonomy (NCBI): domain Eukaryota; kingdom Metazoa; phylum Chordata; class Mammalia; order Rodentia; family Cricetidae; genus Dicrostonyx; species Dicrostonyx torquatus. The sequence continues at coordinate 2,823,193 of JAQHUG010000247.1, read as the reverse complement.
ATTTGACCTGCTGACCTCATATAAAAGTGGAAAAAGATGGCTGACTCCTGCAAGCTGTCGTCTGACCTTCACATGTTTGCCATGGCATCAACACATCCACCCTTTACACTCACGTCATATATATAATAAATGAATAATTTGTTAACTAGGCCCCTCCTAGAATAACAGAATTTAGCATTATAAGTTTCTGCTATTGCAGATGGAGATTCTTGAACTTATAAATCTAGAAAGTTCTAGAAGGAGATTTGAAAGTTATGAACCTTTTGAGTCAAGGCCAGATGACCTTCCCAACATAGTGATATCTCATGTGTGACTCTCCGGGTTGTTTCCACCTTTCCACCCTCTCCAGTCCATATGTAAGAAGAGCACATCCGTCTCATCAACACAGCCTCCGCAAGAGGAAGTCAGTTGCCAGAAAAGAAACTTACCTCTTGAGTCTACCCTTGAAGACATCTCCAGTGTCCCTGTGCCGGTGTAGTCTTGTCTGACTTCATACAGTATTATGGTGCTTTTAAAAATGGACTATAATCTAAAACAGTGCTGCGAAGGGCGTATGTAAGGAAGAAAGGGCAGTGTGGTCATAGCGCTTCTGCAGCAGCGGAATGCGCTTTGTCATGGTGCGTTGTCACACGTAGTGCTAAGATGTGACCGATAGAAAAAGGATGTTTGAGTGGTTAGGTAAATTGAAGCCCAAAATGACCATGGGTGAACTAGAAAGCCGAAAATCCAGATTTTTTTTTTCCTTTTGGAATTTCATCCACACATAGAGAATTGGCTATGCACACCCACAAGGTTGGTTCCAGATAGGCCACCATTCCTCCTTTCTGAATCAGGTAAGACAAAATCAGCACCCCGTTTCCATGGGAAGAGATAACCGTGTGTTAACTGAAGGCACTAAGTCACTTCCAGAGCCCAGGCTAGGTCTTTTGGGTTTGACCTTCTGGAAAGCCTGTGGCTCACCAGATGAGTTTACGGTGTCGGCTCCGTCTCTCTGACCTTTAGTTTATGCCTCTGTAAAGTGGAATCAAGGAAAGACAAAGGGCAAAGATGTTCGGTATCCGTTGTGTGTCTGTGCTGTGCATGGTTGCTATTTTTGTTTTGTTTACTTTTTTATTTCCACCCAGCAGTCTCCAGCAGTTAGGTAACTTGCTTTAGATCCATAGTCTTTTCTTTTTTGTACTTTTTAAAAATTTTATTTTATCGTATGAATGCTTTACCTTGCATGTTGTCTGTTTGCCAAGTATGCCTGGTCCCTGCACAGGTCAGACAAAGAGTCACAGGCAGTTGAGAGCTACTGTGTGGGTGCTGGGAATTGAATCCGGTCCTCTGCAGGAGCCGCCAGTGCTGTTAACCTCTGAGATTTCTCTCCAACCCCCATAGGTCCATAGTCTTGATTCCTGGATTGTAATGTTGTTTGGATGAAACAAGAACTAGTTCTGTAAAAGCACATAATAATAATAAGGGTTTATCCCCAACCAGCTCTCTAGAGTTTCATTGTTAAATAATAGGTACAGGCCCACACCAAGTTTTTATTGACCCACCTGTAGTTCTAGATTTCAAAGACTTATCCATATAATGCAAATCAGACAGCCAGCTCCTGTTATTCTGTATAGGCCAACTTGGTGGAAAGTACAAGCAGAGAGTAACTCACTAAAGAAAGTAATCCGAGTTTTCTAGAGAATCTCAGCACAGTGATGGCCGTGGGATTGAACTGTCAACAGCGTGACTTCAGGAAAGCTCCTTGAGGACAGCAAGTCTGAGAGGCCAAGAGGTCTGGTTTGCTCATTTGAGGCGCTCCCGGCCACTGGGCACGACAGCTGCTGCTGCTGAGAACATTCAAAGCAGAAGCCCAGCAGAAGCCTTAGACTGTCTCTCTGGCTCCCTCCACACGTGGAGTTCAGGAGCAGAGCATTGCTTGCTGGTGCACCCAGGAATAGCTGTTTCCAGGCCTTTCCTGTTTGCTGTGTGTGGGCTGTAGATGCTTGCAGAGATCAGAGGCCATTACCACAATAGGAAAAAGTTACTTTATGACTGCAGGGCCTGCTTTTCCTGGCTGCTATGTTAATGGCAGGCTGTTTTATAGGGTCCTTGTCTAATCTTTAGTAGTCTTGTGTTTTATTATATTGGTAACATTATTTCATTATTATGTTTCTATTTATTTATTTTGTGGGGAGCGGCCCATGTCCTGGTGCACATACAGAGGTCAACTTGTGTGAGTCAGCTCTTTCCTTCCATCATGTGGGCCATCAGTCTTAGTGGCACTTGGTGGCACTGGGCTAGCTTGGTGGCACTTGATAATCATCAGAAAGGAAAACAAAACAGTTTTCTTAAAAATTTTCTTAATTTAATTTATTTTTTATTTGTGTGTGTGTGTGTGTGACATGTATGTGGATGCCTGCCAATACAAGAAGAAGCTAGCTAATCTGCTGGAGCTAGAGTACAGGCAGTTTTGAACCATCCACTGTGGGTGCTGGGGCCTGAACTTGGAAGAGAGGCCAGTGCTCTTCGCCGTTTAGCCATCTCTCCATCCCCAAAAGCTGGTTTCAAGTTATAGAGAATCTAGTATTTTCTCATCCTTTTGTTCTAACAACCAAAAAATCAGGAAATACAGTAGGAAAACATAGAAAGGACAGAGTCCCACTTAGATGTTGGTTTAAACCTCAAAGTCTGTAATTATTAGTCATGAGAATTGCAGCTAACTTACTCATGTGGTTCACGTGAAATGGCTAAGATCTGTTTCCGGAGTTTCTGTGGAAGAGTGATGAGGTTTCTCCAAATGTCCATTAAGCTTATCAAATGCACGCTTGAGAAGGGCTGCCTGGCTACAGCTAGTTCGGGTGCTTTCTGCCCGCAGTTGGCCTGTGGTTACGTCAGCACTTGTGGCAGAGGTGCTTGGCATAGGAGGTCACTCTCACCTCACGGTCAGGGAAGCTACAAACAAAAGAGGAAGAGAACAGGGTTCCAGAGCCCCCTCTGAAGTCACTCAGCCTTGAATGCTGGGTGGAGCCATGAGACTTAGTTGAGTCTCCAAGATTGATCCTTGCCTTCCTGTGACGCTGGGCATTCAATTCGATGTGAGTTCTGAAGGGGCCACGCTCCTTCAGACCATAGCAGCCTCCTGCCTCATTACACATCTCTTTCCATTTACTCTTTAGTCTTTGTTTGCTGCGTGATCTGACCTCCCACGCTAAATTCTCCAGTAGAAGGTCATGCTCACTGTGTTTGCGTAGATGAGGTTGAATGATTGCATCCTGTTTAAACAGTCTCCCAAACTCTACCTCATGATCAGAGATTTTCTGACCCTTTATCAATTTGAGTTTCGTCTCTCTTCTGACAACCGAGACTGGATTCACATCTGAGTGTCTGATAGGTGCTGTGTCAGAGTTCAAGTCAGAACTCTCACGGGAGGGGGGAGGGGACGGAGACTGATGAGCTCAGTGGCCTTGTAGAATCGGGGCACGCTTATCTCACGGCCTGTGCCAGGTCTCTGCTGGAGCCCTGGTGCCAGCTGAGGACTGAGGTTCAGAGGGTGATGGTTCTTTGATGGAATGAAAGGTTGTAAGCCTTTTTATTTTCTTTCTCCTTGAGTCATGGTAGCTTTTCTGAGGGTACTGTCATAGGTAGTGACTGGGACAGATGGGTCTCTTGGACAACATTTGGATTTGGTAAGAAAGGAAGCCCAGATCGGGCAAAAGGCAAAGCCTTCGAGGTCCCTGAGAGAGTTCTTGAGTTCCTTCTGTTGGAAGCAGATGCCTCTGCCATGAGCCCTCGTTCACTCCTCTGGGGGATGTTCGTCAACTTTCTAGATCTCGCTGCTCTGCTGTGAGGACCGAACCAGATCACAACCTTTTCGTCGAATTTCTTCTCACAGTTATTCCTGTCACCAAATGCCTTAATTTAGGTGTTTGATCACTTGAGATAAAGATAGAAGTTGTTGCTTGCTCTCTGTTGGTGGGACTGGAGGGAGGCACTTTTGATTGGCGCCCAGATTTAATCTCCCATATTGAATGACTGTTCTCAGATTTACGGGGCGGACCTTTGTGCCTTTTCCAGAAAGAGCAGCAGAACCTTTCTGAAGCATTTACAGGTTCTCTAAATGAAAGCTATTTAAATGTTGTCTATGCATTTTCTCTGTTGAATTTCCTTCACTCCTTTGCCTGGAACTACCTACATCCTATTTCATTGTGGACATTGATGGAGAAGACTCATCTCTGTGAGGTTCATTGCAGTCACCGTCACCTTATGAAGTGATGTAGCAGTAATGAAAGCCATAACTGTGTCTCCCAGAGTAACACTGGGGTGGGGGGATGGGGTGGAGCGCATTCTCAGACATGGCTGCCCATTGCAATCTCTCCAGATTTAAAATCTTGGGAACCAGTTTAGCAAAGCGGTGGAAGACAAGACCAGTGTACAAAAGTCAACAGTATTTCTCTGTTTTATCAAGGGAACACACAATGGAGTTGTGGAAAAACAATTTCATTTATAATCATCTCAAAAGGAATAAAATACTGAGGAATGGATTTAATGAAAATATCTAAAAGTGCATACTCTGAAAAATATACATTATTGGTAAGAGAGGCTAAATAAATGGAAAGACACTTGATTGGAGTGCTCAATACTAGTCATGTGGCCACGTGCTACAGATGAAAAAACTAAAACAGTCCAAATCATCTTGAAAAAGAACAACAAAGTCAGAGAACTCACCCCCTGATTACAGAACTCAGTACAGAGCTACAATAATCAAAGCAGGGTCAGCTGGGCACAGTGGCGCACGCCTTTAGTTCCAGCACTCGGGAGGCAGAGGGAGGTGGATCTCTGTGGGATAGAGGCCAGCCTGGACTACAAAGCAAGGTTCAGGACAGCCAGGGCTGCTTACACAGAGAAACTTTGTCTTGAAAAAAACAATGGAAACAAAAAAAGAAGGGTGATACTCTCATGAGAAGAGAATTCAGAGTTCAGTGGATATGTGTTTCAGTGATGTGTTTTCTAGGACCCTTCAGAAAAAAAGAAAAAGTTCTAACAGGGCAAGTAGATGAGGAAGTAAGTACACCATGTAAAAGACACATGGAGGTGGGAAATTGTTTGTAGCTGGCAAGGCCTTTCTGACAAACTGTAGATGGACACTCTGGGTGAAACAAGCAGTATAATAAAGAACACACAAAACCAAAAATCTATCATCCATCAATCAGTCTATCAATCATCTACCTATCCACCTCTATCATCCATCTATTATCTATCTATCTATCTATCTATCTATCTATCTATCTATCTATCTATCTATCTATCATCTCCTATAATCCATTAATTATGTATCAATGCTCTATCATCTATCAATTATCTGTCATCTATCAATTATCTGTCTACCTTGCTAACTATCATTTACCTATCTCTAACTATATTGTGTATGCCCATAGTTTGTTACTAGATGGGTGCATCGCAAGCTTTTTGTCATGTCTGTGGCAGATGGGAACACTTTATGAAGAATTCCATATCCTTTGACATAGTGTGAACAAAACCTTGAAAAAAACCTTTCCTTGAGAAGTTCCATTGATGTAAGTCATAGACGGAGTTGGGAGGAACAATATGAATCACAGGGATCACTGTGTGTTTGGTGGTTGAATGCTTGGCTACATCTTATCGGAATTGGGAAATGCGGAGTCTCTGGTAATTTATGACCCTTACGGTCTTAAAGCATTTGTCTACGCTCCATCAAGCCATTTAAGTAAAAGGTAGCTACACAAAAGGACCAATTCTTCCTTTCATCCGTCATCCGGGCTTTTGAAATGTTTTCGAAACATCCCCTTAGACTTTGTCAGCCATTCAGAAAACTGTGAGATCTGTACCCCGCTCAGGTTTAAAGGCATGCGATTGTTAAGCATAACGAATAGTGGTAGCTTTGTGTGCCTCTGTGTGTAAGCTAGGGGCCAGATTTTTTTTTTTCTCCAGAATCATTGTTTACCTGTGTTTGGTTCTTGTAAAATGCTTTTGTGCTTCTTTAGCCGGCTGGAGCGATGGAGAGAGGGTCTGAGATGGCATTTTTCAGTGAGAGCTAATGGAGAGCATGAACACGAGGCACTTGAGACATATAGTAAGGAGCAGTGGCCGGGACTAACCGTTCTTCCTCTGCTTTTGGGTGAAGTGCATGCTCACACTGCATGGGTGCATGCCCACACTGATGGCTGTGTCACGGGTCTGAGCTCCCAGGTGTTTAACAGCCAATGCTAAGGCACCTGCATCTCAAACTCGTGTCTCTTAGAGTGAAAGAACGGTGTGGGCACTCAATGCCTGTGGGCCGTGCACAGTTCCAGCCTAGCTCCTAAAGTCACAGCACACCATATTTTCTGTAGACACGGGAGTACTTGTGTGAAAAGAGTCTTAATTCATTAGTGGATGTATTATGGTTTACACAACACTTATGGACCTTGCACTAGCGAATGGAACATCTGCTATAAGCCAATGGGGAACCTTAATATTTCAACTGTACTAATTTGCAATATAAGTTTGAATAATTATTCTTGCCCATAAAGACTCATATGATATTTCTTTAGTCACTACCTAGAGTTAAGCTTTTTCTGTACCCCTCAAAGAGTCTTGAGGAGAAGCTTGTCTATGGGCTGGTGGAATGTTCTGGCTCACACAGCCTTTCTGTCTGGGCAACTTCTCTGCTCCAGGTGGTTTAACTGTTTTTTTGCAGAGAGTCTGGAAAGGAGATATCAGAACTTTGAAGGGTGGACCAGTCTAAGCAATTCAGAAACTTACAAAGACCTCATTTTAGGGTGTGTGTGTGTGTGTGTGTGTGTGTGTGTGTGTGTGTGTGTGCACGAAACCCTGTAACTAAACAGACATTATCTTCCCTAGTTTAAAAATGATGACAGGCATCCGGGTCCTAGGTAGCGCATTTGCCTCTGTCGCTGGGTGTACACCTCAGCTGCTGTGCTCTGTCGCTGGGTGTACACCTCAGCTGCCGTGCTCTGAAGTTAATACGCTGTTTTTCTCATGTACTTTCCCCTTGAGTCTGGACAACAGATATTTTTAGAACCTGTTTACCTCAGTTTCTGTGAGTGGCAGCTGGCAGGAGAGGGTGAAGGCAGTAATACTGAACCCATATGCAGCTAATGGGAGACAGGGAAGTCTCCAGAAGCAGAGTTGTAGGCAGCCCTTTGCAGGATCCTTGGGATAACACCCTTTGTGTGTCCAGTTTGGGCAGTTCCTCTGGAATTTTGCCTGCAGGGAATTATCCCGATGTTGCCTCGATGCCGCTTTCTCCTGCAGGCCACCGCCCCGAACCGTGTCTGTCACCACACATCTCAGAGCTAGGAGCTGTCACCCATTCTCGAACAAGAAAGCAAAAGTTAATATTTAGTATCTACAATGAGGCCACTCATAGGCTAGGAGTAATTGAAGTGGATGTTTGCTCCCCGATACCTAGTCTCTGTTATATACTTGCTCTCATGCCTTCTAACTGCAATCTGAACATTGTTTTCATGATTTTGTAAAATTTATTTGATTAGGCCATGATAGATATTTAAGCTGGTTTCTGGGTCTTGCTGTGGTAGGAGAAATTGACTTGATGCAGAAAGGGACTGCTAACTCCCCAAAGGGATAAATCTGGCTTGCTTTCTTACCCACGCTTCTTGATTCGTCAGTCATCTCAATTAGAAAAATACACGTTTTTAAATGAAATATAATAGCGATACTTGGGTTTCATCTTCATGTGAAGAAAATTCATTTTAAGAAGTCAGGAAAAGTCACAGATTTCACAATTCTGTGCTAAACATCTGACCACAGACTTTCATTTAATGCTTTAGCAATAGTGCATGACACTGCTTTTTTGTTTGTTTTGATTTTGTTTTTTTGAATCAGGGTTTTTCTGTATAGCAGAGTCCTAGCTGTCCCAGAACTCACTTTATAGACCAGGATGGTCTTGAACTCACATAGATCTGCCTGCCTCTGTCTAAAGATGTGTGCCACCATTCCCATTGGGCACTGATTTTAATATAAAGGATTGATACATAAGTGTATAAATTAAAAAATCTAAACTCAGTTATAAATGATCATTTTATAAGTCATTGCTTCATTAACTAGATTGTATTTGAGTATACTCCTCAAACATTGAAACTTGGCTTTTTTTTTTTTTTTAATGGTCATGAAAATAGACGAAGGCTCACTAATTAGGATTTAGTTAGTAGAAATTGAAGAGTCAGATTTTGGATTTCCGAGTTTTATTTGCTGGAATTATAGTAGTGCATTGGTGTCAGCTGAGAAGTGGCTCCAATATTCTTCCTAAGATACTCAAACCTGCAAGCGTGCAAGCATGCAAATGTCTTAGATATAAAATGACTTGCATAGCATTGGTGTATAATCTACACACAGCTTATTATGTGACTTAGTTCCAGGACCCCAGAGTGAGGTCATTCTACTTTCAGGCAAACTTACAAGAGAGGTCCACTAGATTAAAAACAGAACTGGGGGTGCTAGAGAGATGGGGATGGTGGTTAAGAGTGCTTGTGCTTGCAGAGGATTGGGGTCAGGTGTGAGCACCCACACGGTGGTCCATAACCATTCATATACCTCCAACTCCAGAGGATCTGACGCCCCCTTCTGACCTCTATGACACGCATGGTGCAATGTAGGAAAAACAGACATAAAAAATAAACATCCAAAAATGAGCAAGCAAGCAAGCCAACGAGAATTGGGAAATCAAGTCCAGTTTGAAAAGAAAGAAGATTGGTGGGGGGAGGGCTGACGTGAATGCAAAGCGGTTCTTTCGTCCCTGTCTGTGGTGGACAGACTGAGCGAGCACATGGGAATCTGACCTGCGGAAACTCTTAAAATGAAGTCATCTGTAATTAACTGCCTGGCTCTGCATTCTTTCCAAAGTCATGGCTCCTTAGTACCCACACTTGTGATAACTTACGTTTCCTGCCTACAGGAATCCCAGGACAACCAATTTAGGAAGAGGCTGTGCATGTCCTCTTATGTAACCTTTGCGCTACTGTAGTGGGTGTGATGTTTAAAATATCTGCTTTTTTTTTTCCTCTCTTCTTACAGTGCCTGAAACAGTATATGATGCTGTCAATCCGAGAAGGATGTGGGTCTCCCATCACTTGTCCTGACATGGTGTGCCTAAACCACGGGACCTTGCAGGAAACCGAGGTATGAATGCGTGCCATGGCCTTTCCGTCTTCCCGGCTGAATTATTTCTTAGGATCTTGACTCTTAAGTATTGCCTACTAGGGAGCTAGTGACAAAATACAGAGGTTAACTTTTTCAAGGAGTGTTTTATTGTCCCACGGAGCTGGAATCTTTATACAAGCTGAGAGGAGCGGGGCCATTTATCTCAGTTCTGTTTATGTATGCCACCTCACGTGTTGTAGCTGCTCTTTAAACGGGCAGAGATGCTAGAAATCAAACTTAGCAGGAGTGAGGCTTAGGAGGATGCCTAAAGGATGGTCTCATGAGCCCGAAAACGTTGAAGGCAGAAAGACCACAAGTGAGGGAGTTATGCAGAGCGCAATGACGGCAGGTCTACACTAGTTTGTTTGTAGCCTTCTGCAGAGGTTGAAACATTTCCAAGAGCAGGGAGAGAGGCCTTTCAGTGGGGCTGCCTCGGGCATCAGATAGGCCTTTCCCCAGAGCAAGTTTTCCTATCTCTCCAGATTGCAGTTCATCTCATCCCTTTGTTTGGTTGACAGCTCCTCCCCCATTGACTGGCCTGAAATCTGCCTCTGGACCTTCAGGCTCTGTTCACCAGAATGTAATGAACTCTTGTCTAAGAGAACGTGTGATCCTCCAAAAGTACTCCTGAGAAACTGATGAGATAGACTGTCCATTTGATAAGCACCGAGAACCCGCTTAGCACCAGGCAATTCTTCCTGTCCCTTCTTTGGCCTGTGCACTAACAAATCCTTCCCACAAACCTTGTGAAGTTGGGTGTTTTCTTTAGATGTAGACACTGAAGTCCAAAGACTGTAAGTGACTTGCCTCAAGAAACTTGTCTAGAAAGAGCTAGAATTCTCATCCAGTTCCTATGACCTCCGTAGTATTAAGGGGGAACAAAGCAGGCAGATCAAACGTGCAGTGAAAGACTCGAGCATTAGGGGCTCATAGTGTGTGGGTAGATATAACTATGTATATAGGTAGATATCTGTGTGTATGTGTATATATACATCTTTCTGACACACTTTTTTTTTTTTTACATATCCTTTGCTTTATTAGAAAAGCAGGGAGAAGTGGTGCAGCTACTTCTGCCCTGACTTAGTCTGTCCCATGTGCGGTTTATGAACACTGGTATAACTGATTAATTTTTTTAGAAGTGCCTTTAAAGGATGCATAAAAGGAGTACCTAATGATGTAGAGTTGACTCATTTTAAGAAAATAATGAAGCCAAAGTTTTGTCAAAAGGATTGAAACGTACCTCCTGCCCCCAAGGATCACTGCTTACTTTTGCACTGGGTAATGGGACAGGGAGACTTAAGGGTGAGAAACTAGCTGCCCACGATAGTGCTCGCTAGGTGTCATGTTCTTAAAAGGAGGCCCAAGTATCCCAGAGCATCGGTCTTGGCGCTGTCCTTTCCAGCTTGTTTCTCTGATTGTTACCTAGTCCAAGGATTACACAGAGAGCACAAGGTGCAAGTACCACCCTGCGTGCAGGGACCGAATGGAGGCCAAGGCAGCCCCACACCATCCTAGAGGAGCTTCTGACCTGGCAGAGGGGTCATAAATGTACAATGAGCCAGACAATCATAACAGTGAAATGTTGGTGGGGGCTCACGACTTTACTCCCAGCACTCAGGAGGCAGAGACAGACGGATCTCTGTGAGTTTGAGACCAGCCTGGTCTACAGAGTTCCAGTACAGGACATGCTCCAAAGCTACAGATTAATCCTGTCTCAAAAAAGAGAACAAAACAAAAACAGTGAAATGCAAGAAACATGGAGTAGTAAAAGCTGTAAATGGGTGAAATCATATTTAATTCCTATATTGAAAATCTATTAAGCATAAAGGTACAGTTAGGTGAGGTTTCAAAATAAAGCTTATGAAATTAATCTAGACCCAATCTGGCAGCTGCCAGTCAGGTGTGGATATTTAATTATAGTTTAATTAAAAATCTATAAAAGAAACTTAATTCTTCTGATGTGCCGCTTAATAATTGCTTTGAAGTGTTCATAGCCATTCATGGTTAATGGCTACCTGATTGACAGCTCAGAGCCGAGAATCTCTGTCACTGCAGAGAGCCTAGTGGCCCAGTATAATCCTGGACTTCACACGGCAGCACTACCCATCTACCCAACATCCTGGATGCTGACTTCCAGGACCAGTGTGTTTGGGCACGTGGGGAGTTTGGCCCAAGCCTCTCACAAAAGTGTCTTCTTGTTGTCCTTGTTTACCCATTTCCTGGAAGCGTTCTGCCCATTCTTTCCCAATGCTACACAGTCCCTCTCCTTCCTAGCTGCTAGTAGCTGTATTAAGTTTCTCTGCCCAATGCAATTTTACTTTAAGGCTATATTAAAACCAAACAATCCCATAATACTTCTCAAAATTCATAAAAATTTCAAAGTATATTTGGGAAAACAGAACAAGACTATGCCATACTAAACTAATCTAACATTTACCACATCTTTTTCTCATTAGATGGACAGAAAGACTCTCTTGGGCATTCATGGGCCGTTTCTGTTCTCACTGGCTTTATAAAGAGCCCAGCTCATGAGGAGCATTCAGATACAGTAGTCAAGTTCTTAACCAACCTGCTACGACTTGCAGTCTCCCGTGGTAAAACTGTGTAATGGCGGTGGGGATTGTTCTCATTCGGAAGTTTGAATTGAAATGAGATTATATTAGTGATTTGATTAGCTTTATCTGTTTATTTGCGACACTTCCTTTCAAAGTAGTGCCACACACAGAGGAACTGGGGCTGTGCCACCCCCCTTCCTAACCTACGGATTTCATTATGTATAAGCCTTACGCTACTCTTCGGCCCATAGTCTCTGCTGTTGTTACTATGTCACAGTGGGGCCCATTTGTATGACACTTAACTGAATTCTGCCATGACGATTTCCCTCCTTACATGTGAGAAACATATTTAATTGTACAGGTAACGCATAAATATCCTTGTTAGAAATGGTTCTGGCTACAGCCGGCTAAGCTCTTTGTGTGTGTGCTTTCCTCTGTGGGTCCAGCTTGCTCACTTGGCTGGGCTCCCTGTCTGTCTTCCTGAATCCTCTAAATTGGCTCAGCTGTGGCTCTGCCTCTTCATGTTTATCTGTCAAGAATAGCTTCATTAGTAAAGCATTTTAATGCCCGGTTCAAGCCCTGTTTGCTTACGCGGGAGACAGGAGAACATGGCGGCGTCCCCTCAGTGCCCCAGAAGCTGGTGATCGACAGTGACTTGTGGCGTAGAGGTGACCTTTCTGGGAGCCAGGGGAATGTCAGGTTTTCCATCATTGCATCATCTGGTACTTTCACCTACTGCACCACAGGGTTTTCCCGTGTATTGGAACCAGGAACCTGTCCAACATGGAATTATGAACACAGGACACAGATTGCTATTTCTGTCAGCTTTACTTTAAATAAAGCTCTGTATTGAAAGGTGATGTTTAATCTCAGCAGTTCCCTGCAGTATTGGAGAAGTGGCCTGCCCCTGCCAGGAGAGCCTACAATGTTTGCCTGTGCCATGTGACATTAACGTGACAGGCACATAAAACCATTTGAACAGTGCCTGTCACTGCATGGCCAGCGGAACTGGACTTTTCCTGACTGGCAGCTGGTAGGGGAGGCAGGAGTGCACCTCTCACCAGCCTCTCACACACCAAGCCTCTTTTCAAGTCCTGGGGCCAGCCTGCCTTTTACTCCCAGTATGCACCAGAGTAAGGCTGGGTACAGTTGGCCTTGCCAGGAATGGGGGCTTAGAATTTCTGTAGGAAAGGATTTAGAGTGTAGAGCCCAGAGGCCCAGGGGAAGAGAAGAAGAAGAAGGGCTAAGGAAATCTGAGGTTTACGTGTGCAAAATACAGTTTTTCCTCCGCCGATGTGTTTATTTAAGGTGGCTTTGGGAGAGGCAGCTGGAGCTATCGGAACTAAATACTCTTCACAGCTGCCCTTGGCATCTCTCCCTTAACAACGTTCCCTCCCATTACCGTGGTGGGAGGTGGGGGCAGAAAGAGGAAGCTGCCCCAGCTAGTGAGCCTCTTTCCCTGATTGTTGTCCGGGTACAGATGAGAAGGGACTGACTGTGTCTCTAATAACCATCCATTGTGATGGTGTCAGCTGGAGAAAAGCTAAATTTTGGAGATGAGAGGGGACAAAGGGATCTGCCAAACCAGAGTGAAGAGATATTTTTGAGGTTCCCAGCTGAAATTTATTTTTTGAACACATTTAGATTTTCATTTTGAGATGTATTTAAAGCCCCAAGAAAGTGGGAAATAAAATATCTGAGATTTTGAAGCTGCGGTGGAAAACTAAGCAGTCGTTTAGTTGAATCTGCCTCAGCTGTACATATAGGTGTGCTCTTTTAACCCCTAGATTTGCAGTGGGAGGAGAGACAACGGGTGAAGTGCTCTGGCTCTTGGTTCCAGGAGGCCTCCATTCAGCCCCGCCCGCTCCGGCTGTGATGCCCTCTGGCTCTTTCCAGTCAGGATTTAGGTGTTACTCAGATGATAGGTGCACTCCTTTCTGCTCTGCTGGACGGGGCTGCCTGTGTGTTGGGATGAGACAGAAGACATTGCTAGATTCTGAGTTAGCTTCCTACAAGTGGTTTTTCCTGCTTCCATTTTTGCAAGTCATGGCACCTCAGAAATGGCCAGATCTTGCTTAGCAGGTCATAACAATCTATTCATGACCAATCACACTCATCCGTCGCAGTCCACCATTCAACCTGTTTCTTTACTTTTTTTTTTTCTTTAAGCAGCTTATTTAAAGGGCCAAACCTGAATAAAATCTTGACTCTCCTTCCTATTGGCTTGACTTTATAAACCAATAGGCCGTACGTCCTAAAGCCTGTCCTTAACTTAAAAATTACCTATGACATTTTAGTGTTCTCATTCGGAAGAGTATTTGCGGCAAGATCCACATTTCTTCTGGGGCCACCTATTACTTTCGGCCTAAATATTTGTGATGGGCAGGCTCCACTCGCCCCTCTTCTCTCTCCTCCCTTTCTTTTTTCTTGTTCATGGGTTAGTGTTAATGTGGGTGGGCAGCTTGCCTCCATATGATGGTTCCAGCAAACAGTGATTCAGAATCAAAGCTGTGCCTCACTTTCCAAAGCTTCTCCTCAGCTGTGGATGCTGGAGATACCCAGTCAGCTGTTGTGTGTAGCTGTCCCGGCTCCCGTGTGTAGCTTTCCTGGCTCCCGTGTGTAGCTGTCCCAGCTCCCATGTGTGTAGCTGTCCTGGCTCCCGTGTGTAGCTGTCCCAGCTTCCATGTGTAGCTGTCCC
>JAQHUG010000247.1:2761122-2808633 GCA_028555095.1 Dicrostonyx torquatus | reverse complement strand
TCCTGTGTGTAGCTGTCCCGGCTCCCATGTGTGTAGCTGTCCTGGCTCCTGTGTGTAGCTGTCCCAGCTCCCATGTGTGTAGCTGTCCTGGCTCCCATGTGCAGGTGAACTCTGACTTCCTGGTTCTGCTGTGCTGCGGATAGAATAGAAAAGACTTCGCACAATTGCACCTGGGTAGTTAGTAAGCATCCCTGGGTTCACTCTTAACAGAAAACAAGAGATTAGAGCAAAGCTCTTTGTTTTTAATGTCTGATATTATTTCTCACATTCTCTTCAGATTATTTCTTTTTCTTTTAATTTTTCAAAAGAATGTCTGGAAGGACGAAGAAGAAAAGTTTTATGCTTGGGTCTGAGTGAATTAACACAAATTTCAAAGGAGATGCAGAAAAGCAATAACTAAATTAAACTGAGGGATTTTAGTGGTTGATCCAGGCCGTGGCCTCTTAAAAAAATTATTTTTAGATTTATTTTATATATATAAGTGTTGTGTCTGCCTGTATGTATGTGTATCTCATGCATGCCTGGTATCCACCGGAGTTAGAAGAGGGTGGTGGATCCCCTGGAACTGGAGTCACAGATGGTTGTGAGCTGCCACGGGCATGCTGGGAACCACACCCAGGACCTCTGCAAGAACACAA
Organism: Dicrostonyx torquatus; assembly: GCA_028555095.1. Lineage (NCBI taxonomy): Eukaryota > Metazoa > Chordata > Mammalia > Rodentia > Cricetidae > Dicrostonyx > Dicrostonyx torquatus. The sequence goes on along the minus strand of JAQHUG010000247.1, from coordinate 2,807,995 downwards.
CTGCCACAGCCCCTTTCCAGCTGCAGCAATGGCTCTTGATGCCTCGGAAGACACTCAGAACTTCCCTTAAATACAGATGTTTGGTAATAGAGAAGCTCAGTGAATGAGATAGTATCCGCTGCCTGTGTGTCCCAGAGATTTAAAGTGAATATGTAAATAAGGGAAGGAAGGACCTGCAGCAGAATTAAAGGTGCCTGTGATGTGTTTAGGGGCACACATATGTAGAGGCCAGAGGACGACCTTTGGGAGCCAGTTATTCCCTTTCACAGTAATGGACCATGGATTATCAGACTTTCAGGACAAGTGGTCTATGTACTTCTTCCTTCCTTTCTTTTTTAAAGTTTTTTTTTTAAATTTGTGTGTGTGTGTGTGTGTGTGTGTGTATGCGCATGGCGCACCCCTTTGTGAATGTACAGCTTATGTGCTGGACCTGCAAATTCCAGAATCCATAAGAGAGCAACAGATCCCTGGTGCTGGACTTAGAGTTAGCTGTGAACCACCCAACCTCGGTGCTGGGAACCAAACTTGGGTGTCCCATTCCTTTCTATTTTTTTAAAAAATTTTTTCTTACTTTTTTTTTCTGATCCTCTGCCTTTGGCTCCCAGTTTTTGAGATTACAGGCATGTGCCACCACCTCTGGCAAAATTATACTTTTTATGGAATGCTATGTTTTGGTTACTGATACAATGAGCAAGGGAATTTACAAAAGAAAGTATTTCATTTGGGAGCTGTCTTACAGTTTCATAGGGTTAGTCTGTGACCATCACGGTAGAGAGCATGGCCACAGGCATGGCACTGGAGCAGTAGCTGAGAGCTCATATCTGATCCACAAGTTGGAAGCAGAGGGGAGAGAGAGAGACAGACAGACAGAGAGAGACAGATGCAGACACAGCGAATGAGAAAGGCAGAGAGAAACAGAGACAGAGAGACAGAAATGGAGACAGAGAGACAGAATGGACTTGGTGTGGGCTTTTGAAACTTCAAAGCCCACCTGCAGTGATGCACTTCCTCCAACAAGGCCACACCTCCTAATCCTTCCTAAATGGCCCACTAGCTGGGAACCAAACATTGAAACATATTAGCCTATAGGGGTCACTTTTATTCACCATAGTCATGTGATGTTTTAATATGCACAGAGTTTTGCAGTGTTTTTTGTCAGGTTTGGTGTTTCCATCTACTGAAATTCTTTTCTTTATGGCGAACACACGGAAAACCTTCCTTTTAGCTTACTGTTGTTCCTAAATACCGAACTTCTTATTCCTAATTGTGCAGTAGAAGCCTCATGAACAAATGAAGAAATGAGAGAAAAGAGTAAGAAATTATAATTAAACCACTGCCATCCTAATGTTTTGGGGAAGAACTGTCAGTAGGAACTGAAAATCAGTGGCAATCTTCCAGCAACCCCTTTAGTGAGTGACTGTCACTCCCTGTCACCTTAGCAGGCGTCCTGGAGACAAGCTGGGCTCTCTCCTGGCAGAACCCAGCTCAGTCACTCTTGATATACTTTCCAGTTCTGCTCCTCCAAGTTCTTCACTGTGGTCAGTCCCCATATCTGCTTTACACAGCATCTGTTTCCCCGTGGGATGGCTAGACACGGACTATCTGAGTGGCCTCGCTTGCCTTTGGTGTTGCATAAACTCCAGGTATCCCATAGTAACCTCCTCAGAGTCAGAGAGCGATCATATAGAACTCGTGTTTAAGTGCTTTGAGCTCAGTTAAAACTCCTCACACAAAACCTGTTCAGATAATGCTCTGAACCAGCGAACGCGATTGCACATGTATTTTTTCTCTCTCCCTGCCCATACTCTCTGACCTCATATAAATATGTATGTATATGTATATATATATGTATATATATGTGTGTGTGTATGTATGTATGTATATGTATAGTCGTCTGTGTCTTTATCTCCATCTTATGTGTCTCTTAGTTATTGAAAAGGTGTTATCTATCTTAAATATCATTAAGATAGATTATTAAGAGCCTAGAGAGATGTCTTAATGGTTAAAAGCATTTCCTGAGGACCCAGGTTTGGTTCCCAGTACCCAGATTGGATGGCTTACAGCAGACTCTATCTTAAGGTCCCCCTTCTGTAGGCATCTATAAACATGTGGCAGACATATTTAAAAAGTGACCCCGACTTAAAACATTCCTGCAGGTACGTGCAAATTACAAAGGACAGAGAAAGCTGATCTAGAATCCCTTAATAACATCAAGATGCTGCCATCACTATTACTGTGGTTCCCACGTACCTCCTGATGATCCCCAAGTCACATATGATCATGAGAAGGCATCAGGGCAACCACAGTTAGATAGCAGCATGCAGACGGCTGGCCTGCATGTTTCAAACATGTGGAGAGCAGGAGAGGAAAAGATAAACTAAAAACAGCCACAGAAGGCCCAGGAGATGCTGCAGCTACAGGGCTGTAGCTTAGAGTGGGTACCAGACTGGAAAAGGACATTAGTGGGAGAGTGTGTGAAATTTTAATAAGTCCTGGTAATCATTTAGTTGTATTATACCATTTTGAATTGTATTCTTTTAATAATTAACGATGGTTTTTATGTAAGGCTCTCTTAGGAGAAGTTGAGAGGGTAACACTTGGGAAGTCTTTATTCAACCTTTACGACATGTTGTAAGTCTGAAATTTATTTGGGAATGAAAAGTTTCAAAAGAGCATTACAGTGTGATTTTGAACCATTTTGAATATCTCTGCCGGTTTAAAAAAGAAAGATAAAGATAGATGTAAAATAGCTCTGTACAGTGTCATTGATTTTCTCCTGGGATTGCCAGCCTGGCTGCATGGCAGTTTTTGGGCTCTCGTGAGCATCTGCAAACATCTGCCGCAGCCCTTTCACCTGCAGCCTTACGGACCCTTCCAGAACTCACCGGAACAGAATTATTTAAATTTTATAATTGTGCAAATGGAAGCCTTAAACATCTCTAACTTAGTTCCAAAATGACAGTGAAACCAAGAATTAATACTTTGGATAGTGTGTGTGTGTTTGTGTTTTAAACCAGGTCCAGCTCTCTGTCATCTAAAACCTACACTGTGAGAAAACTCTTGAGGACATTAGGTTTAAATGGCAAACTGTAAGAGGTGGCAAAATCAGGGAGACGCTTCATTTGAACTCTTAAATGTATATGTTATTCTTCTGAGTGATTCATTCTGTGAGCACATCTTGAGCGTAGCACAGATATCCTGCCAAGGGCTCTGCCTGTGGTAGGCTGTCAGCAAGCGTACTGAGAAGATACGCGCCCGAAGGGCAGAGCTGGTAGAGAGATGAGCGTGTTCTGGGCCTTATCTGTATTCTGCAAGGTTCAGACCGAGCACTTATGACTCTTGGTGACTACCAACTTCAGGGAAAAAGTTGACTTACTTTTGCTAAAGCCCTAATTCTAAATAAATATTTGACTTGATGAAATAGTAAGGGGAAAATCAAACTCGGTCAACCCATAAAATGTTAGAGATTTATGCCTTTCCTCTTGGCCTTAAAATATTGGTCTGATGAAATCTGCCTTTCTAATTTAAAATAAACATCCAACCCTACTGTTAGTAGCTTTTACTGTGTCACTCTCTGTCATTTTTCTCATTAATATAGAATCTGTTTCTAAAAACACTTTCTTTCCTATTTGCTTGTCTCCCATAAATATTATGTGGATTAGCTATTATATGACTTATTTATCACTGGAAAACCAATATTATTTGGAGCGTCTTTGATGAATTTTAAAAAGGTCTGTATCAATCCACAAACCATTTTAGTTGAGGGTGAGGACACCTCATGACTATTGCATAGAATCAGTGGTCTCAGTAGCATTCGAGAAGAGGAAGGTAAAAATAGGATTATGGAATACCACTTTGGACCCAGATGATGCCTACCCCAAGTCAACTTGGGCCCACGGCTGAAGTAGCATTAGATCATTTACCCTCTACACATTGTGACCAGTGACAAAGTCAGGCAATGAGCTCATCTTCTAATGCCTGATGCCTGGACTTTCTTTCTTCAACTCTGAATTTATTCATGCTGCCTCTGACTTTTAAGGGAGTTTTTTGGGCGGTACTATAGCAAATGAACAAATATAACTTTATATTACTAAAGTCCAATTATACTTTGAACAGAACTATAGCCAAATGCATATATCATGAAACTGGACCTATTTTTTCTCACAAGGTTTGTTAAGGGACTTTTCTTTAAGGTACCAGATGAAAACTCATTTCCCCCCACCCCCAAATTTGGTAAAAGAAAGTTTGAAGGGAAAATTTTTCAGAATGGACTGATTTTATTGAACTGAGATATGCAGAAGACTGAACTTATTTATTTTGTGATCTTTAATTCATTTTTGTTAACTTGGTCTGATTGTGAAATAAACAGATTGAGACTACTTTTGAGGTATATAATTTTATTGTAAATGTACTTTTAAAATATATTGTATTATTAAATACAATTATATTTGCATCATTATCTTACTGTAGCTTTCTCAAAGCAGGCTTTGTTTTGTCAATTGCAAAAATGTTTTCATTTAAGTGTATTTTGTAACAAAATCATATCTATAGTTCATAAATGCATGATGTATATATAATAATGCATGTATATAGTAGCTTAATAGTTTAATGCTGGAATTATCAAGGCTAAGAGTAGGGGCTCATAATTAACTTGTTGAATTCCTGGGAGGCTGATCTCAAATCCTTCTGTTTCTTATTTGTAATTTGGCAACATCAGCATAGTTATACATTGCCATCGATGTAGCTAATATTTTTAGAATTCCAGTTTATAAGAGCAGTTAGCTTTTCCTGACTTTGAAATACAATTTTAAGATGTTTAATTGTTTAGCAGTGTCTCTGTTAGTATGAATCATCGTTGTTTACTAGAAAGCCCCTGGCTCATTCTGCTGTCCAAAGTAGAAATGGGAGTCTAGTCACCAGCATTGTCATAAGACCTTGCCTTGTGCCATTGCACAATATGTCAGTGTGGTACAAGCGAAGGGGATTTTGCCAGTAGAAAATTTGTATCATTCAGAGCGTACCATTTCTATGTACAAAGTTTGAGTATTTACTGAGGTGCTGTCTACTTGACCTTAGTGTTTAAAGATCCAAAGCTACAGCTGTGGTCTTTGGAAAGTCTCTTTTTCAGTAGATGTAAAGAAGGAAAGAACTTCTTTCATATCTGTCCACAAACAACATGAAAGCCCCAGATATCAAAACTTGGTTAGTAGCTGCCAACCAAGGCAAGGAATGGAGGCAACCAGGGAGTTTTATTACTCACGACTTGAGCAGTGGTGCCTAACCATGTAAGAGGAGTGGGATGGCTTGTGAATTGCTGCATGTGTTACTTCCTGCATGAACAAGTAGGGACAATGGTTTCCAGGCAACTGGGAGAGGGGGTATAGAGGCAAAGTCAGAGAAAGGTATCAGAAAGGGCTGGGGATGCAGGACCCTCTGCTGACTGAAATCTCATCTCTCTCCAATGTCTCTGATTTCAGATTGCCTGTTTGGTGCCCGTGGCCGAGTATCAACTTTACCAGAGGTTAAAGTTTGAACGAGGTACATACTCTTCTGTTTATCCTAGTGGTGGGTGTGGGTTTGCCCAGATCGTCTTTACAGGAGCTTGCCTGCAGGATTAAAGCACCTGTGGGCTGTCAGCAGAACCACAAGGGGACTGCAAAAGGTGTGAAGCAGTAATTGCCACATGCAATTTCAACTCTCCCAACTACAGCCAGGAGAGAGAGAGAGAGAAGCAAACAAAAATTCAGACTAGCAGGAAATGGAATTTTCATTGTGTTGGTTATTTTGTCGTTTTGATTTGAGCTGTGTCCAGAAAGGTATTGCAAAAGTAAAATGATTTCATAATAATAACATGAAGGAAGATTTCTCTTAAAATAGTCTTACCACTGTTTTTTCTCACTCTTGAAGATCATTTTAAACAATAACCAGCCGACACATTGTTATTGGTCCTCATGATAAAGAAGCCTTTGTCCATCCTTTTGGTACTACTTTTGCGGTCATGGCGATACCTAAGAATGTGGGTGTGCATTATTCTAATAGCATTTACAAAGTGCCGGGCTGATATGTTCTAACTTTGGCCTTGGAGCAATTTTCATAGCCTTTTTTCTTACACAGCCCATCTGTCTGTAGGGTGTGTGTTTTTATAACCGTTGGCTCGAACAGATCTTTTGAAGGAGTCCAATCCCTCCTACCACCCTTAAGCCAGTCTTGAACTGGATGGTCCATCGTTTTAGTATTTGAGAAGTTGGAGGAAGGTGTTTCCTGCATAGGCTTCAGCATTGTCTCACTAAGTAGATCACCAACCCGAACACACTATGAACAGAGCTTCTGAGGTCAGCGGCTTGGTCTGGACCTCAGGATGCCATTCACTTTCTTCAGCTTAAGTCTCGCTTGACCCTGTGGTCTATGAGCTCTGGGCTGCTTTGTTCTTCCATCACGGGCGGATCACCCAGTTAAACTCATAAGGCTGATACTTCAAGCTGATTGTTTTTTCTTGTGGCCTCCACAATAACATTCCCTCTCTCTAGTATCATCCTCACTACCTAGCCCTCAGCTGCAGGCTAACGCCTTATTGCTTACATACAGGGAATAATAACCTTAGGCAAGTGCTAATGGCTCCCGAAGTTAAAACTTTCTGTGGTTCTCACGGATGAATATAAGGTTTTGGTTGATGTTAAACATAGTGGCTGAGACCCCGAGTGTAACAGGGTTGATATTAATATCCATAAATCATATCCTATGACTGTTGCCTATGGCTTGTTGTTTGAAATATCAACAGTTGTTGATAAGAAGAACTAACCACCTTTACATTACACACTCTTCCTCCTGAGTCTCCTTTCCCTAAATGAGATCATCATAACAGCCTTTAGGAAACTTCTTCATATTGCCGTGGGTGTAATGATTGACACATTGTTAATGGAAACAGAGCAGATTTTAGTTAGCAGGCCAAAGGTCTTTGCATCCAAGTGGGGTTAATAATCTTGTGAGTGAGGTGCACATGGGAAAAAAAAACTCAACAGACATCTTCATGCTCTTTCCCCACATGGTGTTTTGCTTTGTGGGACTTTTGAGTCCCCCAGTGTTGAGTGTTTCTTATGATTGGCTTATACTTTCATGGCATGTGGTACTGTGCTCTGTCTACTTCAAAAAATTTAGGCAGGCTTTGCAAACAGAGTAGTTTTTTTGGGGGGGCAGTTGTTTTCAAGACAGGGTTTCTCTGTCTTTGGAGCCTATCCTAGAGCTAGCTCTTGTAGACCAGGCTGGCCTTGAACTCACAGCGATCCCCCTGCCTCTGCGCTGGGATTAAAGGCATGTGCCACCATTGTCTGGTGCATGTTTCTGCTTTCATCCATGATAAGTCAATCAGATAGTTTTATTTTTACATGCAATTTATTTTTCTCTACTTACAAAGTCTAGGTAGGTGTCCTACTATAGGACAAACTCAGGAAGTTGAGGTTTTCCTACGAAAAAACTCTTGAATTCCATAATGTTTTACAGTTCTGAACACTTCTTCGGGCATGAGTCCATCTTTTTGGACAATGATGGTCTGCTGCATCCTTCCCAACAGTCTGCACAGGCACACTTTCCTCCTCAGCTTCATGTGTCCTGTACCTCAGCAGCCTCTTTTTTCAGGACAGGACAACGGCATTGCCTGTTATGTCACCACAACGTCACCCCTTCATCTTAACCTGCATCCTTTACTGAAGGGTTCCACCTTAGTTCCCTAGGTTCTATGGTGCCATTTAGGAACTTGGCACTCTGTGCAAATTCATACAACACACTCTAACCATCTCCTTTAATACAGGGTCCCCTTATTCCGGGTATGAATCATACTTTCTCTAACCATGTTCTGGGGGATCATGACTCACTGTGGTAGGATGTCCAACACGGCCATATTAAAGAGACAAGAGTCCTGTGGAGGTAGCAGTGATTACGTGTAACTAATATTGTGATTTCTTTTGGATAGCCAGCTGTAACTTAGGGGCTCATCTGAAACTCACCAAACTTGAGTTACGCAAACTTTTGTGGGTCTTGTAGTAGTGTTAGAGCAAATGACTTTCAATGTTATTCTAAATTTGAAAATCTTTGAGTCTTTTCAACTCTCTTGAGAGCAGTCAGTTTGATGGTGGCTACTTTGTCTATGTGGACCGTATGGACTATAGCAGATGTTAATTCTGATTACTTTAGTTTAATGGCATTTTAACTACCTGCAGAAGACTCCTCTTCTTTAAGATATCAAAGACAAATTAGCTTCAGCATAATTAAAAATGCATTGGGTCATAGAAATTAATACGGCTTGACTTATTTCAACTGATAATTAAATTAAATTGGGTGCGTGGTATTTCCCACAGTAATAATAATTCCTGTGGTGTCTCTTTTAGAGCAGACTCCGTGGCAAAGGATGACAGGAAAACCACTTTTGTTGGTTGAGAAAGTGTACAGCAGAATAAAAACAAATTGCGTATGCCACGTATCAAATGCTGCTGGTTGTCATGGAAGAAAAACAAGGGTTGAAGATTCAGTTTTTTTTTCTCTTCCCCTTTCACTTCCTCCCCAGTGCTGAGCTTGGCTGGGTTCGGGTTCTGAGAACTGAAAATAGTCATCTGGGTCAGATACGGTTCTTAGATCTCGTGGCAGTTTTCACTTCCCAGGCTGTTTCGATTTCCTCATAATTGTTGGAATACAGAAGCAGAGAGGTTTGAAATAGCATTTCTTGCTTTGTACAACTGCAAGAACAAGCAGTCTTCAGATAAATAGCCATGAGTCTTTACTTCGGTCACCAGCTCTCTTATGAAGAAGTAGATTGAAGCTCGAAGTCTGTAAATTTGCCTCTCTGATGAAGTATGCAGCGATTAAGCCCTTTTAAATCATGCTCTTGCACATGATGTCATGCTCACCAGGAAATTTCAAGGCCACCATTGGGCTGGGCTGCTTTTGTCTAAATTCTTATATTCTAGGCTTATGAACTTAAAAAAATATTCGTTTACAATTCTATAATTTATATAACGGAATTTGATAATACCCCCATTGTCCTCTCTTAACCCCTCATTTCTCCACTGAACCCCTTCTTCCCCATCAATCTCCCTCCTATTTGCATGCCTTTTGAATTCACATATTTAGCCGGGGCGGTGGTGGTGGATGCCTTTAATCCCAGCACTCAGGAGGTGGAGGCAGGCAGATCTCTGTGAGTTCAAGACCAGCCTGGTCTACAAGAGCTAGTTCCAGCACAGGCTCCAAAGCCACAGAGAAACCCTGTCTCGAAAAACCAAAAAAAAAAAAATTCATGTATTTATTATTATTGTGTTGTATGTGTATGATGTGAGGGGAGAAACATACATGCCAAGGCATGTATGGAAGTCAGAGGTAAACGCCTTCCCCCGTCCGAGGGTTTCAGGGATTAGATTCAGGACATCAGGCACTGCATAGCCAGTGTCTTTGCCCGATGAACCATCTTGCCTGTGGATTTAAGTTTGAAGAGAGAGGGTTGATGTAGGAGAGGAACGGGCACAATTGTACACATGAAATCCTTGGGAATATGAGCAGTAGTACTCACTGCAGGATGCTGGATAGCTGAATCTATGCATGCAGAGCCTGCAGGTATAGAGGGCTGACTCTAAAATCTATTTCTTATCCTGGGTTGCCAGAGGCAGGCTCAGCCATGGTGCACGCAGGCTTGCTGACTGACGTGCATGGCCGTTTCTTCTATGTGCTCTTTCCTCACAGGGGAAAGGAGAAGAAAGTCACACAGCTGAATGCGAGAGGGGAGATAGGGACCTCAGATGGGAAGAAGTGAAGGGAGTTCGTGTCATGTAAAGTGTCTTTGGGAATATTGTACGTGAGTCTTACAAACTAGACTTCCAGTTTTACACAGGTGTAAATCACTTACATGATGACAGAGCCTGCCTTGTGGAGGTTACTGTGCTTTTCCAGTAATCAGTAACCCAGAATAAGAAATTCATCTTACAACCAGCCTCCTGTCTGTGGTGCCTGCAGCCACAGATTTAACTAACGTTGGATCAAAAATACATTTTTAAAAATTGCTTCCCTACTGAATATGTATACCCATTTTTCATTATTCCCTAAGTAATATACCAATTATCCATATAGCACTTATATTGTGGTCAGTGTTTTAAGGAATCTGGGGATGATTGAAAGCATGAAATACCATGCCATTTTATGTAGAGGACTTGATCCTCTTACAGTTTGGTACCTGTATCTGGAGGAATACTTGTATTCATGCACACACATGCACACTTAGAACTCATTAAATGGCTTTCTCAGTCCCTTACATGAAAAACATACCAGTAAAAAGTGCACATGAAAGAATTCAGTGTTACTCAAAATCCAGAATAGGGAGGTGTGACTGAAGAATCTGACTTTGGCTGTGGAGAGTGTGCTGTGTGCAGTCAGTGTGTTTACTGTGCTGTGGAGAGTCATGTTAATCATGACCATCTCATGTCAAAGGAAGAGAAGTGTCGGGTTAAACTGTTGCTTTTCTAAGTGGTGGGACCCTGTGTTCTTGTGCATCTGGACCCCCCACCCCCAGTCAACTTCAGTCACCTTCTACTCTGACTGTCTTCTGTTTTGGTAAAGTGTGGCTGACGATTCCTCGGGTGGGTAAACCTTTACATCTGCCTCATTTAGGTAACTTTAGAAGCAGATTAAAACCACTTGCAGTTTTGCAGCTTGTTCATGATTCCGACCAAAAGGGCTCAAATGCACTTATTAAAAATGTACAGTTAAAAATAACCATGAAGACAGGATTAATAATGTGGACAATATCAAATGGTTCTCACAAGTGTAGCAGTCTCAAAAGTTTACCTCTAGTAATTCTAACCAAATTAGTAATTATCCCGTTGAAGAGCAGAAATTGGGCTCTCATGCTGCAGGGCCTTTGCCCTGCATGAAAACTGGAGACTGGGGAGAAAAGCCTCGTACTTAACTGACCTTGGTGGTTTCCCAGTCCAGAGACACCAAACCACTTTTTCTTGTCATTCCAAAATGTCTTTCATGAGTACCTGTAGACGTCTCAGACTATTGGATTGCTAGAGATAAAACTCTGTTTAGTCCGTTTCTGTGTTCCGGAGCCACTTCCTCTCTTGGATGCTCCACTCTTCCTTAACCCCTACTTTACTTTAAAACAGAAATAGAAATGGGTGGCCTTTCAGGAGTCGGACTAGATTGCAATTTTTCTACCAGATTACTCTTTAATGTGACTTTCAATGGTTTGGAAAGATGATGACCCCACCACTTCTTTAGTAAGCAGAATAAATGACCGGGGCAGTAGTCACAAGCCTCTTAGGTCCTGTTCAAGTGTCTATGTGGGAAAAGTGTCCCTTTAAGCAGTCCTCTTATGCACAAATGATACAGCCTTGTTCCACAGGTACCCTGCTGTGTGGATGGACATTCCCCTAGGCTTTAACCATTCACCTAATTAGGGGTGCTGAGTGGTAGATGGAGACTCAGGAGTGACTGAATTCGCAGGTGTCTCATCTCTGCCTTCGTCTCCCGACCACCTGTGTGTAGAGGAGGAACGACCTCGGACTGCTGAGGCTGACCAGAGTGCACAGAGTATACCCGTCTGATTGAGAGCAGGGGAGGTGCTTGAAGCCCTGCAGGGGGTTCCAGAAGCACCTCCTCTCGATGTCCTTCCATCCTAAATGGTATAAACAGTCTGGATTGCAGGGCAGGGGACCCAGTGCTTCCCTGAGGTCGAGGAGCTGAGGAAGATTTGCAGGAAGCAATTAATGAATGCCAAGTTAGTGTATGCAACCAAACACCTCCTGAAAGGTGTGTACATGTGTGGATTTTATTACAGGTGAATGTGTCTGTTTGAATCAAGGATGATCAGGAAGTAGAAACCATTGGCCACAAGACGTGCTGAAGAGCCCTGTCACTGTTGCGGTTCTGGCTTCTCTTCCTTTTATGCTATGCAAATTCTGCCCTTCACCTTCCTGCTCAGTGCTCCATGACTCTCTGTGCTGAATGATGTAGGTTTTGTGATGTAGGAATGTGTAGGTAAGCTGTGTTTATCTCAGCTTATCTTCCATTCTGTGGTCCTCTAGCTGGTCATGCTTGCCAGCTTCAAGGTGCAATTACTTTTGCCATGGTTGATTTCAAGCTGCTGGTGTGGTACCACTCACCTTGGACATGCGGAGAGATGCAGTTGGCTTGCGAGCTGCCAGGGCCCATGAGGCTGTGTCCTGTCATCACTGGTGTTTCCTTTAAGTACAGAAGCTTAATTCTAATATCTGGATAGAGACATCTCCCCCTGTGTCTCCACATGCAGGCTGGCTGCAACTTGCTATCTAAGGGACTTCTTTTTCAAAACTCTGTATTTCTATAGTGCCTTTGCCCTTTCTGGCTTAATCTCCTCATGTTTCATCTCAGCGTGTGCTATCTGCTTGGTCTGTGATTAAAAGAAACCAGTTTTGCCTTCTGATGTTAGACTTGATTAAAAGAGGAAATTGTATTATGGATATGTAGAAATATATATTATGGATATATAGGAAGAAAGCATAAAGGGCTTTCTGTAAGTAGCTATTAAGTACCCCATGCTCCCTCCTGCTCACAGGTGTTTATTAACAATTGCATTTTTGTTGTCTTGTGAAATGTGCTCCCAATTGTTTGTATTGCTAGTTTTTTGCTTTTAGATGTTATATTGTTTAAAATATCCTTTTCCTTATATACAGTGATCTTCATACTGTGAGATTTCTGAGCACAGAAGTCTTTATTTTTCTTTTTATTCATCTGTGACTCCAAACAGGATCCAAAGAGGAAGTGTACAGTCTCCTCTGGGTTTCATGGAGAGTTCCTTTACCCTTTTGTGTTAGCCTCTTAAAGTACTACAACAACCGTAAAAGGGCACAGGAAAGGGCAAGAAAATCTTTATTTTTATATTTCATATGCCCCAGTCCCTAACAAGTACTCGAAGCCAGTAATTTGTTGAATTAAATGTGAGAAATAGACATGCCTAACTTTTGGTCTTATAATGATGAGGGATGATGACTCAAAGTCAAATTAGAGAGAAGGTTGAGCCTCAGTTATGGCATGAATAAGAATAATGTTGGGCAGGGTCTCAGAGTAGGATGTGGACAACATCCAGAGAGGCTAGTCAAGAGCAGTATTAGCACACAAGAGAAAGGAGAGGAGTAGTGAGGATTATAATTGGTATTAATAATAAAAACCCAGAGTTAGATATTGGACAAATGCTGAAAGATCAGAGAAGCAGAGCAGCCAGCCACTAGAGAGACCTTTTGCCTCTACTGAATTCTCAGACCAAAGTGGGCAAGATCCTGTCTCCACAGATCTTCAGACTGAATGCCTGAGCTCCTGTCTCCTTCCCCCTTTTATACCTCTCCCAGCCCAGCCATATCCCTGCCTGTCTCCATTTTCCTGTCGCTAGGATTAAAGGCGTGTGACTTCCAAGTACTAAGATTAAAGGTGTGAGCTGTCACTGCCTGGATCTCCTGTAGCCCAGGGTGGCCTTGAACTCACAGAGACCCATTGGCCTCTACCTTCTCAAGTGCTGGGATTAAAGGTGTGTACCACTGCTGCCTGGCCCATGTGGCTAATTAGTAGTTTTAGCTCTGCACTCTGATCTTCAGGCAAGCTTTGTTAGATCACCAACAAAATACTACCACAGGCCAGAAAGAGAGAAGATAGAGTCTAAACCATGAGACATGGAAGGTGAGATGTCAGCTAGAAGACAATCCAGGTACATGGGCATGCACCCAGAGGGAGTTTGCTGGTGACTTTGAGGGAGCAGTTTAAGATTCTTTCAGCACACCTTTCCTTCAGAACATTCGGGAAGATATGATAGGTAGGATAACATAGGAAGTGAAATGGGTGATAGTTATCAAGAGCAGAGTTCTTAAAGGTCTAATAACTTATTTATACTAGGAAAAATGACTGTTGCCCTTCTGAGTGACACCTCCTTCCTGAGTGTTGGGATTACAAGTGTGAGTCACTATGCCTGGCTTTACAAAATAGATTTAAAGACCAATTTTAAAAATTACACAAGTGGTGTTTGTGTCTTAAAAAAAAAAAAAGAATCACATGGACCAGTCAATCCATGAGGCAGGTCAGTGGGTAAAGGCACTTCCTGCCATGTTCAATCCCTGAGTCTCACGTGGCAGAAGGAAGTTGCCCTCTTACATCATGCATGCTGTGGCATGTACACAATCACAATACACAATAAGTAAGTGTAACTTTAAAAATTCACATTGACAGTAAAGGAAATCTGTGCCTTTTCACCTCACCCGTGACCTTCATTTCAGGGAGAGCTGTTAGCTGCAAGAGTCTTCTAGAAGCAATGGAAATAAGTCTCTGTATAGACAACTTTATAAACCTTGTTCATTTATACTATTCTGTAATCTGGTCTTTTCACTGAACACATCTTCTAGTACTTTATAAATGTGCCTATGATGCTCAACTACATGAATCTATATTATGTGTCTGCTTAGCTATATATAGCTCCTTTATTTCTGACAGAATGTGTTAACTTTAAAAAGCGATATGAATTTGTGTTATGGTGCACAAGGTTTCTACATAATGATAATGTATGTGGATTTGTTTTTATTTACTTGTATAATTTCCATGTGCTGTACATAGAGATGAAACTATGGGCATAGGAAAAGCTTTAAAGATCATCTCAGACATGGTCACTTAATCCTCTCAGTAAAATCTGCTCTGTGGGAGAAATAGCCGTACAGTGTGATTATTTACTCCCTGTGACTAGAAGTAGCAATTTCACATACCCGTGGACAAAAGAAGGCAGATTCGTGGTACTGGGGACCAAGTCTTGTTCTAGAAGCCCTGTGGTGGGTCTTGCCTTATTTTTCTGTTGGTTGGAACCACACCCCATGCTCAGCCTTCCCTGTAAGAAGTCTGGGAAAGTACAACTCTAGACTCTACAGACTGTCGTGGCAGACAGGTGTTTCTGTAAGCTGCAAGGGGATTGTGAGAGTTAGCTGGGAGAATTGCTAGAGTGGCCAGTTCTCTTTTTAGGTAGAGCTAGAAATCCATCTCCTGACATCCGCCTTTGGTCTTAGGTAAGCTCTGTAAGGCATCCTTAAGAAGACTGGGGTACAGCTCAGTGCAGGCTGCTGCCCAGTGTATGTCTCATTCCCATGACTAACCAGTCATTCAACCCAGACATGCCCAAACACAACTTCTAGTGGAGGAAGTACAAACACGACCACAGGATAGCATCTCAGCCACTAATGGGGCTTCTCTATGACAGTCGCCCATGAAGGTTGTACCACCTACTGTTGCCTTGTTATTTTGCTGGTCTAAGTTCACCATGGTATTAAGACAATGACAGACTCGCCTAAGGCTGCATCTCATACACATCCCTGGAGAGAGCTGTACTGCTTAAATCCTTGCCCCACTCCCATGCTTTTGTGCCTGGTCCTTTGTCCTATCATGATGGTGGATAAGTCAGATCCCTGTTTTTCTGTGGCTCAGATGCTTTCCTGGTGTTTGTGTTGGACTGGGGGCAGCAGCTGCCCTGGGTTCTAAGCTACTTTGTAGCAGTTCATCAGAATCTGTGATTGTTCCCTCATTTATCATTTCTGCTTTTATTGTACCACTTTGAATGCCTGAAAGAATAAGTCGATAGGAACATGTCATAACTTCTCCATTTGTTACTGCTGATTAAAGTAATTACAATGGAGTGGAGTTAACCTCAGAGGTTCAAGAGAGAATTATGATTAATAATAAATTTGTAAAGTACATCCATTCAGAGAAAGAAAGGCTACTGCTCCCTCCTAGTATCCTCATATATTTTATCATAGGGAATATTACATGAAGAGAAATGGATTCTGTTAATGAGAAAGAAATGGGAAAACAAAAGAGGCGTATAAATACTTAAACAGATGCTGGCTATCCACCCGCCACTCTTACCCTTTCTCTCTTGGATCTAGCCACTGTCATGTGAATGACTATTGTTTTATAGTCTGAGAAAGTCCTGTTTGTTTTAAGAGCCTATGGGCACTTCATAAATAGTCTTTAATTTGTCCACTGGTAAGACAGCAAGCTACTTAAATCTGACTTCCTAGCTAAGCCACTGGATACTGTTTGATCCTAAACTATTTGAATCCTTGTTTTCCAATTCCCTGCTGTATGAACTGTATCTCAGAGCCCCAAACACTTGTTCTTTTGTGTAGAATACCTTTGTTTTCTTGCTCTGATGCTCTGCACATCATCTTTTCCTTCAGGATGGTACCTAGTTCATTATAGAAGAGTGTTGACCGAGGCCGCTAGTTCATTTCCTGACTACCCTGACTTGAAATAATCACACAGAAGCTATATTATATTTAAATCACTGCTTGGCCAATCACTTAAGCGTATTGCTAGCTAGCTCTTCTATCTTAAATTAATTCATTTTTATTGGTGTGTCTGTCTCCTGTGGGCGGCTCTCTGACTCTGCCCACTTTCTCTCTAGATATCTCTTCCAGCCTGGCTAGACTCTGTTAAGCCATTGACCAAAAGCAGCTTCCTTATTAACCAACAAAAGCAACACATATACACAAGGACTTCCCACACCAGAAGAGACTTGAGGTTTTATGCATTTTGAGTGCTCAGAGGCAGTTGTAGTTTTTGGTTAAAGATCATAGTGTACCTATTACTATTAATAAAAGAAATAGTGACTTGCACTGTTAATTCCTACCTTGAGAATGTGGCAGGATTGACCCTGTGCTCTGGGTGGTGGGTAGTGGGCTTGGATCCATTATGAAGATTGTCAGTCACGCACATGGCCACTCCCTTGCTGATACTATGCTATACATGTTGCTCAATGAAAAAGATAAGTGAAGGGGAGAAAGCTTAATGCTTGGATCGGAGCTAGCCGGTCACAATTTCCTCCTTTATGTTCCAGAGGTTCACATGGACCCCCTCCGAACATGGTGTCCTGTTGCAGACTGCCAGACAGTATGCCACATTGCAGCAGGAGACCCAGGGAAGCCTGTGATGGTGGAGTGCCCTTCTTGCCAACTGAAATTCTGCTCATGTTGCAAGGATGCCTGGCACGGGGAGTCCTCCTGTAGAGATCAGCCCATTGTGCTGGAGCATGGGTAAGGGATGAGGTATCTTCGGGACTATTCCTTGTGTTCTTTTCAAACTCCACATCAACGGCTTTGGGAAAGAGTTAGAGCATGATGGCTTTTAGAAATCACTGAAAAAACTCACTGAAGAAATATCCTGAGAAGAATTAGTAAGGCGGTAACAGACACTACCCAGAACAATATGTCTAAAAGGGATTCTAGCTCTTTAGCCTAAGGGACCTTCCAGGCATGTTATGTTTGAGTTCACTCCCTTTGGGTAGAGAGGTTCCCCACTCTGTAGGTTTCAGCAGAAAGTTGGGGCTTTGTACAAAACCATGATTACCCATCACTGGTGTAGCCCATTCTTCCTGTTTACAAAATAAGAGAGAGATGATTTTACCTGATTAAACGGCCATCTCATGAGTATGCTGATCCTACAGAGCACAAAGACAGATAGACTGTCTTCCTAAGTGTTTAGAAAATACAGGAAGACATATTCGTTCCTAATGCTTTATGCTATGTAAAGGTGGTGTCAGAACTCAGATTTTATGTTGAGAAGCAATTCAACCAGTGGGTGCCTTTTTGTATGGAGGGTTTTATGGCAGCAGCCAGGCGCAAGTGAGAGACCTTTGTGTTGGATCCCATGCTCTGCTTGAGGCTATGGCTGTTCTGCACGAGCAAGAACAAAACACCAGTGTTCCCAGCCAGTTGGCTTAGTCACCCAGTGCCCTCAGACTGTGCAGAACCAGTCTTCAGGAAGTGTCACGCTGCCTTGCTGTGGTGCTGTGCTTGGATAGCAGATCAAGCACAGAAGAAAGAGAACTCTGATACCCATGCTGCTATGTGCCATCCCTAGCAGATTTAAAGCAGTGCCTTCCATAGTAGTTACCCCCACACACACTGAGTAAGCTTAAAGGGCTCAGAGGAGGGAGGGGGTGACGAGTTCTGACACTGTTCATGGCATCTAGATGGCCTCATATAAGTCTCTTATGAGTCTGTATCCCCATTGAGAAAAGGGGGCATTAAAATTTTTTTATATTTATTTACCATGTATGTGTGTACATGTGTGGACCTGTGCCATTATGTGTGAAGGTCAGAACCTGTGAGAGTTTCCCTTTTACTATGTGAGTACCAGGGATTGAATTCAGGTCATCAGGCTTAGCAGCAACCGTGTTTACCCACAGAGCTATCTCACCAGCCCAAAGGAGAATATTAAAATAGAGACACTGTGTCCACTATGTAAGTGGACACAGTATCTGGCCATAGGTTTGACAGCATTTTGTAAACTGTGATGTCTCTGGGTGCTGGTGGTGGTTTTGATACAGTCAGTGGAGTGTAATGCAGCACTCCCACTCCCTCATAACTCAACCTGAACCACTTAGTCCTGTGTCCCTTTCTGCTGTGGTCACACACTGGCCTCTTCGTCAACTTGGAGGAGGTCTTTTCGATAATGGTTGGCATCTCTTTGAGTTTTGCTAACCGTATCCCACCCTTTCCTCTTATTTAATGAACAGGTCGTTATATAGACTGCATCCTGTTTGGATCCAGAGTTAAGTTCTTACCAGTCTTAACTCTCTCCATGTACTTCTTATTTAGAGAATATGTGATCCGGCGATGAAGGCTCAATTTGGCAAAACAATAAAGTCAGGCAGCTGTGGAAAGTGTAATTGTATAATTCATTAGGAGCCAAAATAAATAAATTCTTTCTTATTGAGCTATCAGAACAACTAATAATCCATGTCTCCCATTTTTCCTCCCACCCCTTTCTTTGGGAGTGAATTAAACACAGCAAGCAGAATTTATTAACCATCCTTTTAACAGCCCTGACAATCAGGGGGTGACCACTGACTAAACATGTTCCATTTGTTTTATTTTAGGGCGCTCTTTGGGACAGAGGCAGATGCCCCTATTAAGCAATGCCCAGTTTGCCGTATTTACATCGAACGCAATGAAGGCTGCGCTCAGATGATGTGTAAGAACTGCAAGCACACATTTTGCTGGTACTGTCTGCAGAACTTGGATGTAAGTTCTCGGAAGAGGCTGAGCATTTTCCTTTCGCTGTGTCTGTGCCACAGTCAGAGCCCTACAGTCTCACCCTAGCACATGGAGCTTCTTATCATCCTGCAAAAGGAATTTGTTTTTCTTAGTGAGGTTTCCTAAGCCTGACTCCTTGTGTATGTACTTTCCTGTTTTCCTTCTTCTTCTCTTTCTTCCCTCCTCCTTCTTTGGCTTCTCACTTGGTCTTTCCCTTTGTTCCATGGCACTGGGCCCTGGACCCCGTCATTGTGCATGCTAGTCAGGCTCTGTGTCACCAAGTCACACCCCCAGCCCCTTTGCCACTTCAGACACTGTGAAACCTCTTTGTGTTACTCTAGTTGTTCCACTTTCCTTTTCAAGACATACTTTTTTTTTTAAGTGCATTTTATACTTTGGAGGAAATTATGTCTATTATGTAAATACCTGTTAGTGCATTTGTTTTATGTTGCTGTTGTCACAAATGAGCACAAATTTTGTGCCTTAAAGCAACACAGAAGTATTTTCTATGTCTGTACATTAAAGTCTAATATGTATCTCACTGGATTATGATGTTGACAAGGCTACAATGCTGTCTTCAGACTCCAGTTCTTTCTATAACCCTAAGATAGGGTTGCTTGCATTGCCAGACTTGTGATTCCCATTGCCCTCTCTCCAAAGGCAGCACCATCCCCTCTGACTTCTTCATGGCTCTCATTCCCACCCAACACAGCCAGGGAGGATTTCCTCTCTGTAAAGACCCTTGAAATGAGATTGGACACATTTGTATCACAAAAGATAGTCTCCCCCAGGTCAGGGTCCTTCATATAGTTATACATGCAGCCATAGTCACTGGAGACTCAGCCATGAGCCTCCTTGAGGGGCATTCTGCTTACTGCAATCAGAAAAGCTGCCTTTCCCTGCCCCTGTGTCTTGTGTGTTATGCGACAGGAAGTGCTGATGCCTGTGTGTCAGTGCTACAGGAAATGCTGCTGCTTTGTATGTCTTATGACAGGAAGTGCTGCTGCCTGTGTGCCAGTGCTACAGGAAGTGTTGCTGCCTTGTGTGTTAGTGCTACAGGAAGTACTGCTGCTTTGAGTGTCAGTGTGACAGGAAGTGCTGCTGCTTTGTGTATTGTGTGACAAAAAGTGCTGCTGCCTTGTATGTAGTGTGACAGGAAGTACTGCTACTTTGTGTATTGTGTGATAGGAAATGCTGCTGCCTTGTATGTAGTGTGACAGGAAGTACTGATGTCTTGTGTGTCATGTGACAGGAAGTACTGTTGTTTTGTGTGCTGTGTGACAGGAAGTACTGCTGCTGTCTTGCTGGGTCTTGTCTAATCGATAGTGTGTCTTCTCAAAGTCAACAGCATTTTCATTCAGTCCTGTGCCAAGGTGGACAATGACCTCAGTTGTGGGGAGGGTGGACTTCAATCTCAGTCTTTTAAAGTTTGAGGTGGTGCAAACTGTTTATACGTACTCCTGTCAGGGCAATTTGAAGCCTGGGTGCCCATATTGGGGTCATACCTCAGTCACACGTGTCTTAGTTAGGATTGCTATTACTGTGATGAAACACCATGATCAAAGAAACTTAGGGAGGAAAAGCTTTATTTGACTTACTCTTCCACATCGTAGTTCATCATCAAAGGACATCAGGACAGGAACTCAAGCATGGCAGGGACCTGGAGGCATGAGCTGATACAGAGGCCATGGAGAGGTGTTATTTTCTAACTTGTTTCTTGTGCCTTGTTCAGCCTGCTTTCTTATATAACCCAGGTACCCAGGGATGGCACCACCCGCAATGGGTTGATCACCTATCAATCACTAATTAAGAAAGTGCCCCACAGGCTTGCCTATAGCTGGATCTTATGAAGGTTTTTTTT
Source organism: Dicrostonyx torquatus (assembly GCA_028555095.1). Classification (NCBI taxonomy): domain Eukaryota; kingdom Metazoa; phylum Chordata; class Mammalia; order Rodentia; family Cricetidae; genus Dicrostonyx; species Dicrostonyx torquatus. The sequence goes on along the minus strand of JAQHUG010000247.1, from coordinate 2,787,055 downwards.
CTCTACTGGGACTCCCTGCTCTGATGAGTAGCTTGTATCAAGTGACATAAAACAGCACACACTTGCACTGGTGTCTTTTCCTCAATCCTTGGTTTTTCTCTACACTTGGGTTTCATTCAGCTAGTGGTTCATTCAGTTTTGTGGTGTCCCCTGAGCAGGACCAGGAATGAAGGTGTCCTTAATGGAATGCCTCTGGCACTCCAGTTGAAAATTAGGTAAGCTGTTCAGGACATTGTAAGGAAACATCTCTGTGAGCCTCGTCTTCTTTTCTCTTCCTTCCTTCCTTCCTTCCTTCCTTCCTTCCTTCCTTCCCTCCCTTCTTCCTCTTTTTTTTTGTTTGTTCAAGACAGGGTTTCTCTCTGTAGCCTTGTTCTGGCTGTTCTGGAACTCACACTGTAGACCAGGCTGACCTCGAACTCACCGAGATCCACCTGTCTCTGTCTCCTGAGTGCTGGGATTAACGGCATGTACCACCAGCACCCCAGTGAGCTTTGTCTTTTTTAAGGAAGTACATTAGATTGCAGCCTTGAGGGTGGATGTTGTAGATGAAAGACTTTAAACAGCTTACAAATGCCTTCCACTGTGAGTAACTTCACTTCTGCATAGTCCTGTAGATGACACATGTGTGTGGTATTTAACATGGTTTTCACATGAAAAACAGATCCTAGGGTTTTCTCCTCAGCATCCCCAGTCCATAAACTGGGTTTCTATCCACAAGGAGCTGAGTCTCTGTGCTTCTCTTCAGTAGGCAAGAGTGTAAGGGACTCAGTGTGTGCAGCAGATCTCCATCCTTCAGCTAGAGTGTGTGCGAGGGATGGCGTTGTGGAGAACACTGTGTTCAGACACTTGTGCTGTGTGGGCCCCGAGATGACACGGGACAGATGTTAAATGTCTGCACACATGGACTTCAGATGTTAAAGCATGCTTTTCTGCCATAGTGTCTCTGTTTTAGATGAGGGCCTTGGCTTGTGGTAAAGATGCTTTTCTGCAGGGCAGTATGTTATGCCACATGGTGTTGGTGTGTTTGTGGGTAGGTTGAGAGCCTGGGACAAAGGAGGATTTTCTAAAGCCCAAGTCTGAGACAGAGCCACCAAACAGAAACTGCGTGCTGGGTACCGAGTTTTCTCCTGCCTTCATCTTCATGTGTGCCGCGTCAGAGGCTGAGGTGGAACCTCACAGATCTGACCCCTTCAGTTCTCTTTTCTTTCTTGTGACCTCAATGTCTACTCCTGTGCCATTTCAGTCTGTCTGTTGTGTGCTATTTAGAGAGGAGCCAGCCTCCTCGAACTGTCTCTTCTCTCTGTTCAGAAGCCAAACTTTCAGAGAGCCCAATCGTGTCTTGCAGGTGACATCTACCTTCCTCCAATCAGCTCAAGACACGCAAGTGGCCATACCATGGCTGCATTCTTTCCAAGGTTTTGCATGATTTTTTACTGGTAAAATCCAACATCCTTGGCTTTCCTGGGGTCTCTGCTGGATTTGACATCTTGGCCAGTTGCCACCTCTTCTATTTCTTTTGGCCTTGCCTCTCTGGCTGTACCTCAGTTTTCTTTCTAGACTCCTTACCTATACATGGGTGTCATCTCTAAACAAGCTTGCTTCTCAGTCTGCTTCTCTTCTAGATAATCTCATTGAGTTCTGTTACCTGGGGTCCCCCATTTTATGTATAGTAATGTCCAAGTCTCTCCTTCAAAGACCAGGTATAAGGAACGGGCTGCCTTTGGATGTATTGCCTAGATATGAAGTTCAGCATGTCCAAACTGTAGTCCATCTTTACCCCCCAACTCCATCTCAGAGTTCTCTTCATTCAGGATTCCGTTTCCCTGCTTTATCATATAGCTCATTACTTTCTTAGGCTTTTGTGACTGGTTTCCCTTCCCCATCATCTGTCAGATGGTGGCATTTCTCACACCAGGTATGCTCAACGGCTCTCATGCTCCATGGCACACCTCTGCTAGAGCTCGCTGTCAGTCACCTGTCGGAGATGGTCGATCAGGGCCATCCCTTTTTCTGTTGCTTCAGCTAAGAGTTTGTTGTGATTTGTCTCCTTGGTGAGTTACAGAACTGCAAGCCATGCTGAACAGGGTGGGCTTGGCATTCCTAGAGGAAGTCATTCATAGCGTTAGGTGTTCCAAGCACTTTATAGCCACCTCTCATCTCCACATTGTGTGATTACTGAAACTCCTTTTTTCTTTTCTCTTTTTCAGAATGACATATTCCTTAGGCATTATGACAAAGGACCATGCAGGAATAAGCTTGGCCACTCGAGAGCATCGGTAATGTGGAACCGAACACAGGTACCCTCCTTAAGGAAACATGAGATGCATTGGAATTAATATGGCTTCCTTGCTTTCTCATGCCCTCCTGGGAGGTTCTGGTACAAGGAGAGAGAGAGAGAGAGAGAGAGAGAGAGAGAGAGCGAGCAATGGAGCAGCTGCCTGCAGTTAATTCAAGGGCATGATTATTGAGGGACAGAGGCACCAGAGAGCTGAGCGTTAGAGTGACCAGCTGCATGAACACCCGTGTTCTTTGCTCTTGGAAAACATGGGAGGAGTTTCCTACAAGCACTTAGAGCACATCAGCCATCAGAAGAGAGTTCTCCAATACTATGGGCTCCTGCCAGGCCTCAGATCCCTCTGTACATGCCATTGTGTGTTTATATGGCAGTTCAAAGGGAACTGTGCTTTGTTTTTAGTAGTGTTTTGTATTTATCAAAGGCTATGGTCCCTTTGGGGAAATCAGTGCTTATATCCTAACGATCATTATTAATATCCCTGTGGGACTGTTGGGGAAGTCCCAATAGAGAACGAGCCAACACCCAGAGTACAGGGTTTGGAGTTAACGGTTAAGCCGAGTTAGCCCTGTTTGTTTTCAGCCTCAGTTCAGTCCTTTGTAGCTTTGTAGCTTGTGTTCAGCTTAGAACGTTGCTGAATGTGTCTGAGACAGTGTCCTAGTCATTCACCTAACAGATGGTCATAGAGTAGGTGATGAAGATTGCTTTTTCCTAGTTCTGGTTGTTGGAAGTCTGAGGTTCAGGTATCAAAATGGGTGGGTTCTGCTGAGGGTCCTTGTATTAGGTTTTTGTCTCAGGACTTAAAGGAGAAAGAGTTCAGTTTGACTCACGGTTTGAGGGGATACAGTCCATCGTGGTGGGGAGGACATAGCAGAGTTCATGGCTGTAACTAGCTTGAGGCTGGGACTCCGTCTCTCCACATGATATGCACAGGAACCAGGGAGAGGAGGGCACTAGCATTCATCAGGTTCTCTTCTTTTTTCCCTTTTTGTCATTCAGTCCGATGCCCAACCCATGGGATGGCTGCACACATCTTCCCTCCTCAGTTAATCGTGTCTGGAAATGCCCACACAGACACATCCAGAAGTGTGTCTCTTAGATGATTCTAAGTCTAGACATTTTGGCAATGAGGAGATACATCCACAGCACGCCTTCTGGCTCATAGATGATAGTTTCCTTGCTGTGTTCTCCCATGGGAGAAAGCTGAGAATGGAGGCAAGCTCTTGAGCTCCCTATATCACCAAGGCTCTATCTCAGCTAGGGGCTCCCCTCTCCGAATGCCATCACACTGAGTATTAGGGTTCCAACACAGGGATTTGGAAGGGGGATGTAAGCACTCACACCATAAAGGCCATTACTCCTGGGGGCAGGCACACATCTAAGATGATGTAACTGCTGAAATAGGGTTTTCTCTTCCATTTCCAGGTAGTGGGCATCCTTGTGGGCCTAGGCGTCATTGCCTTGGTTACCTCACCCCTGCTACTCCTGGCCTCTCCATGTATTATCTGCTGTGTCTGCAAGTCCTGTCGAGGCAAGAAGAAAAAGCACGATCCATCCACAACCTAAAGCTACCTGCACAGACATCTGGGTCATGTGAGACAGTGCAGCGATAAAGCCCAATTAGCGACCTTGCCTCCTTCTCCTTGCCAAACTTTGGAAGTGCCTCTGTGTCCAGACTCTGAACTTGCCTGCTAGCATTTGGTGTTGGAAAAGGCCAAGTCCCAGGTGTGAGTGTTCCTGTGTAGTGAGAAGCAGCCCCGCAGTCCAGACTGTGTCTGTGGAGCAGGCTGGGAGCTTTGCTGTTGCCTGGGAGACGCGAACACATCACCATCTTGCCGTCTAAAGGATCCCACCAGGCTGCTCATCCTTCATCCAGACCTAAGGAGCCCGGGTGAATATCCAGTGTAGTAATGGCATTGCCATGTTTGGCGGCATTGCAAACTGAGCAAAAGTCTGTGTTGGTTCCACTGCTGTGAGACACATGGCAGACACCCAGAGGCGGAGGGGAAGGATAAGACTGCACAATGAAGTTCTATGAGCAGTAGAGCTGGCTGCTTATCTCAGGAGTCGACACACTGGCTGGCGTGCCTGTGCCGGCTACTGCGAGCCCTTCTCCAGTGTTCCCACAGTGACTTGGCAGAAACATAATAGCTCTCTCTGTGTGTGATCTCATCTTCAGGCAGGAGAAACTGCTGTTCAGAGGGAGTTGTCCCTTCCCGGGAAAAGGTTGTAACCTGTAAAACAACATGGCCTAATTTAGTGTCTGTTATTTGGCAGATATTCTTCTTCTAAAATAACCAGTTCACTGCTCACAGTCTGCAGTTGTGGTCTATAAAAGTGTTTTATATGGGATGTGGATAGAAATGTTTCAAAGCCTTTGTCGTAGACAGCAGGGTCCTTTCTTGGGCTCTGTGGTCATATTCCCAACAGATTAGGAGTTGAACCAGAAAGCGTCCATCAGCAGTACACTCTACATCCCATCCATTCACCCACATAGAATCCATGTGACTCCCCCTAGGCATGCATGGGGGTATCCAACAGATGACTCAAAGCAAGATTAGATAAAAGACCTTATTTCCTTTCTAAGACTAATTGATTTATCTGTCAGAATAAAAAGGTAATATTTCTTTTGCTAAGTACACATGTGAATTTTTGTTGTTAAGTTCATAACTTACCCTGGAGGGTAGACTCAGAAACAAATCTTTGAAAACAATGCCTAGTGCGACCTTATGCTGTCTATAAAGTCATGATCAGGTCATTTACATACTCTCAGACCCAGGGAGAGTAGCTCTTTGCCAGGCCTAATTTAGTATCATTCTCCTGGGAGCTGTTCAGACAATTGGAGTACTTTCTGTGTACTCAAGAAACTGATAAAATGACCACACGAAACCAAATGGAAGTATTTCACGTGTCTTCAGTCATTTGGATTTGTGTCACCTCACCGTGACTCATCCACCCATTATACCATTCGTCAGCAAATAGGTTTTAAAAAGACAAACATATACTCTCCAGTGACAGGATTTTACAGCTGCCCTGAGCAATGCAGCCGGGTGCTTCCTAAGAGCAGTATGTATTCCGTGTTGACGGAGACTTCTGAAGGCAGGGAGACTAGTCAGGGACTAGTTTCCCACGCTAACTTGGTGACTAGATTGTTAAATTGCTGCTATCCTGGATCTGTTGTCAAAGACTGATGCCTTGCCTCTGCCATGGACTATATCCTAAGGGGGATGTGTATGTTCAGGGATCTTTAGTTCATGCACATGTATTAATATCTGATGTATGTACAGTATGTTCATTGGCTATATACTTTTTTATTCTCCAGTTTATATAAATCATAGATTTCTGGAAAACTTAGGAGTGCAACAAGCCCAAATCATTTGGATCATTTATTAGAAATTTCTCCATTATAGCTGGGCGGTGGTGGCGCACGCCTTTAATCCCAGCACTTGGGAGGCAGGCGGATCTTTGTGAGTTCGAGACCAGCCTGGTCTACAAGAGCTAGTTCCAGGACAGGCTCCAAAGCTACAGAGAAACCCTGTCTCAAAAAAACCAAAAAAAAAAAAAAAAAAGAAAGAAAGAAATTTCTCCATATAAACTGGTTTGGTTCTTTATTGACTATCTAAGCACTTCAGAAAACAAAACAGAAAAAACCTCTCTTTTGAAAGGGTATTTCATATTAGTGCAAATATAAATGCACATCTATCTGAGTGGTTAACTTGCACAGACATAGGCAGCTGCCTCCCTCGAAGTGAGGGGTTTTTGTTACAGCTCAGGGGATTACAGGAACTCAGCTGAAATTGGATTTTTATAGCAAGAATGTCAGCAGCGACAACACGAGCCATCATTAGCTAATTCTCTGAGCTCGCTTGGTTCTAACTGGGGCAGATTTCACGTAACTTGAAATGCTGTTATCTCAGAAATAAGAGCTGGCGGATTTGGAGTAATGGTGGAAAAGAATGCCTGTGCCAGTTCCCTGGCAAAATTGAGGGAAATTGCCTTCCAGAAATTTTTATAAAAGCCTTAGTTTTTCCTTTATTTTGGTTTCATTTTTTCGGCTAGGAGGGGGATTATTTGTCAAACTGATTTTACCTAACTGGATTTTTTTTTTCTTTCATGTTGTGAAGTGCCTGAATAATGGTGTTTCCTTCCTTATGGGGCGAGATGTGCGACAGAGAGTGTGTCCAAATCCCCTAGAGAATTTGGTAACCAGACTCCGGGTGTATGTATCTCTGGCACATCCCAGGGCACAGCGCCAGCCCAACTCGACTTTGTTTACAGAGACACGAGGTGGCAACTGTCATGGGGGCGGCTGGTGTTTTCACTTTGCGTTGTTGGCCTCTGGGGAGTTTACTTCCTCTACCCCTCAGCTTCCTCTTTCTGATTTAGAAGATTCTTATAAGAAGTGTTTGGCTGTCCAAAAATTGTCTAGCTCATTTGAAACAGATTTAGAAGCCCAGCAGGTCTGCACCTTCCAGAAATCTCACTGGATACAACGGTTCATGATCCAGACCTTGCCACTTCTGGGGTTTCTCCCGTTAGAATCTCTTAGAGAAGACAGGAGCCTGGGAGCAAGTGTTAGACTCTTAGCCATGCTATTTGTTCGTGCTGTGGGTATTTGCTCTGAATTTGAAATCTGTACTTTGAAAGTGGCCTTTGGAAAGCAAATAATTCTGTGTGAGTTTTCTCGTAGTCAGCATCGCAAAACAATTCTCTTCATTCAAGTGGAAAATCCTCATTGATTTTTGGATGTACAAAACTCTTTCTCAGAAGCCAAGTTTCCTCTTCAAAATTACTCGATAACCAAGTATGTGCTGCTTTCTCCTTCTGTGCCCCGCGCTCCTAAAGAACATGAATAGATGCCTTTATGTATGTGAAACTGTGTACACACGTGTGCTGTGAGATCCAGTTCGGAAATGCCTTAGAAGAATGACATTGTGTAAAGCTGTCTCAATTGATACCTATAGGCTATCACATCTCATGTTGGTTCATGGTCCAGGAAGTTTCGTCATGTGCTTACTTCAATTGCTGTTGTATTGTATATATTTTTCATTTCTTTGGGAAGAAAATGAACTGTTTTAGTCTCTTTAGCCCCAATAAATGTGAGTGGGAAACCAAACGTGTTAGCCTTTGTTCTGCACAACTTTCAGTCTTAGTCTCTAAAAACCGACTAAATCACTATGAAATCCCAGGCTCAGAATTTACAAAAAACCGACCAAAATTTCTCTGTCTAGGTAATAATTCTTGGTGTTGTGTTTCTTGAAGAAACAGGGGCAGGGCGATGCCATCACTCGATGCAGACTTCATCATGTTGTGAGGGCAAGTTCACATCAGCAGCACATAGGGGTTGTCTCCCCCCAGTGAAGTCATCAACAAGATCCCATCTTTAACTGTACTAAACAACCACACCACAAACTGTGGCTTTGTGTCAAAGTAGAGTTCAGTCGAAACGAGGGATAGTCTAAATGCCAAGAGTAGTTCTGACCTTCCCCAAACCTCTTAGGAGGATGGCTTTCCTTGCTATGAATTTAAAGAAAGGAATTACATGAGAGTATTAGCTTATGGTCATTTCCATTCACTTAGTATTTAGGGCAGGATTCCCTTAAGGTTGAGTCCGGAAGTTGGTTAACAACTTGGCCTTGAGTCTCTACAGGGCTGAAGACTCGTTTTTTTGAACTGATGTTGCCTGTTTGCTAGATGTTATATTCCCCTTACAGTACCCGAATATTTGCAATAAACTGACTATTTAAATTTCATTTTGTAATAATTCAGTTTGTGGGGGGGAAAAGCAGTAAGACCATGTAAAACATTTGGGATTATAGTTGTTTAATTTTCTTAGTCATCTCCTAGAATGCCAACGTTATTGAATTTCCAAAGTACGCTTGTTTTTTTCTAAGTTTCAGTTTGCATTCCCAAGGAAATATTGAAAGAACCATTTCATAAACCACGAGTTTAATCAGTGCCCTCAGCAGCGAACTCACTGCGGTGTAAACTGTGCTTCTAGTGCATCTGGAGAAGAGTTATGATCAGGGTTTCCTGCAATTCAATCATTTCTACTTGTTAGGTAATGGATCTATTTTAGCTTTAAGCCTTAAAAATCACGCCCAACTCTAGATTAGATTAGATAGATTAAAAATGTGTTTCTTATAATCTTTATAACTTTAAAGAATTACAATCTTTTTTATTTTTTACATAAATTATTTAAAGAACTTGAGGAATCATCCCATGAGATGATCCATTTCCATTTCTCAGAGAAAGCAATGGGTTAGTGTTCTTGTTAACCCAAGGGTCAGATATTGAATGACAACTAGAAAAATAGTACAGGCCTTCCTGAAAGGGTTATAGTGCCCTCTCCATGCCTGATTTTTTTGTGTGTATACACACACACATACACACACACAAATATATATATGTACACACACTATGAATGGAGGTATGATTTTATATATGTGTTTATATACATGTACATACATACATATGAAGTTATAGTCAAAGTTTCTGTATGTGACAACATTCTTAGAGTAGTGCCCATGAAATCAAGCCCATCCCCCATCCCATCACCCCTGAGCCTCACCTGGAGAAGGACAGGAGATGGAGGGTGATTCGCTAGAGAAATAACAAGGTCACATGCATCTGACTAGCAAATGTCAGTACGCAGCACTTGCCAAGGCCACATACAAACGCGGAGTGCTTGCTTCTCTCCTGCAAGCACATTCCCATAGTTCCCTTTCCATGTTTATATGGCAGACTCAGCCAGACGGTTAATTCAGACCCAAATCCTCTCCTGGAAGCATTACTAACTTGTGTTTCAGTGAGTGTGTGTGGCTGGTTATCAGACAAACCAACTAACAGTTTCAGATACTAGAAACGTTCCAATGAGCCCACAGAATGGTTTTATAATGTGTGTGAAATTGTACTTGGTATTCCATTTTCTGCCTTTGTGTCTTTCAATTTTAACAGTGCTGTATTGGTTCTCGTTTTTGCTTTTGTTCCCCAAACTATCACCAGTTTTATTGCAATAGGATCTTGCAATAAATTGTTTATCACTTCACCTTGTTTATCAATTCTAGTACCTTAATATCTACCCAACAAGTCATTAGCATGAACAGCCATGAATTGGGAGGAGCAAGAACTATTCCTCATCCCTTCTGAGTACAGCAACTTGTCACTCCTGAGCCAGCGTGACATCACTGTGGGCAGAAACTTTTCACATCCATCCTGAGTGGAAATTGGACTTTTTAAAATTCAACACATCCTACTATCAAGAAATTTCTTACCCCAAAAGCTTTGGGCATAATGGTGGCTGTCGTGGCGTGGATGGTACACAGATGACTGCTGTCAAACAAGCAGGCCAGACACTTTCCAGGGGCTGCACTCGGCTTGCCTGGCAATCTCTCTCACTGAGCTCTGGAAAGGCAGCTTTGGGATGAGCTTGTTGTATTTCTGATTATTCTCTCAGCGGTCACGGCCGCAGGCCTGTCATGGTGAAATTCTTCAGCCCCCTCACAGAGGGGACACTTCAACTTTCCCATTATTGATCTTAGGAGCAGTCTGATTAGTTCCAGCTATTTCCTTTCACCCAAAGAAACAAGGACAATACTTTCCCAAGAGCCATGAAACCATTCTGTGCCCCTTTTGTTTGTTTGTTGTTGTTTTTTGTTTTTTTTTGGTATGGTAATTAAAGTCAGACCAGGCCCTTGATGAAGAAACTAAGTCCATCTTCCTTCTCTGTATTGGCCTGCCATGATTCAAGGGCACATGTCTCCTTTTGGTGATGGGAGTGCCTGGTCGCTGACATTAATACTACCGCACACATTCAAATAAACATTAGGTTTCCTTGAGGTGAGTTATAAAACCCATCATTGATTAGCATTGACTTTGTGTTGAATCCAAGTCAATTTGTTTAAGAGCAAACAAATGTTTAAAGTTCACCCAGAGCCCTAGCTAGCTTCAGATTGGTTCATTCTGAGTTCCAGCTTGGTGCTAGGACTTTGGCATACCAGGGACATGTGAATGAGTACTGGGAGAGGGCTGGACAATATGATGTCATAATATTTGTCTTCCCTGCCCTCTGCCAACGCAAGAGATGTCGGATTGGGATGGATAGGTCTACTTGAAACGAGAAGGTTTCAGTTTTAGCCTGGCTCCACTCTGGACTGCTGGTGTGGTCTGGGGACAACTATTTATTGTACATGCCATTTGGTCAGGTCGGGAAGACTGGGTGGAATTCTCACTGTCAAGGTGCTTCTAAGTGGTGTTTGTCAGGGAAGCAAAAGGAGTGAGAGCCACAATGGTCTGTGCACATGTCACTGTATGGTGGAGGAAATGTTGTGTAACAGTTCTCTTTGAGATTGAAACATTCCACCCTGCAAGGGAAACTCCTTTAGCAGGAAGTCCTATATCCCAATGTCATAACCTCATATGCTTGAGGCCAGAGGCAGGCCGATGAACGGTACTAGGGACCTGGTGTTGTTCTACAATAGAAGCTCTGTGGTGGGTCTCATTTTACCTTCCCCCAGGTTGGAATCACATTTCATGTTCAGTTTTTGCTGCAAAAAGCCTGGGAAAGTACAACTCTAGAATATCTAGACTGTTGTGGCAGACAGGTGTTTCTGTAAGCTGCAAGGGGATTGAGAGAGTTAGCTGGGCTACAGTGGCCAGTTCTGTTAGGTGGAGCTAGAAATCTGTCTCCTGATATCTGCCTCTGGTCATAGGTAAGCTCTGTAAGGCATCCTTAAGAGACTAGGCTAAAGCTCAGTGAGGTTGATGCCCCACATATGTCTCATCCCCATTACTAACCAACAAGAAAGCCATCAGACCCAGAAATGCCCAAACACGACCTCTAATGGAGGAAGTGCAAACATGACCACTGTATCCATACTTTGTTCTGTTGGCACTTCCCAACAGATGTGGGATGCACAGTAGATGTGCATGTTTCATCTCCCCAGAAAAAGTTTTGTCACACAACAGCAAGACATGGTTCTTAAAGGAGTCGCCTAGATGAAGTTGGCAGTGAGTCCTGTAACACAGGAAGTTTCTGTTTGTGAACAGAGCCTCTCTGTATAGGTATTGTCTTTACGGTTTAAAAAGAAATGTTCCTATATGTTGCTTTTCATAAATATTTCTCAGAAAAAAATAATATTTTGTTCAGTTACAATGTGATAAATAAAGAGAAAAATACAAGTTTTAAATCATCTTAATGATTTTTTTTGAAACAGTAGCTTTTTTTTTTGATCATGTAGCCATGCTACCCTCAAATTTACTCAATGGACAAAGATGACCTTGAACTTCTGATCCCCCTTCTTTTTTATTTCCCAAGTGCTAGAGGTGTTACAAGGTGTTCACCACCATGCCCAGCTTATGCAGTGTGGGGATTGAACCTAGAGTGTTACAAGGTGTTCACCACCATGCCCAGCTTATGAAGTGCGGGGATTGAACCTTGGGCCTCATGCATGCTCAGCAAGCAAATAAATTGCATTTCTAACTCCCTCAAACCTATGATTTTTGCTAGAGAAAATTATGTGAAAAAACAAAAACAAGCCTGGTGGTGGTGCTGCACGCCTATAATCCCAGCACTCAGAAAGTAGAGGCAGGGGGATCTCTGTGAGTTCGAGGCCAGCTGATCCATAGAGTGAGTTCTAGGACAGTCAAAGCTACACTGAGAAAACCTGTCTTGAAAACAAGAAAAGCAAGCAAACAAACAAATAAAAAAGAAATAAAACAAGGGTTAGGCGTGATAGCACACATTTTTAATTCCAGCATTTGGGAGGCAGAGGCAGGCAGATCTCCATGAGTTCGAGACCAGCGTGGTCTACCAAGTGAATTCCAGGATACCTAGGATCACAGAGAAACCCTGTTTCAAAAAACACCAAAAAACCAACCAATCACCCAAAGAAACCACTTGGATTTATATGATGCTTTTGTGTTTGTTTGGAATTGATGTGCCTTCCATCGTTTTTTGTTGTTATTTGTTTGAAGACAGGCTCTTGTGTAGCCCAGGTTGACCCTTGAACTCACTCACAGTAGTCTTCCTGCTTTAGCTTTCTGTGTGCTGGCATGACAGGCAAGCCATGCTACCCTGAGTTTAAGCAGTGCTGGGGCCTGGGCTCAAAGCTTTCTAAACACCAGACAAGAACTTACCAGCTGTGGTCGTTTGAATGTAACTGGCCCCCCAAATCTCATGGAGAGTGGCGCTGTTAGGAGGTGTGGCTTTCTTGGAGGAAGTGTGTCACTGTGGGGGCAGGCTTTGAGGTTTGCTATGCTCAGGATACCACCCACTGTCTCAATTGACTTCCTATTGCCTGCAAGATGTAGGACTCTCAGCTATTTCTCCAGCTACCTGCCTGCCTCCATGTCTCACCATTATGATAATAGACTGACCCTCTGAAACTGGAAGCCGCCACCTCAATTAAACATTTTCTTTTATAAGAGATGCCCTGGTCTTAAGGTCTCTTCACAGCAATAGAGCAGTAACTAAGACATCAGCTAAGACACATTCCCCAGCCCTACATGGTGCCTTTAAAACATTTTCTTTTACTCTTCATATTATTTATTATTTCAGAAAGTAGTTATTAACTTGTCCAACTTTACAGAACGGAGATGGGACTTTAGGGGAAGTGGCATAGCACAAGGGTATCTAGCAAGTAAGTGGAAAAGCCAAAACCTCAGATCACATTCCACAGGAATCACTTGAGCCCCTCTCATTATTATTTAAAAGTTATTTTGTTTGTTTGAGACAGGGTTTTTCTGTGTAGTCTTGACAGTTTTGGAACTCACAGAGATTCGCCTGACTCCTGAAGGCTGAAATTAAAGGTGTGTACCACCACTCCGTATTATGTAAAAGCTTTAAGATTTATATTAATTTTGTGTGTATGGGTGCTTGCCTTCGTGTGTGTATCAGAATCACATATATATCCATTGCCTGGGGAAGCCAGCAGGGGGCTTTGGAGCTCCTGTTGTTGGAGTAGAAGATAGGGAGAGAGACTGGTATGGATAGGCTCATCTACTCAAATACAAAGACTTTTTTTTTTCAGGCTTAAATAATAAATTTCACCTTCGAAAGTAGAACACAAAATTACTCTGGCTTTCAAAACCAGTAAATTAAGATAAAAAGTCAATTAAGCCCTCAAAATGCTTTCAAAAACATTTTTAGTTTTGAACTAAAACATGATTTTTATTCCTTACATTGTTTGAAAGCATAATAAGCTGTTCTTGCTGAGGATGGCTCCAATTTTGGGAGAAAACATCTCCATTTAAGCTTCTAAATATCAGAGTAATTTTGAGACTACTCACACTAAACTCCATTGCCAGCATTTACAGCTGATGCCACAAATATCCAATAGCAAAGGGTGCCTAAGACCTGGAAGAAAAGCTTCAGAGTTAATTTCTGCAATCCATGATGATGAAAACAGAAACAGCTATCAATTGCATCAATAAAGATGAAGGAGGAGATAGTTGCGCTTTCCACCCATTTCTCGTTTGGAATTCCTAAGAGTAATTCTTAAACATTGCTATGAAAATGTTCACCACCGATACAAGAATTTACTAAACTCAGGGGATGGAGAGATGGCTCAGTGGTTAAGAGCACCAACTGTTCTTCCAGAGGACATGGGCTCAGTTCCCAGCACCCACACGGCACCTCACGACTGTCTGTAACTCCAGTTCCAGGGCCTCTGACACCTTCACACCAATGCACATAAAATAAAGTTGTTATTTTTTAATAATTCAAACTGATCTCTAGAAGGAATAGATGACCTGGAAGTGTTGTTCAAAATAACTTTTGAGGGCTAGATGCGTATTTGATAGGTCCCGTTTAATTTTAAAATTGTACTGGTTTGTTTGCTTAGATCTCCTCCTCCCCCTCTTCCTTCCATTGCTGCTGCAGTTTCTCACTATTGTATGGATGCTTGTATGGTGTGTGTGTATGTGGTCACCTGCACCATAGCTTGCGTGTGGAGGTGAGAGGACAGCTGTGCAGAGTCCATTCTCTTTCCCAAAGTGATGTGGGTTCTAGGAATCGAACTCAGTTCCTTAGGCTTATGCAGAAAGCAGCCTTTACCCTCTGAGCCGGCAGTTCTCAATGTGTGAATTGCGACCCCTCTGGGGTTGAATGACTCACAGGGGTTGAACATCAGATATCCTGCACATCAGATATTTATATTATAGCTCACAATGGTATCAAAATTATAGTAGCAAGGAAGTAATTTATGGTGTGGGGGTGGTCACTGCAACATGAGGAACTGTATTAAAGGGTTGCAGCATTAGGAAGGTTGAGAGCCACTGCATCTGAGCCATCATGCTAGCCTGTTGTTTCTTCGAGGCCATTTGAAACAGTTTTACCATGCAGTCCCACCTGGCCTAGGACTCACTTTGAAAGCCAGGTTATCCTCGAATGTGTGTAAGCATCACATCCTCCTGCCTCTGCCTCACAAGTGATGGGATTACAAATGTCTATCACTAAATCTGGCTTGAATTTTATCATTTTAAAAATTCACTTGTAAATGCAAATCTACTCCACATTATTTTGGCTTTATTTTTAAGATAACGTCTAGAGTTCCTGAAGTAAAATGAGCTTCTTAAAGATGCACTGTCATCTTTATCGCTTATTTCCAGCATTCCCAGTGTACCCAGGGGTGCCTATGCACCTCTGGTGGAGCTAAGCTCACTGAAGGCAAGTCTATTAGGTGGCCATTCAAGTTACTCAGCCTGACTTGAGTGCCCTCTCTCTAGTAAAAGCAATAAGTTACTTAGTACTCTCAAGTGACTTAGATTGGGAGAGCAGAAACAATACATTGGTCTAAAGAGAGTTGGAATAACCAGGCAAGCTCACATCGTGTGAATGCACAGGTAGGTGCTGTGGCCAAGGATGAGGACCTGGCTGAAGTGTTCCCATTACAGCTGTGCAGATGTGGTGCTGGATCAACCTGAAAGATCTTAGCACTGTACACAGCAGCAGTGCTACAGAGAGTGGCCATGAGGAAAACACGGTGGCTCGGGACATGGTGCCATTGACCGCAGAGACACTGAAGCAAAACAATGATAGGGCAGAGGAGAATGAGAAGAGAGAGACGTTTGGGTGCCGGAGCATTGATGATTTGTATCTGCTGAGAGTTCTAAGGTTGAAGGGGGATAGTGTGAAAGCCACATTTTAGCAGCTTATTCCTACAACAGTGTGTCAGAATTGCCAAAAGTGTGCACCTACGTTGTAAGGAAGGAAGCTGGGACTAGCATAATGGGTTAGAGCATTGGGGAATATTATTTTTAAGATGTGTTGCTTTTGTTTAACACTGCATTTGTTTAACTCTGTGAAGCTATGATTCTTTGCCTGCCTAAAACACCTCATGGTCTAATAAAGCTCTGAATGGCCAATAGTGAGGCAGAAGCAAGGATAGGCGGGGTTAGCAGGCAGAATCTGGGAGGTGAAGTAGCCAGAGAAGAAGGAGGACATCAGGTGCCAGTCACCCAGTTTCACACCAATCCACGGAGTAAGAGTAAGATTTACAGAAGTAAGAGAATGGGAAAAGCCCAGAGGCAAAAGGTAGATGGGATAATTTAAGGAAAACTGGCAAGAAACAAGCCAAGCCAAGCCAAGACCAGGCATTTATAAGTAAGAATAAGCTTCTGTGTGATTTATTTGGGAACTGGGTAGCAGGCTCCCCAAAAGAGCAAATACATCCAACAACATTAGGGTACTCCTGAAATTCCTAGGCATCTGTCAATGAAGACTTGGTCCAGAGTAGTAGACAGAGAGACTGGGAAAATTGTGAAGACAAAGAAAAAACATTTTAACATTTGGGTGACTATGTCATCAACAGAACGAGAGTTTTAAAACTTTTTCATTAAAACTGGGCAGTGGCACATGGCTTTAATCCCACCATTCGGGAGACAGAAGCAGGTGGATCTCTGAGTTCAAGACTAGCCTGGTCTACCGTGTGAGTCCCAGGACAGCCAGACCTACACAGAGAAACCCTGTCAAAAAAAAAAAAAAAGGTTTTCATTGTAACCTTTTTATTTTTTCTCCTCTCTTCTCTTTTTCCTCCTCCTCTTGTGTGTGTGTGTGTGTGTGTGTGTGTGTGTGTGTGATAGGAATATGCACGAGCACACCATGTGTGGGTTCACTTGTCTGTGTGTCATATAGAGGTCAGAGGTTGATTTTGCCTTTCTTCCTTTGCTTCCCCCCTTATCTCTAGTGACACACCCTGCTCACCATCTTGGCTAGACTTGCTGTCCAGTGATCCCAGAATCCTGTCTGTCCTGGTCCCCTCCCCTAGTCAGCACGGGGGTAACAGGTGCAGGTGCGTTCTGACAAGCCCGGCTTTTATGTGACTCTGGGATCTGAACTCTGTTCTCGCTGCTCCAGCAGCAAGCCCCTTACCTCCCCAGCCCTATAATACTGCTTTCTGCCTTGAGCCCTTTACAGTTTTCCATTCTTAAAGCTTCCATGCGAATGCTATCCATCTTCTCCAGAGCCGGTTTAGAGCAAGCTTTGTAGCTGAGCCTTATGGGACTCAACCTGAAATCATCCCTGGAACAAAGCAGAAAATAAATAAAATTACCCACTGTTCCTGACAAAGGAACAGCCCCGCTGCATGCAAGCAGAGTGGGAGCTAGATCCCTATTTGGTTTGATATTTTTTAGTTCATTCTTCGCAAAGTAGAGGAGAGACTCTCCTATTTATGAATTCATTTGTCTTAAGAAATGGTTTCCACCCATCCACCTTCTCTTGGGGGAGAAAACCTTGCGCACTGAGATACAGAACCAGCTTAACAAACACCGGAAATGGGGCTGCATTCTGGAACTGCTTTGAGGAAGTTAATTGGCTGTGTTGTTTTCATTTACTTGGAAAGGAATTTCTTTTGAAAATGTGTTTCCCCGTGGCTGCCTGAGTGTCCGCTCATGAGACAAACGGCTGCTGTGTTCTTCCATCTTCACAGGGAACTAAAGCATGTAATGATAGCAGTCCGGTTGCCACGGATTAGCCGTTAAGAACCTTCCTCAGCCCTCTGCCCATGGAACCCATTTGTGTGCGTGACCGCAGCTGTTGGTACCCGCTTAGCAGGATCAGGGAGGAGCGAGCAGGACACTGCAGTATTGTGTCCACATTGGCTTCGTGCTCATCAATAGTCACTTTAGGGGAGGCGGGGGGAGAAAGGAAAAGCTGCTAGCTGGGACCAGGAATTTGCATGGCTCTCAGTGTGACCCTGCAGGAAGGAAAGCTTCATGGCCGGCCTTGGCGAGGAGGGGGGGTGGGAACCAAAGCTTCAAGGCCTGTGCAGACAATGTCGGGTCCAAAGGAAACTCCATGCCCCCAAATCTGGTGCCATTTCCTTATCACTGTAAGAGGAGCAAAGGCTATCTGTGGTCCCCATTAGCGTACCAATGCCCATGCTGGCCTCTAGGCTCCCTCCCTGTCACAAGTGCCTGTTACAGAGTCCAGGCGGGCATCCTGGCTGTCTCAGCTCTTCTCACCCTGCCCCTACCCTAAGCTTCTCCAGCTCATGGACTTCCCTTCCCTGGCTTCTCATTCCTTTGTAACCCTACCATTTCGGCTATGCGCTCTCTCTTTTGTCTTTCCCGCTTGGCCTCCTCTCTCTTGCCTGTCTCTCTTGGTCTCCTTTGCCCACCCCCTGTTCTCCTCAGTCCTACGCCACAGCCTTCTCATGGCCAAAAGTCCAATGTACTGGCCAGGCTATGTCTATTGCGTTCTCTCCCTGCTCTGGAGTCTTCCCTTGTACCAAATAAAAACCTTTCTCCTTAACCACACTGGTAGAGGTCATGTAGGTCATGTCCTCCCGTTGATGTTGATACAGGCTGTTCTCCTGAGCTGTTCTGTAGATGTTGCTATCAGCAACTGTTTCTTCATTGTTCTGCCAATAGTCTGGTGAATCTAAGGTGAAGTTTTAAAGAATTAAGTCATGTATTTTGTTCTGGAAAAAAAAATCTGTGAATTTCAGCCTGTTTTATCTGGTTTCCTGGAAGTCATTACCTAAAAGCCAGATACTTGTCTACTTCTGTATTTCAATGCTTGCTTTTTCAAACAATGAGCTCTTAGATTTAAAAACATTTTCCTTTATGTATTTTTTTTTCAGATAAGGACTGTACATAGTCCCAGGTGGTCTCAAAGCTGTGGTTCTGCTTCAGCCACCAGGGTGCTGGGATTAGAAATGCGCGTTACTCTGCTCATTCATTTAATTTTAATCTTTAAAGACACATGTACGCGCGCGTGGCGCGCGTGCGCACACACACACACACACACACACACTCCGCTCTGAGAGGGGGGTGGGAAGGAGAGGTAGAGGTCATAGGTCAACCTTGCCTTCCTCTTTGTTGGCTTCCTGTTCGATTCTGTGTACAACAGGCTAGCTAGTTGTCAAGCATCTTGGGTGTCTCCTCTTTCCTCCTCACATTTTACCTCAAGAGCACTGGGATCACAGACATGCACGACTGGTCAGGCCTCACATGAGTTCTGAGGAGCCAAATGCAGGTCCTCACACCTGCGTGGTGACCGGGATAGTTTTATATCAATTCACACAAGCTAAATCATCTGAGAGGAGGGAACCTCAGTTGAGAAATGCTTCCCTAAGATCTGGCTGTAGGCAAGCCTGGAGGGCATTCTCTTAATTAATGATTGATGGGAGAGGCCCAGCCTGTTGTGGGTAGAGACACAGAGCTGACAGTCCTGGCTTCTATAAGAAATAAAGGAGGCCGAGGAGGTCGTGAGGACCAAGCCAATAAGCAACACTCATCTGTGGACTGTATCAACTCCTGCCTGCAGCTTCCTGCCAGGTTTGAGTTCCTGCCTTGGCTTCCCTCAATGGACTGTGTGATTCAGGGTACATAAGCCACATAACCCTTTCCTCCCCATATTGATTTGGTCATGGTGTTTCATCTTAGGATAGTGACCCTAAGACACAATAGTGTCACACGGCAAGTACTTTATCCACGGAGCCTTCTCCCCGGCCCTTAATTTTTAATCTTTATGAATTTTAACACCTTTTAAGGACTTTTTCCAATCACCGTTTGTTCTTTAGTATAGAGCATCATGTCTTATTATTCTTCCTTGTTTAATCAAAATGTCATTTAACACAATGACATTCCTTCCAGCTCTGGAAGTCTCCAACAAAATCTGACTATTTAATGAATGAATGACTAAGTTACTGATATTTTAGCAACCGTAGCATCATGCTGCTTTCTATTCCAGTTTAGTAACCATTTCAACCAGGCAGGTTTAGGTCTCCACACATCTCTCTCTCTCCTTTTTTTTTTTTTTCTTTAAAAATATGGCAAGTCAGGACTGAAGAGATGACTCAGTGGTTAAAAGCACTTGTTGCTCTTGCAGAAGACCGAGGTTCCATTTCCAGCACCTGCAGAACCATCCATAACTCCAGTTCTAGGGAACCTGATGCTCTTCTATGGGCACCAGGCATGTACAATGTGCACACACTTGCATGATGACAAAACACTCATATACATAAAATCCTTTTTTAAAAAATGGCAAAAAAAAAAAACCCACAGCAACAACAAAACTGGGTGCCTAGGGCCTTTCTCTGTGATTGTTTCCATAGCATGTATGAGGCCCCAGGATTAATTCCCCAGTCGCCACAACCACATCTAAAGAAGGAAGAGCGCAATGTATTTCTAAAAGCTCAACATATTTCTAACTTTGTTTCCTTTTTCATTAGATACATTTCTCTATGCGCTCTGCTTTTGGAGATTCACTGAGCTCTTTTGTGGAAAAAAATAAAAATATTTTATATATAGACAAGTGTTTTCTCTGAAGGGTGTAAAGTTTGACACAAGAAAATCAAAACTTGCTTATCAATTTTATTGTACAATTCTGTTGTATCCCTGTTTATTTCCTTCTATAGGGAGAAAGTATTAATTTCCTCTTAAGTTTTCACTTTTTCTTTCTTATCTTTCTTGGATAAGGTCCACTTGCCCCAGCAGGTCTTGAATCTGTTGAAATTTCCCGACTCAAGTTTCTGGATGGTGGATGCAGGTATATGCCACCATGCCTGGTTCTGGATGGTGGATGCAGGTATATGTCACCGCACCTGGTTCTGGATGGTAGAGGCAGGTACATGCCACCATGCCTGGTTCTGGATGGTGGAGTACATGTATTTGCCACCATGCCTGGCTTTCCTTATATGTTTTAAAGCTTCAGTAAAAATAACCTCCACATTATAGCATTCTGATAGTATCATCAATATAAACTTTGAAGATGAGATATGGTTACATAATTGAAATAATAAGGTTGTATTTTTTATAACTCAAACTTCATTCCCTTCGGAAATGTACTTACTGAAATGAAATCTTCTAGACTTCCCTCTCAGTCTGTGACTCCCAGACAGCTTGTTTTTCTCCATTTGAGTTTTGACTTACCCAGGTTGTGACCCTGTGCATCTCAATAGCAAGCTTGGGAAATTAGGCTATTTTTATTTGTTTTTTTTTTTTTAAAGACAGGGTCTCATAGATCATAGGCTGACCTTAGATTCTCTATGTAGCCAAGGATGGCCTTGAACTTCTGATCCTCCTGCCTCTACTTCCTGAGTGCTGAGTTTACAGACTTGTACCATTATACCTGGTTTATGAAGTCTGGGAGCTGGATCCCAGGGTTTGTGAATGGTAGACAAATATCCCACCAACTGAACCATATTCCCAGCCCCTTAACATCTTTAGTAGCTGGTAAATTTTTCCATTTGAAGGAATCTTCTTTTAAGTCCTGGAGATTCTCTATTATTTCTTTGCCTGCATTTCTTTTCCAAAATTTTCACTAACCACTGCTTGAGTCATTTCTTTCTTTCTTTCTTTTTTTTTTTAAAAAAGATTTATTTATTTATTTATTTATTTATTTATTTATTTATTTATTTATTATTTATACAATATTCTGTCTGTGTGTATGTCTGCAGGCCAGAAGAGGGCACCAGATCTCATTACAGATGGTTGTGAGCCACCACGTGGTTGCTGGGAACTGAACTCAGGACCTTTGGAAGAGCAGGCAGTGCTCTTAGCCACCGAGCCATCTCTCCAGCCCCTTGAGTCATTTCTTATGAGACAAGGTCTCTGTAACCCACGCTGACGCATGATGCACACTGCCTCTCCTGCTTCTGCCTCCTGAGAGCTTGTGCTTCTGGGCATGGCCACCCTGCCTGGTGTCTCCTGTATTTTGCATCTCTTCTTCAGTTCTCCTCTGCAAGAGCCATCCTGTGACTCTCTGTTGTCATGATTGTGTTCTGAGCCTTGAGAAGCATTTTGCTATTTTCTGATTCTCCTCTCTATGTTCATCTTTATAAGGTTAATGGCCAGACTTTTACTTTTAAGGTGATCTTCATGGTTTGATTCTGTTCCATTCCACCTTCTCTTAGACACCTGTTCAGAGCAAAGCAGTGGAAGACTGAGGGCTGTGCACAGCTGACTAAGTCTTGCTAACTGATGTGTATGGGTGGATCCTTACATTGCAACCCTGTGAGCCACAGTTAGGAAAGATTTTCTACAGGGTGACAACATTCATGGTCATTGTTCCTGTTTTCCTTAGACACCCTACTGACTTCCAGTTAAAAGTCATTGGTTTGTTTGTTTTTTTTTTTAAATTAATTTATATGTATGTGTATATGTCTGTGTGTATGTGCACTTGGGTGCAGGTACCCAAAGAGTCCAGAAGAGGACGTTGGATCCCTTGAACTAGAATTACAGGTGATTTGTTATGAGCCACCAGTGTGGGTACCAGGAACTGAACTGAAGTCCTTTTGGAGAACAGCACGTGTTCTTAGGAGCTGAGCCATCTCTCCAGCCCAAGAATATTGGCTTATGTCTGTCTGGAGCAGTGGTCCCCAACCTTCCTAACACCGCCATGCTTTAATACAGTTCTTCATGCTGTGGTAACCCCCAACCACACAACTGTTCGGTTGCTACTGCATAACTGTAATTTTGCTGCTGTTATGAATCTTAATTTAAACATCAGATATACAGGATATATAGCCTCTAAAGGGGTCACAACCCACAGGTTGAGAACCATTGGTCTAGGGCTAACAAGTGCTTATTTCCAGCTTCTGCTGGTGGAAGTGGTATGAGGAAGAGAGACAGGCGATTGTGCTTGATTGTCTTTCCTGTGGAACTTCAGCAAATCCCCAATTTCAGATCCAGCTCTTGTTCTCTGTTGTTCAGGCTCCAGAGTCTGTCAAGTTGATCCTCTTTCTCACAGCAACCCCTCCCCTGGCATTTCCACACCTCTATTTCCTTTGCCCCCCAAAGTCAAGGGTTCTCCTATGGACATCCCAGTGACATTTTTCTCTCAAGTACTTTGTCTTGACATTCATCTCTTCAGTTACACTCAGTCTATTGGATTTCTATTTCTCAATATTTGCTCAGAAAACTTTTGACATTTCCATTTCAATAATTTGCCCAAGGAATAAAAATTCAGAAACAGGGCTGGGGTTCTCAGTGCCATGTCTCTACTTTGATAGATTAGTAAGTGTTTTCTGTTTTCTAGTTACAAAATGGATGGCTCAGGGTGCCCTGGCTGGCTTGTCAACTCTCAGTGGGTCCTTATTTTTGGCTCCGGTCCCTTTGTTCTCATTAGGTGTTTTGTCTTCTTTTTTTCTTTCCTTTTCTTTTCCCCATCCCAGTTTGTTTGTTTTTTGAGACAGAGTTTCTCTGTGTAGCCCTGGCTGGAACTAGCTCTGTAGACCAGGCTGGCCTCAAATTCACAGAGATCTGCTTGTCTCTGCCTACTTGAAAAGTTTCTATACTCCGAATAGCCCCTCCACCAATGCAACAATCTAAATCAGACCAAATCAAACTGAATTAGAAAAAGGCAGGGTTTAATGGATGCAATACTCCTGGATGATTTTCCATCCCCCCAGACAGGAGTCTGGAAAGGAAGACCAGAAAGCCAAATGAATGTTTTCTGGGAGCCAGTTTAAGTACACTGTGGGCATGGTCTTGAGCATCTCTAGAGGAGGGGTCATCATTTGGTGGATGTTCTGTGAGACATCAGGGTTTGGAGAGAGATGGGAAAGGGTGCTTGGAATAAAGCGTCCACCCGAACATTCCAGACTCTTTGGATATATGGATGCCAGAGACTGTGGTGAAGCTTCCACCAGAATACTCCGGAGTACTGGGATTAATGGCATGTGCCCCCACCACCTGGCTCTTCTTCTTTTAAAATTAAATCTGTCAGAGGTCTCAGAGGTAAACTTGCCGGAGTCTGTTGGCTCCTTCTAGTGTGCAGGTCCTGGAGGCAGAGCTAAAACTGTGAGAGGTGAGGGAGTGGACGGTTACACAAGCAGACTGAGCTATCTTGCCAACTGAACCTTAGTGATCTTACCAATTCAACAAGCCCAAGATTCTTCCTTAGTGGGAGCTGTAGTTACTTTATTTTTTTTAAGCCCTGCAGGACTGGTTGTAGCTCTTTAGATATAGGTTATAGGCTGGAGTATGTTCTCATTGATATGCCTGGCATGATATTAACTTTAGACAAAGGGCCCATAATTGTGGTAGTTTATAATTCCTGTTGGTTTGCAGGTCTTGTGGTTCTACAAGCTTTCTGACTCTTGGTTTTAGCAAGTTTAGCAGGTACCGTAGATCACATGGAGTCACTTGAGTGTTGACAGCTACCTTACGATTTGTAAGATTGCAGTTAGTCAAAGATGTCAGTCCAGGGGTTTAGGACATAGATCAACAATGGAGTGCTTACTTAATTAACATATATGACAGTCTGGATGTGGTCACTGCTACCATAGACAAAGCATATCTCAAGATTATAGTCCCAGCAGGAAAGAGGTGGAGGCAGGAGGACCAGAAGGTTAACATCACCCTCAGCTAAATAGCAAATTTGGTGCCAGCCTGCTGCATTTGACAGCCTGTTAAAAATTAAAAATAAAAAGGCAGTTCAAAATCTGCGATGGGCAATTTGACTGAAAAGGGGTGCTCAAGGAATATATGGGACAAGGCCGTGATGCTTTGGGGGTAATGGGAAGATCACAGCAGTAACAAATACACTGCAAGGCCTGTGCCAACTGAGAAGTGTGATGCTAGATGACCAATGATGGACACCCATTCTGAGAATGTTCCTCAGCTCAGCCAAGACCTCCTCTGGGGTTTCTTCCTGTGCTTGTACAATTGTGGGTTACCCAGACAGAGAACAGGACATCCAGGCTTTTCTTTGATGATGCGCCTAAGCTCCAGGTGGATTGGTATCCAAAAGCTAGACCCCCCCAAACAGTACCTATAGGCTAGACCCCCAAATGATATCTAAATGCTAGACCCCCAAACACTACAGGGATGAAGCTTTTTATATACTTTTGGCTTCTTTGTCTCCCATATATGATAACGTAGAATTTGATTGGGTATTTTGAACTCCTAGGCAGCAATATTAAAATGGGGAGGGGGAAAAGGAATGGGAGCTGCAGAAAAGATGTGACAGAGGGCCAGGTACATTCAAGGATGCTAACAGCCTGTGGCTTTGTTCTTGTTTATTTCTCCCTCTTGGCTCTCGGGTCGCCTCCTGTAGTAGACTGCACTGGTGATGTGTCTAGCAAGAGGTTTGTGTTCCAGCCCTAAGTTTGGAAATGTCAACTGTTCCTGAAAATACTGTCTTAGTAGCAAATGAAATGCACCCTTTTTCTTAAAAATAGCAACAGGGATGCTCCATTCTGATTCCAATGTCACCAATCACAATTCCCACAGCAGCAATCATAGAATAGTAAGAGCTGACATTTACATATTGTTTACGGTACTTCGGTGTCATCTTTTAGAGCAATTTTTGCATTCACCCATAAGGTGTAAGTGTAATGCAATGCCTACTCTATGCACTACGGTGCGGTTCGTGAGTTGGGCAAGGGGCTGGAGATTGAAACACACACACACACACACACACGCACACACACACACGAGACACAGGTCATCCTTGAAACAAGAACGCCAACTTTATTGTTTTTCAGGGCAGCTTATATAGGGTCTCCTTGACCAATGGCCACCCCCTAGCTCTCAGCTGCAAGCCCACCAGAAACCACTCCCTTGCCATCAGGAACTCCTGAGGGTCTTATGCTAAACACAAGAAAACAAGTTGTTTGTTCAGAGCAGCTGCAAAGCATAGGAAAACAAGCTGTTCTCTCTGACAGGCAGGGGTTACGGTCCACAGTCCCAAAGTGTCATCTTTTTTCTGGCGAGTTTTAATGACAGCGTGGTGAACAGGAGGCTGACATCTGAACCATGGTATGGCTCTGTAAATCCCTTATTAATGTGTTCCTTCTCACGTTTGACACAGCATGAGAGATGCTCAAAAAAACTGAAGAGAATGATGCCCGTGTCTGGACGTTTCCACTGGTCTCCTTAAAATATATATATTTTTTCATATTAGGATTCCTTAAGAGTTTGGCCTGTATATTCCTAGTTCTGCACAGAAAGCATTCTAAGGATTTTTGAGAGTGAAAACATACAAAATACAGGTAGCAATTTTTGGTGAGGGAGGATGGGGAGGTAGTGGTCGTGGGGGTGTCCTGCAGCATGGGTCACTGGCTCTGGCTGGCTTGAATTATATAGTAGTGATGACAGACCTATATAGCAAACCACCTTTTAGTGACTGCTTTTGTCTCTTCATTTAACAGATATAACACAGAATCTTTATCCCAGGAAACACACACA